>CAEFZP010001460.1:330000-659224 GCA_903064625.1 Mallotus villosus | reverse complement strand
GGGTTTAATTTGAAAGCAGAAGGGGTTTCTACACAGTGTTTGGTGGTGATGGGGATCATTCAGAGTGACAACAATTACAAAGTGCTTTAAGTTATTGTTTAAGATATTGTTCTATATATCTTCTCTCTCTCTCCTCTCCCCCATCACCCCCCAGTCCTGCCTCTTACATTTACATTTAGTCATTTAGCAGACGCTCTTATCCAGAGCGACTTACAGTAAGTACAGGGACATTCCCCCCGAGGTAAGTAGGGTGAAGTCCCTTGCCCAAGTACACAACGTCAATTTGGCACGCCAGGAATCGAACCGGAAACCTTCAGATTACTAGCCCTCCCGCCCTGGGCGAGGTGGACGGCTACCTGGTCACCCTGAGAGACCGGGAGAAGACGGTCTCGGGAGAAGACGCTGCCCGTGTCCAAGACCAGCCCGTCGTGCATGTTCAGCTCGCTGGTCTCCGGGCGTCTCTACGACATCTCCATCTTCTCCCGCAGCGGCGCCTATGAGAACCACACGGTCGTGCAAGAGCGTACACGTAGGTCTTCTGCCGTCACATGACCCGTAGCAGACTGGTCACATGACCTGTAGCAGACTGGTCACATGACCTGTAGCAGACTGGTCACATGACCTGTAGCAGACTGGTCACATGACCTGTAGCAGACTGGTCACATGACCTGTAGCAGACTGGTCACATGACCTGTAGCAGACTCTTTCATCTAAAGTGATGGTAGCAAATAGTTCTTGTCGAGTACTGCAGTGAATCAAGGATCAGAAGTGGATAGTTCTATTATTTCAGTGGTCAGAGAGTCACCTCTCTCATCACCTTCCTCACCTCTCTCATCACCTTCCTCACCTCTCTCATCACCTTCCTCACCTCTCTCATCACCTTCCTCACCTCTCTCATCACCTTCCTCACCTCTCTAATCACCTTTCTCACCTCTCTAATCACCTTCCTCACCTCTCTAATCACCATCCTCATCTTCCTCACCTCTCTCATCACCATCCAGTGTGCAGAGCCCCACAGCGATCCACTCTGCCCGTGACGACTACCTGAAGGTGTACTGGCGGCATGCTGCGGGGGACTTCGACCACTACCAGGTGGTCATCAAGCACAACAACGTGTTCCACCAGAACCAGACTGTGCCGAAGACCCAGAACGAGTGTGTGTTCAACGGGCTGGTGCCAGGCCGCCTGTACACGGTGGTGGTGAGCACCTGGAGCGGCCAGTACGAGACCACTGCCTCCACCCATGGACGCACCTGTGAGTGACACGGAGCGTCCGGTTGTGTTTCTGCTGTGGGCTTGTTTTCCTGCCTGGTTGTGTTTGCAGACTGTCATTTATTTAAGCAGAACAATGCCTACCAAATCACATTAGCAGAAGCAGATTTAATCCAAAGCGACATACAAATAGTTGAGTTCTTCTAAACCCATCAATCAGGAAATGAAGTTATTGCACAAGTCTCTGTTGAGTGAACCAACGCAAATAGACTCGACTCAAGGGGCATGATTTCATTGACATGTCGACACGTGACCTTCGATGTAATTATCATCATTTTCTTTTTACCAATTTATCCGTAAGAACACACTGCAGGTGTGTCCCATCCCTCAGGACAATGAAGAGAAGATTTTTTTCCTAAAGAAATAGATACAATAAGCCATACAGCCTTTAAAAACTTCAAATGATTCCCAACCATATTGCATTCATGTGCCAATTCAAACCATGCCAACCCTGATAAAAAAAGGGAACAGTAACAGATCAACAAGGAAAAAATTAAGCCTATTTGGGTGTATTTTGGGCATATTCGACTAATGTATAGCTCATTTTGCATATTACAATTCATTTTCAAAGAAACTTGTAATACAAATTTTTTTTACTTTTCATGGGTAGTTTCATTGTGTTAAGTTTCATTTTGATAGGAGTAAAGGAAAAAAATAACCCCTTTAGTGGTGTAATGTTGCCTTGCCTTATTGGCACATATCTTGGATTGATGAGAATTAAACATATTTCCACAACTAGGATTTCTTAGGACTTATAGTATGTTGTTCTGGACTCCTCATAGAAATTATCTATGCTTTTTTTTTACAATTAGTCTGTCGTAAAACGTTACTTTGCCTGGACTACAAGGTGTGTGTGGAAGCTATCCTATAAGCCTCGGTGTGGACGGCAAATGGTTCCCAACGCGTAGCAATAATCCAGTGGTCCAGGCATGAGCGCTCTTTGGGTGGTGTTCCCATTTATTATATAAAAGTAGAAATACATACATAAACTTGGTCCTTTCAATGCTACGGTAGGAACCGTGTGTTCCCAGCCATTCACACCTTCACCAAATTGATTGATAAGCCCTGTATATACAGTATACCCAATTCCCAGTGACGTGCCACACCCAGTGCAATACTCCCCCAAGTGGCTAAAATAAGTAATATTAAAATAAACCTAACTAAAAGGTGGATAGAAATGGCTCGTACAGTGTGGTTGGTCAATTTTGTCAATCATACACACACACACACATATATACAACAGCGCAATATGGCACAAAATATCCAGCACCATCTGAGAGTTTGAGTGGAGCTATGTATTAAAGGATATAACAACCGATAACCACTAAACAACATCTTCTGGATTGCAAAACATTTAGTGCAGTTAGTTTCTAGATCATGTAATTCAAAATATTTTTTCAGACTGTATGTTTTAAAAACAATCAGCCTGTACAGTGCATAGTTTACTAGTTTATTTATTTTATGGATTCTTTATTTTATGTTCTTCTCCTTGTTGCTTTAAATCACAATCCTCATGTCATCATTGAAAAGTTGTAACTTGCTTTTACTGTAATACAATATGAGTCTCTACCCGACTTTGTAAGCCAGCAGAATGAACTAGTTTAACATAAACCTGAAAGAAAGAAACCCCTTACACAAACTACAAACAAACAAACAGATATATGGACACGTCGGACACAGATCCACACAGAAACGCTGGGGACGTAACACAGGTAATATAATTCAGAAGAAATTCAAAGAGTAAACATTATGGAAGACCCACACTGCTTACACCATTTACATGTAGGCCTATCTGTAAACCAAAACAATGCAATGAAAATAAAGATTTTCAGAATGGATTAAAAATATTCTATTTATATATATTTTCCCCCCCAATCCTCCTCTATTGGACTGTTCCTTCTCAGGTCATGGAGGATGATGAGGAGCTGCTGCTCCCTCTGTCTGGACCTCTGGTCCTGTAATTCAGTCTTGGGGTTAAGAGTTGGAGAGGGCACATCAACATATCACAAAGAACATGGGCTTTTGGTTGAGATTGAGATTGTTGCTTTTGTGTTGTAGGATTTTGAGGAGGATGTTGTGGAGGGACCAAAGGTCCAAGTTCCCCTGATGCAGTAAGTTCTGTAGGAACACCGGTTGAAAATAGTACTGTTACTCTGCTGTGAACATAATTAAACTTAAAGTTTTCTTCAGCACATCTCACTGTATCAATTCATATTTTATTTTCTGGTCCATCAGACCACCACGACAGAGCTGGAGCCAGAGAGCAGAACTCTTTCTGCTAAGAATCAAGGTGCAGTCCCCTTCACATGCTCTACCTGGGTAGTGTTAACTGTTAGTTTGTGTCTTTGTAGAACTATAATACTATTATTATAATTCTCAAAGCCAGATGCAGTCATGGATGGATGCCATTTTTTATTTTGAGGACTATGTCTGTACTCAGAATCTGTCTGGGGAGGCCTTGGGGAACCTAGAGATGCATGTTGAGTACCTTTTATTCTCCTTGGACTAAGACCTCAGACTCTACAACCTCCAGAGCGACAGGCGACTACTATAGGATTAACACCATCGATAGTAGTCTGTAATCTCATGCCAAACTTTTTATCAAACTCGAGAGCCCTGCTGTTGTTTAAGGCAGTTAGTTATTCTGTATACTGTGGCCTGCATGCAATGTATAGGACACTACATTCTCAGGGGTTGTTTTTAGCTTGGTGGAAACAGTAACCTGATCTCCAAGCTTCCTCAGTCATTGTCATGCTAGTTTGAATTTAACAAAAACAGATTAGGCTTTATCTGGGTTTGTGTAAAAATATCAAATATTTTATAAATTCAGTGATTTGAACTCACCATAAGGATGTAGGTTTCTGTCTGACACATAATTCTGGGAGAAGAGTGAAACAGTGTTCATGGTAGCAGTTCTATTTTTACGTCTCATTACTCCTCATTTAATGTCTGCTCCTATTAATAGTCTTTCTTATCTGTCCCACTTTTTTCTTTCTGTCTCCATCTTTTATTGTCTCCAACTTCTGACACTTAATCTCTGCCACCATTTATTCTCTCTGTAAAATGGTTGAAATGATACATAAAGATCCAGAACCATCATTAGACAACTTTATTCTGATACAAAGCCAAGTACATCCAAAACCAACCAATTGTAGTAATCAAGGCAGTTATGCACGTGTAACTTAGTTTTGGTCTCTCTGCGTGTTTATCTGTGTGTCTGAGAACCATGTGGGTTTCTCTATCTGTTGTATTGATGTATCTAAATGCGGCCTGTAGCTGTGGGGTTGGTGATGACGTTACTTTGCTGTATTTTGGCCGTCCAGTCCTCCTCTATATACTGATGGTAGGGGTCATCTGAGTGCTCTCTCCTCTTGGACTTGACTGTGCTCACCAAGATGACCACCATGATGAAGGCAAACATGCCAATCATCACTATCAGGTACCAGATCACATTTCTGAAGTTCTCCTCTGCCAGTATTTTCTCCAGTGTCTGCTCAGCCTCAGTGGTGTTCCGACGCCAGTTGTCAAGATAGCGGCCCATAGCCCGAGTCAGAGAGTCCTCCAGATGGAGGGTAACGTTTGACCAATCAAATGTCATCTCGGCCTGGAGGTAGGAGGACAGAGAAGGAATGGAGCTGATTTGATGTCCAAGGTTGAACATGAGTGAGAGTGAAGTCACTACTCTGCTCTCTCCCTTATAACTACATTAAAACCGTCTGACAAAAGATTATTCACGTAGGCTATCATACAAGCTTGCAATTATTTCCATATATACACTCATGGACAGTGAATTATACTTAAATCATACAACAATCCTAAACCAATCTTTAAAGCAACAGTTTATGAAGTATTTGCCTTTAGTAATAAACTAACCATTTAAAATCTGTCCTGTTTATTCAAGCTCTGACCTGTTCCGGATTTGAGATGTTTCTTAAAGGTTCCAATGACGAGAAAAGAGGACTGCAAGAGTGTTCAACCGAACAACCAGCCTCTGCTAAGAACACTGTGAAACACTTAATATTTTATCTGTTTTGTTTGCCACAGAAAATCCTGATGTATGCGTGTATGACCTTGAAAATGGTCTCAGACTTGCCGATAAGGAAACAGGAGTAAATAGATGAGGTCAGTCTATGAAACTGAACATGAACAACACTGCTTTGCTTTTAAATAAATGGAGGTACTTGACAAGACAACGATTTGCATATCAACTGATTGATGTGTAGTATAATGAGTAGAATCTTGTTTTCTACCTTTGAGCCATGAGGTCTGAACTGAACTTTAACATTCTATTCTGAAACCTTGGCTGTAATCCCAAATGTTTTCACGTGGGGGCGTGTCCTCCCTCTTTCTCCCTCATCTGTATTTCATTGCAATTCTCACTTCAACCGCTGGGCGACACTCATGCGCCACATTAGAACTACAGTTATTCAGGGTTTTTTTCACATGGTAAGCATCAATATTTTCAAACCAACAATTTAGAATCTCAAATTTAAACTTGTTTCTGTATACCCACCCAGCTGAGTATCATTTGAGAAGCAAACACACACAATGCTACCACATACATTAGTCTGGCTGGAGGGACACACTTAATGCTGCAGTAAACTGTATATTCCACAGATCAAATAGAGGATTGTCATGTCTCCATGCACAATTTATTATCATTGACCTAATAGTTGTGTTTAAATACTGGTTGGAATATACAAAGAAAGAATACGCCTTAGAATATCCAAATATTCTAATCTGAAGTACCGTGCATGCAGTCTCTGTGTTCTCTGATCCCTGTCCTCTTTTCACGTTGTACACAAACTTATGTATTTACATGATGTACCACAATATCCTGCAAAGGAGATGTGGCTGTCTGGCTCTGTGTCCGCTTTGTTCAAGTTCACCTCTGACTCCACCCTCCTAGATCTCTCTTACCCACTGTCTGTGGTCACATGAAGCCAGAGGTCACCGAAGGACGTCGAGAGATCATTTCATATTTAAAGTCAATGGCAGAGCAACAGAAAGGAAAGTGGCTATGCTTTGTCGTGGAATTCATCAGTGACAAACCTGTGCCTAACCTTAAATTTTGAGTTGTATTGAGGACTGTGAGGTGACATCACAGACATCCAGATCTGGCAGGTTTTACCAGGTCAGGCATGAAACATGACTTGATATGAAAGGCAGATGAAGGTTGAGACTGTAACATAGGCAGTCAGATACAGATGCTGTCTGAGGGCGTAACACACGGTTCAGAGGTGGAGGAGGTGGAGGAGACTATCAAAGGAGAGCTGCGGACGGGACAGGTGCTGTGCAAATAAATGCTACCACACAGGAAATAAAGTACAGTGAACATTCATTGGAGACTCACATGTTGGGGAAATAGTTAACATTATTCTGGACATGGAATAATAACTTTAACTGGAAAGTACTTTCTGTTGAGACATGCACTGTGCCAAACCATCCATGTGTGTGTGTGTGTATGTAATGTATGTGTGTGTGTGACAGAGTAAGCTAGAAAGAGAGAGAGTGAGAATGGCCATATGTAAGTGAAATATGTGAATTTGGGTTCTAGTCATAGTAGTAATTATACAATCACTCAAGTCAACTGTGAAATTGATGGTTTGTAAACCAGGACTATGCCCCTATCTACCACTAATACCCTGATGATGGTATAATCTGTTGTGAACACTGTGAGATCTAGACATCATGGAACAGGTTTAGCCAACCCTGTTTCTGGAAAGCTACCTTCCTTTATGTTTTTGATCCCACGGGAATGTACCTCATCCAGATCATTGTTGGGTAATCCGGCTTAGATTGACAAACAGAAAGAGACACCCAGTGGCCCCTCAAGCATTCCATATAGGCTACCTCAGATACGGTTCTCTAAATAACCTGGTCACACCATAAAGGGCAGCCGATAAAGGTAATTGTACCTTGTCCGCAAACTGAAGTTAAAAACTTCAAAACACATTTAAGAAGAAAGCATACACATTGTTTTGAAACAGTGTTCACACTTGCAAACAGAATTTGGAAGAAATCAAAATAAAAATAAAAAATCTGAAAAGACACCAAAACTTGTTGTGAAAAATACTTGGGGACCCACACATAAACTGATGTGTGAGGTTTACCAATGTCATCTTCATGTTGACTTTTCTTCAAGGTGTATGATGCTGCCTTTTGAATGTTACCATACACGTTCGTTATTGTACTGCCCAAGTGCAGACAACACAACAGTGACTTTGACAGAGAGGGTAAATTCCAAAAAAGGTCAAATGCAAGGAGTGTGATTAGGTACCCAGTGACTCTCTACTGATCACTGCAAACGGGAGATTTCTGATGACCACAAGTGTTGTTAAAGGTCAGGAATATCACAGTTCTTTCATTCATTCTAGCATCGAATACCCTTATGATCATAAATTACATTGTTTCCCACATTCAATAAATACTATGTATTTGTATCACTTCATAATAATTGTACAGATGCAAGTGTCTGGCAGTTTGTTTTGCATGCTTTTATGAGTGCGTGTTTTTGTTTGTATGTATATTTTTTGTGTAAGGGCTTCTCTTACAGCGTCTGTCATTATTCTATGACTTCCTGTGTTGCGTGGGAGCATGAACACGCCATCAGTTGAACATCAGCATTCAAGATTTCAAGGAAAGATTTCACCACCCAGAGCGATGGGCTTCATCTCCATAGCATGTGACCAGTGGGACTAATACAGCTGACTGTCACGGACACACCCCCGTGGTATGTGTGGAATGCACTAGGGGAATGTGTATGTGTTAGTAGCAGGAATTTTATTTCAAAGCTGGCCCATGGCTGATTCCGGCACGTCGCTTCCCATAAGAGGACCCGCGCTGACATGTGTATGTCCCCTCTGTGACTGACTGATGGCACGCCGTCTGTCTACTGATTGTTTTCAATCACAAGCAGCTGTACAATTCCACATGAATAACAGGATCTGTTTTTTAAGGTTATGGGACATAGATAGGGACTAGTCCAGGCACTCAACTTGAATAGAAAGGATAGTACATGGAAGAAAACAGTAACAGTGTCCAAAAGCTGATCAGTTCCTAGCTCCGCCTCTCCTCCTTTGTCCACCCCTGGAATGCAGGTGGTTGCCATATTTACTTCTGTTCCTAACATTCAACATACAGTGTTGCAGGCACTCTAGATAAAATTGCAAAAGTAGGAATAATGTCATATCCATGTGTTGACCAACTAGGGCATGATTAGCTCTCTAATGTCAGTACCAGACTTGATGTGAGTTTTGTTGTGTGTTGTGTCCTAGAGACAACTCCAGAGCAGGCATCTTTACATTAAAAAGGTCTGTCCTTAACCACCGATCAGTTAACAATAATTAAATATTACAACTAATGATTACTTTATTACTATTTGAAATGCTCAGAATATAATAAACAATGTTTGATCTATCCCCTGCTATATTAATCTTATGAAAACATAATCCGTGGTCATGTCGAGACATATGCATAATCTGTGAAATATATTGGTTGTATCATTGATAAACTGTCATTATGCTGTTTGCTTATGCTTGCATAGCCATAAGTTAGTTATTTGTAAAATGCGACTAGGAAATGTCTGTGACACTAGTGTAGGTCAGAGGTCACAATGTTACCAAAGTGTATAATGCCATGCAACTTTGAACGAGGAAAATAGGAGGAACGTCCAGGCCATTTCTAGAAGTCCTATCTAGAGACTAAACAAAATGTACAGCTGGTACAAAATGCTGCTGCTAGAATACTGACCAGAACCAGAAAGTATGATCATATAACATCTACTCTTGTCTCTCTACACTGGCTCCCAATCCAAGCCAGAGCTGATTTCAAAGTCCTATTACGAACCTACAAATCTCTCCATGGGTTAGCGCCACCTTAACTCTCTGGTATCCTTGATCACCCGATAAGGACACTAAGACCCCAAGATGCCGGCAATCAGGTGGTTCCCAAAATTAATTAAAAAACTGCTGGAGGCAGGGCGTTCTCATACAGAGCACCTCTTCTCTGGAACAAATTAACTGTCTCGATTAAGCAGGCTGATATAGTTTCGATATTCAAAGTTAAGTTAAAAGCTTTTCCGCTAAAGTGTGTGTGTGTGTGTACTTTTAAGGGAAACCTGAAGTGAGTGTTTGTCTGTATATGTATATGTATAACTTTTAAATTACAGATAAAGCATATATGTCTGTATGGGTATCATTTAACTTGAATCTTACAAATAAAGTAAACCTGTTACTGTATATTGTTTTTGTTGCTTGTTGGGGGGGACGTGGCATTCTTATTCTTATTTGAGAGTTTTTCTTCCCTGGAACAGATTTCATGTTCCAACCGAGGGGGGCTGGCGCTGTCTAAGTTAAATTGCTGCACTAGTCCACACTTCACCGGTGGGGACCTTGTTCTTACTGTAATATTACTGTAACTGTTAGTTTCTCCTTGCATTCTCTAATTTCTGCTCTCCTATCTCTGTCCCCCCTCCACACATCCCCTGTGGTGTGGGGGGTTTGAGCTGTCAACACCTGCCTGGTCATCGGTCTTCCAAGGTTGGATCTAGTCGCCAAGTGGACATCGGACTCCCTGACAGACAACAGCGAGTTCCTGGTCCCTTCCCTCATCCAGCTGCCTGTGGTGCTGCGCCGATCACAGTCCCCCAGGCCTGACCCAAGTTGAACACTGGATTGACACTCCCCTGCTGTATGACTATGTTATGTTATGCCTGTGTTCTGCACCTCTCTTTCACCAACCGTCTCTGGAGGAGGGGATCTCTCACTGAATAGCTTCTCCCAAGGTTTCTTCCATTTGTTCTCCTCTAGTGAGTTTTTCCTTGTCTTCCTTGAGGGTTTAAGTTGATTGAGGGGCAGTTCTGTGGGCGGATGTGAAGCCCTCTGTGACATTGCTTGTAAAAAGGGCTATACAAATACATTTTGATTTGAAAAGCTATCATGGAGCTTCTTCTTTCTGTACTTGCAAAGGCTATGTTGATTGTTATCCCCCTTGTGAGAGTAAACCACCCCATATTGTGATACTATTTAACTGCCTTGATTCCTGTATTCTCTGTCCAGTCCTTTGAGATGCTCAAATGGAGTGTATCAGAAAACTGCACCTTATGGATCTACAATAAATACGTAGATTGTGTCTTGTACTTGAAGATTCACTTAATTTGTCTTGGTATTTTCACTGCAATTGGGTATTATCTAATACGTCTTCAACATCCATAAATAACTGACTTTAATAAAATACTCAGACATATGGGTCTTTTTGTTGTGAATTTTATATTTTTTAACAGGTTAACAATTTGGTGAAATTGTGGTACAGTATAGGTAGACACTGTAACATACATTTAAGATAAATGTTAGTTGCATCCATGCAAGAAGCGGTATAATAACATGCATGGAAGAAGTGATTTTCCATCATATGAGATGGACTAGATGATAATCATGTCAACTCTGTTATTCCCCTTTTAACTGGTTCATAATAAATAAATAAAAAGAGTCCCAGAATTAGCTGTCACTGTAAGAATTCTAGATTGTGCTTTAAAGGTTTGTGTTTGTACAGACAAGCACTGAATTGGCCTGTCCCTTCCTGCTACAAACAATAACTTACTTAATGTATATTACCAAGAACAGGATCATCAGTCATATAGGAGTGTATTTACAGTGAGTTAGGTCAGCTTCACACTCTCCAGTCTACCTACTGTCACTTTCCGCTCTTCTTCAGTGATGAATGAGATCTTCAGAATGAATCTTTTGAGATGTAATGGACAGAAACATGTATGAAGCTAGTTTACGGATAACCACAATCCTGGAGCAGGTAGGCACTAGGCAGAGAAATTAGACATCAAAGTGGTGGATCTCATAGACTCTCTGGTTGTGGTTTCTCAAGTGTAATCAGGGTGGTGTGATGTGGAAAGGGGTGCTCTCAGTACACATAGGCATTTGCTAAACAGTTGGGCTTGGTATGACTTCCATGTGTTAACAATCAATCAAGAAGGGAAACAATGGACTTTATCTTGAAAATGCTGGAACTTTTTATTAATTTTCAATCTGAAAACCATAAAAATACCAATATATATTATTTTTAATAGAAAAAATAAAACTAAGATATTCAGCCTTTTTTTGTGACTTTCAAAGACAATTGTTTAAACAGCCTGTTCCAGACTGGAAACAGGAACTTTATTCTAGTTAAACCTAGCTACAGTATGCTTCTGAAGGAATGCAGTCTAAGGACATTGAATGATTTCCCAAAGATGTCATGTACTACTAGGTCGATTGATCACATATCTTTTAATATGGGGCAAATTATATATGCACCAAGTATAACTTGGTGCATTATATAATTTCAGAAGACACAAAACACAGTCTATCTATGCATTGCAAATCAAGACACATTTGGTAGGAGATTTTGCGCAGCAAAATGTACTTTTTTTTTAACATATATATAAAAAAACACTCATCAGAAAAAACTATACAGGTATATAGTGTGTGTGTGGGGGGGACAACATAGTGAAGAGAAGACTGAAATCAATACCCTTACAAACATATACATCATAATATTAACGAAAAAGCCTTCCAATGTTAACTATGCAAACTCATGAACTAAGTTCCAAATAATAATCACCACACAGGAAAAACCACAATACAGGCTCATGAATAGTTTAAAGGACCGTAAAGAATGGCTTGTCAAATAGTGTAACTATGAGAGTCTTCATTAATAAAGGCTTAACACCAAACACAGCATCAGTTGGATTACAAACACAACAGTGAATAAAAACCAAGATGGGAACAAGCCCATGAAGCTTGGACTAAACCGTTCTCACACCATATCCAAATATCTTGTGATATTTGTCAGCAACAATCATTAGCAGAAATGAGTCCAGTCCAATTATGACACTAACGTATCTCTATAGAATGGGTTACTAGAGGGTTTAGTGTTCATTAGGCTTCAGCTAATTTCAGTGTTTCCCATAATAACTTTAGCACAGAAACACCATCATTATGTGCTTGTATACATATTTGTACATGTTTATTACACATACATATTGCATATATTACCTAAGGCAAACATCCTCAACCAATATCAGTTGTATTGTTGAATATATGTAAATATGATGTCATATATGTTAACTAAACAAAATCCTCTCTGGAATATCAGTTAGCACTTTACATATCCAGGATGTTTAATTTATAATCGGGTTCGACCCTTTAGTAATGAAACAGGTGGAAGATTTCGAATTTCAAAGCATTTACTTAAGCAAGCCACTGGTAGGCCTACCAACTGATGATCATCGAATGCTCTGTACCCCTATACCTGTTTAGAGTTTCAAGTGACTACATGTAGCCTGCATTTTTTTATCATAACCCATGTGTGTACATTATAAACAAGGCATTTGAGGACTTTAGTCAGAAAGATGCTTAAATAACAACTCAGACAACAACTACTCCCTCTCCTTCTGTCAGTCAGTCCGCTGGTCCCTAGGGTGTCTGAAGGAACTACAGAGAGAAGTAGACAAACAGGAACACCCCAAGGGAGCACACCAGCACCAGACCCAGGTTGAGGAATATTTTGATTCTCGGAGGCTCATACAACATCATAATATTGGACGCCTCATCGTCCTCCTTTGAAAACTTGCATGGGATCCCCTCCTTAGCTCCTACTATTCTGCCACTAACCTGGTTGAGCACTTTCAGGCAGAACCCCTTTCCCTTGTCTTCAAGGCAGCCCTCGTGGCTATTATCACGTTGGTCACCAGGTGTAGTTGACGGGGTCGTCTCTGTGGTGCTGGGGGTCTTAGGCTCAATAGATGGGACAAGGAGCTTGATGTTGGCCCCGTCTAGACATGGGTCTTTACACAGATCCACTGGAAGGTCCTTATGGATACTCCCGTTGCCAGTACTATGTACCGGGCTCCTTTCTGTAAACCTGTAAGACGCCTCCCGGTCATCCCGGAGAACCTTCCGGATTTTTTGCAGCCCCCAAATAGTGGTGGTAAAGACACGTTCCCTGTCAGGTGGGGGAGTGCAGAGGCTTACCACCACCGCCACCAACCCAGTGAGCCAAAACAGACCCGCCGCCACATACATGTAGTGGATGTGCTTGATAAAAAATGGCCGCTCGTCAGGCTCGTCACAGGGAGGCTCCCGGTAGATAAAGGCCAGGATCAGACGGACCGTCCCAAGCATACACCCTGTCATGCCTCCCCAAAATGCACCCGTCTCATTGCAACGCCTCCAGAAGACTCCCAGCAGGAAGAGGGCAGCAATGGGCGGAGTCAGATAGCCAGCCATTTCCTGTATGTAGAGGTACATCTGTCCACCCTGCATCTCGATGATGACAGGGACCCAGGCGATGCTGATGACCACCATGAAAACCACAAACATACGGCCCACCAGCAGCAGCTCCTTTTGGGATGCACCACGCCTGGCGGTCTGGTAGATGTCCAGGGTAAAGATGGTGCTGGCACTGTTAAAAATCGAATCCAGGTCACTCATCAGTGCAGCAATCATCACGGCCATCATTAGCCCCCGCAGTCCCACAGGCATTACGGACATTACTAGCCGAGGGTAGGCAATGTTGGAGCAGCCGGCCTTAGAGCCACACACAGCCAAACAATGCTCTGGCCCGATGCAGGCGATCTCATCTACAAACAGGATTCTGGAGATCATCCCAGGGATGACAATGAGAAACATGGGGAGAACCTTCAGGACCCCAGCCATGAGAGTGGAACCCTTTGCATGAGCGATGTTCTTTGCTGCCAGCACCCTCTGGACAATCACTTGGTCAGCACACCAATACCAAATGGAGGCCGGGGTCTGGCCCAGAAGGAACCCCGGCCAGGGGATGTCCTCATCCAGGGGGCCTCGCAGAATGCGCAGGGAGTTGGGCTTGGGCTCCACTCGACAGGAGGGGGAGTAAGAGAAGTTCCCACTAGCCATGATGGCCGTTATGTTGGGGACTGCCTGCATGTATTTGGTTCTGACACCCTCTAGACCACCCACCTTATGCATGCTGATGACAGTCAGGCTGAGGGCTCCACCAATCATCAACACCGCCTGCAACATGTCAGTGTACATAACAGCCGCCAGTCCACCAGTCACTGTGAGTAGAGCAGTCATACTGATGAGTAGGACGATTGACAGGTACAGGTTCCAGCCCAGTGATTCCTGGATGAAAATTGCTCCAGCGTACAGGTCTACAGAGAGTTTGGTGAATATGTAAAGCAGAAGAGACAGGCAAGCAAAGTACACCTTCAACCTGTCGCCCCCATAGCGCTTGGACAGGTATTCTGGCATTGTGTAAACCCCAGAGTGGATGTAGACAGGGATGAACACCCAACCAAGCAGCTGTAGCAGTAAGATGGCGTTAAACTCCCAGGCACCCACAGCAAAACCGCTGGCTGCTCCTGAACCCGCCAGACCAATGAAGTGTTCGCTGCCGATGTTGCTGACAAAAAGTGATGCCCCCACTACCACCCAGGTCATTGAGCGTCCTGCCAGGAAGTATCCAGTGACTGTGCTTCGGTTGGCCTTCCACATGGCCAGGAAGCCAATACCCAGCACCAGGATAAAGTAGAGCACTACAACGGCAATATCCCAAGCCTCCATCTTTGGACTCATCTTTATTCCCAGGACTCAACAAAACCTCTATAAGAAATATGAGAAATCTCTTGAACCATGCGCAAAAAGGCTAAGTTTGAACTTAATGAATGATCTAGATTCTTTGGTTTGCTGTCTGGATGGAAGCTGTATCCACTAGGAGGTCAAATTCAATAGATTTGAATTTAGATTAGATTTGAGTTTGAGGGGTGTTCTCCTCCAGCACTGATGTTTTAGTTTTAGGGCAAAGTTGCTGCAGGCCTCTTGTTTAGTAAAGCCTAGAGTTAACATTCCTGCAAGACAGCAAAGACAAAAACCTGATTAGAGTTGTGTGATAGGAAAGGGGGCACAGCAAGAAAGGTAAAGCTTTGCAACTTAAAGCCAAACCTTAAGGTGACCCTAAAGGGTCAGCTTGAACGGATCACTTTATAGAGCATAACATCCATACACCATAAAACACAATAATAATCAGGTCAATAAGAATATATTTTAAATTAGCCCATTCAACAATTCTTATCTTACTCATTCCATTTCAATGCCAAGTTTATCCTGTCACAATTTATGGCTAGAATTCATTTTCATTCCCTGACTTACTTTTTTTTTAAATATATTTGAAACAGTATTAAAGGAAGGGTAGGAAATGTTGAGGACTTAAACAAAAATCATATTTGCTGAAATAAACAGATACAGATAGTAACCAATAAATCTTAAGCTAAAAATAGTACAATTAAATCTGATATGTGGGCGGCGCAGGACTGTAATAAACACGACCAATCACTGTACGACTTTTGTAGGCTACCGAATGAAATGATTGGACGGGTTACTTATCTGTCTACTTACTTACCTCTCGCAGTAGTCAGGCAGCGAGTTCATGTGTTTTGGGGTAGTGGCTTTGAAGGGAGGGGATGGGATATTTTGGTTTGAAACCTTTCCAATCAGTGTTGCCAATTTAGCGATATTTAAATTTAGCAACTTTTCACCTTCTCTAGCGACAAAACAACTCATATAGCTACTAGCGACACATCTAGCGACTTTCTGCTACTTAAGCAAAGTCCACTTTCGTTGCTGAGTAGCAGGAAAATAACTCATAGTGTGTGTCCCGTCCCGTCATTTAAGTAGGCTAATCATGTAATCTAGCAAGATTTTGTTATTAGGCCTACTCATCAATCTTTAAATTACAAACCCAGTAGTAGGCCTATTCTCTGACAAAGTATTTTTAAAATTATAATAATAAAAGTACATTCAAGTACATTAATCCAAATACATTTCAATTAATCTTCTGAGTTTCAAGGCACTATTATTTTCCAAAAGACTGAATTAAACTCTATAAATGCTTTAGGCCTATAAATAATAATAATGGCAATAATGCGATTATAAAACTGATAATGTGAACATCTTAATCTGATTTCCAAAGTCGGGGTAAGGCGTATTCATATGCCGATAAAGACCCCTGGATGTTTGCCCAATCTTTCGATTCTTTGATGGGAACACCTTACTTGGCTTTGTTGCGGTTTTTTGGGAACTGCGCATGTCTGCCACTTGCCAAGTCACAGCGCGTATGATTAAACTATTTAGCCTACCCAAATAAACAACCACATACATTACAGACATCTGCATTTTGTGATGGGTAGAGTAGAGTTAGAGCCAGCATAGGCTACTGAGCGTCGATGCCGGAATCATAAGATTACGACGTCGTCTACTTTCCGTTAAAAGTGACATGAACTCCGTTGTCATTTGATTCTGCATAGGCTACCTGAGTAACATCCTTTTTACAATAACATCTTACAATAAGCTATATCCTCAAACGAAAAGCATAAATAGTTGCTAACATGGACAGAGGATCTGTTTAACGTTTTATTGTGGTGCTAGCATGCTCGTGCAAGTTGTTAGCTAGACGCCGAGCAGAGGTTTGTAATAGGTAGCTAGCCTCCAGTAGGATTCAATGTGTTGATTGAATGAAACCAGATATGAAACACAGCAGTAAAACACGGCGACACTTTGTTGCAGAAGGATGATGGTGGTGCAAGTTTTGTCCGTGAAGCGGCTACAAGATTAATACAAATAATCATGTAGACGCGTTTATTGAGTAATCGCATTACTAATTACACATGTGTACGGATACTCTATTGGCATAAACCGACAATTGCTAGTAAAGCGTTTCTCATCGTAATGTAAACGCACTCATTAATAGCCTACGTTAATAGGCTACACTTGATAGTCAGAGCCACCACATCTTGCTAACAACTTGTTATACGACTGGAAAGGCTATGCACAAATGGATGACTTAATGAATCAATATGAAATGTGTAGACTAAATAACGTAGGCCTACAAGTAAAAACGCACATTTGAATATGGAAATCGAGGCCGGATTCGTTATCCAGTAACAATCTCCGATGTAAGACTTGAACATTCTAGGATGTGGATATTCTGAACATATTGTTGAACATATCAAATTCCCCTGAAACATAGCTTCGAGGTAGTGCTACATAGCATATTTATTGTAGCAACTATCGATGCTGCGTATGAACTGCACATTATCCCGTGTAAAACATGACGAGACGGCTAGCCAAAGCACACACAGACACTTCTTCCTGTCTCAAATGTCAGAGGCGGAATGTTCATACTAGCAGTAGCTTTTATCACAGAGTCACACAATTACTTCCAAAACAGACCACACCAATACTCACCATTGATAATCAGTACAGTAGCCTACAACGTTCATGACAGCTTTACAATTCCATTTAGATATGCTCCTCTGGATTATGATGATACTGTACAGATGCCGTTTTTTAAATGACGCCTCTCGGTAGGTTTTATCATTGGTAGCCTATGTGCTAATTCTCTGATGGTCTGATTCTTGATTGTTAGTCACTTTGCTGTTGCCGTTCAGGTAGGCTCAAGCTAGTTGATGGTTAAAAAAAGTAGGGCGAATCCAGCCCTTTTATAAAGAAGCATCGGCGGGTAGCTTCGAATTTTGGGCTGGGTTTACTTGACGCCACACGTAGGCTACCAGACTCTCGTGACTACAAATTCAATACACCCACTTGCCACCCTTAACCCTTCTTTCAGGGGCAAAAATCAACTTTGATGGACCACAATTACATTTAATCAAGAGCAGTTCCTGGATACACCAAAAGTTGTGCCCTAACACATACACTAGTTAAACAATAGGCCTAAATAGATAACCAACACTTTTAATCTAATATCTAAATCCTGATGCAGAAACCATATTTAAAATGTAGGCTATACATTATAGGCTATTTAAAACAATGGGGGAAAGCAAAAAGTGTTCAATTAATGTAATGTAATTAAGAAGCCTAAAGGTCTACGAAAAACCTATGTAGGCTATATTGTTCATGTCAATAATGCCTGGTCCTTTCACTTGGTGGATGAGGTAGGCTATACACGGTTTAGAGAGAACTTTGAGGTAGGTATTCTACCTCTAGCTGCTTAAGAATACCATGCCCATGCAATTATCTTGCCTAAACTAGAATTGGCCTTTATGGAACAGTTTCATCCCCAACTGGTTCATTCAAGTTTTGGGACAATAATCCCCACTTGATTGGAACAGGCACATGATGTCAGGATTTGTACATGCATGGACAGATTAGAAGCATCTAGAAAACCCTTGTTGATTAACTCACTGTAGGGGATGCTGGGACTTAAATCTGTTTACAGTGGTTTGTGCTAATATCAGTAGGCTGCAATTTGGAAACAGTTGGATTAGGCTCCTGAAATTTATGGAGTCCACACATTTCTTTTTTCTTATACCTCTGTAGAATACCCAAAACATTATGAATATGATAATTAACTGTTCTTTATCTTTGAATTTGGTGTGGCAACTTTATTTTCACTATCAGTTATTATAATCAATATTAGCATTATCCTTGACTCACCCTTCCAGAAAATACACTGTTGCATGATCTTTTTTAATAACATGTATTGTTGTCGGATCAAGTCTGAGGTCAATAGGCCTATGGCTTACTTATAGGCTTACATCCTGGCAACGCTCTAAGAAATATTGCTTGGAGCCAAAATTTGGTATAGTAAGTAAGTAAGTAAGTAAAGTTTATTTGTATAGCACCTCTCACAGATAAAATCACAAAGTGCTTCACAACAAAATGCAATATAACACTACAAATAAATAATACAGAACATTAAAATAGAAATAGAAACATGACAGACAACCATAAAAACCCCTCAACTAACTAAAAGCCTGCTTGAATAGTCCTTTAGACTGACAAGTCAAATAATAAAGCAATGTGCAGAATCTTCTGAATTAGGACTGTAATTGGCATACGTCAATAGTTTGGATTACCCTTTTCAGTGAGAAGATATTAAGAAGTTTTATCTTATAACCCAATAACCTAAAAAGACAAATAATTATACACAGCATCTCTTCCAATAAACAGAAGTTCCTACTTTTGTAAAGCTTGGCTTTCAACGCCACAGTAAAATTCCATTCTCTCGTGACAACGCACTGCAGTACATTTCCACTACAGCCACGCCCCCACAATATGGAAGGTTATCATTGGTGTTAAGACAACTCAAGTTTGTTTTAAGACTACAGATACCTTGTTAACACGACTGTTATGAGCGTTTTGAGACGTGCAGAAAATACCGCGTTAACAGGTCTAAAGACGTTTTAAAATGGGTGTAATTTGTTTCTGATGCGAAACCGAATAAACGATCATCGCAAGAGAAAATAACAAATCCATACTCAACCCACGAGGTTAAGACATAGGCTATTATTAATAATAATAATAATAATAATAATACATTTTATTTGTATAGCGCTTTTCCAGGACACTCAAAGTCGCTTTACAGAGTCAAGTATTCATTCAGACCCAGTCATACCGGTGGTGCAGAAGCGAGGCTGCCAATTCGCGCCATACGGACCCTCTGACCACCAACATTCATTCAACATTCATACGCATTCATACGCATGTCTTTATGATGGTGGGGGAAACCGGAGTACCCGGAGGAAACCCACGCAGGCACGGGGAGAACATGTATTATTGATTTATGGTGACATTAATAACATCTGCATTTTGTTAAAATTGGTTACTCATTGAGAACAAATTAAGCTTAAATGCATTATAATATTTCGAGTATGATATGATGATTCATGAAGTTTGTTTGCAGAAGTGTCCACTAGATGGCAGTATGAAAGCACAAATGTCATGTAGCGATAACTCTGGGCAAGGGTAGTAGGTAGTCTGCTTTATTTTTCCCTGAGGGTAAATATTATAATTGGAACGGGGCAGTTGCGGCTGGTCAAAAATCACCTACACTAAAAACGTTACCTTGTACATATTTACCACAGCCTGACAGGGTCTAAAACTATTTCTCATTATCAATATCTTCATCTAGATATCTGCCAAATTGTTGTAAGGTTTCCTAAGTAACCATTCCTGAAACGATATGCTTTATAAAAATGTACTGCAGTAGGCCTATGCTTTATTTCTTAGAAAAAGTAGGCCTACATTTTTACATTATCACGTTATACGTCAACGTTTTTACAATATAATTTAGGACCTTTATTGTTATCTGTACATTTATTACACAATTAAATCCAATAAAGTTAAGTGCACATTTTATTACATTTTCAGGCGTTCAGGATATTATTGCATTATCGGGTACTAGAACTGTGAGGGCAACGACCATGACGCTGCCTCAAAGATCTCCTCCACTCCTACACCATGGAGGATGCTCTCAGCCCATCTCTGTGCCCTGAACATCCTACTGATGACCTTGTGCCCAAAGGCCGGAGTTGGGCCTGTATTAGCGGTGTAACGATATATTGTGATATATTTTATAATGTATCATATAGTCACATAGTTATGGCAATACTTTTACAATATGTATCCTATTGTTTGAGCTATCAACACACGACTCACTGCACCTGCATCATTCAATGCATTCACATAAATAGTTATCTGCTGTATGTGGCAAGTTATGGAAAATGTTTAATGTTTTGGAAAAAAATCTGTTAATTGGATTTCAGATTAATTTTTACATTTTGTTCAAATGATTACATTGTAAACCCAGTATTGTGATAGGCCTACATAATGAATCGTGAGCTGAGTGTATCATTACACCCCTACGCAATACCAGATGATCGGACAATCCGCGTGCCCAAATTATTCCTCGCATAGCCGTTGTCAGAGGAGGGAGGAAGCTTGTTTTGAGAGAAACTCAGGGGTGCTCAGGGGTACGCTGTTGATGGGCTGGAGCTGGAGGCACGTGGACGATGCGCTGCTGCTCTCTTTGAGGGGGTCTGAGCCTGTACAGGCCAGCAAAGAAGCAGTGGTGAATATCATTAAACGTTAAAATAGGCTAAAGAATATAAACCACATTGTCTTTGTCTCTGCTGTTTGATTTGTTTGTTTGTGTCAAATAGCACTGTAGACCAGTGAGTAGGATGAATTAAGCATGTGGCCCATGCTCAATTATGTAGAAGTGTAGGCCTACGTTGTGCCTATATTCCGTCAAGTTAAATATACTTTAAATAATGTTATTGATATACTGAAACAATATAAGCAGCTTATTAGCTTATTGTTGACCGGCTACTGCACTGTCCCATATCAGAAAAATGTGACAGTTAAGTGAAAGGTTTGTAAACACTGCACATCTTGGATTATACCAAAATTGAAGGGAAGGGGGGAGGGTTGGTGAAACGGTGAACGGGTAGTTTATTTTTGTATTCAGAATAAACGGGATACTAGTACAAATACTGTTGCACAAATGTTCTGAACGGATACCGTAGCTCCAGACTTGGCTTTGTAAAAGTAATGCTGAAATGTCAGATTTTTAAGATGAGCAACGCTCCTACCGGGAATCGTGAATATCCACCACACCCCTCCGCGGATCAGGAAGTGCGCTCTTCAAGTCAAACCCAGAATCAGCTGAGGATTCTACGCGCTGGGTTTACAGTGAGATGGGGAGATCAATGTAGCGCTAACGGCACCTTTCGTCTGTCACTAAACCCAATTTGCAGATTTATTAATCAAGATTAATCCAAATTCGTTCACCGCCGATTTGAGTTTTTTCGTTTTTACGTGAATGTTGTCTTCTCATGTTTACGGAAGCTTGCTTTGCAGTGGGTGAGTCATTGATGCGCCCTGTGCGATTGTTTACCGAGCCATTGGATGTTTTCATTTTGAATCCGCCTTGCCCACCTCTATATATCTTAATGGAAGACACACTATACAGCACATCTTTTTCTGTGGAACCGAAAATATTCCAAGTAATAGGTTTGCTATACGGAAGTATTTGTTCAAGCTTATGATTAATTGAAGCAGCACATGCACCGCTCTGTCAACTCAAGAGACAAGGCTTATAGAGTTTGGTTTCTGCTTTGTAGGCCTATTGGGTTTCTATTCCCTTCTCTCTCTCTCTCTCTCTCTCTCTCTCTCTCTCTCTCTCTCTCTCTCTCTCTCTCTCTCTCTCTCACTCACTCACTCACTCACTCACTCACTCACTCACTCACTCACACACACACACACGCTAATCAAATGAATGTCCATCCTGATCGTCAGACCAGCTTACATAATGCAGGTTAGGGCTTTCAGATGTATGTGGACACCAGACCATCACACCTATAAGCTTGGTGAACATCCCATTCCAAAACCATGGGCATTAATGGAGTTGCCTCCCCGTTGCAGCTATAACAGTTGCCATTCTTCTGTGAAGGTTCCAGCCTGGTTCCAGCCTGATCTGTATGTTCCTGTTTACAAGATGGGCTGGACTGTAGTGGATACAGAATTACACAGCTTGTACATAAAAACACTTGGTGGTGCATCTGCCTCTCAGTTTCAGCAGTAGCTTAGACCAGAAGCTAGTTAGTTAGCACTGTGTGACAGTTATCATCACACTCTCTGTCAGACAATGCGTCTCTTTAACTTGCCTGTGGGGCATGTGTCCACCCACTAAATACACACGCAGTCTCAGAACTAGAGCAAACTGCACAGGTCAGGTTAGGAGTATTTTGGTTTCAAATCAGCCAGACTCACTGCACACTTGCAGTAGTGTTGTGTTATAAGTGATTTGGATCCTCCTTCCATTTTACCCCTTTAGATCTACAGTTAATCAGATGCTCAAGTCGAATTGTGTGTGTGTGCTCTTGTCTTTATATCCCCCTGTTCTCTGACACTCCTCCTGCAGCCTTTGTTTGAGTGCAAAGATTAGTTTACTTATCCATCACCTTTAGTCGTACATTGTGTTTGCATACCGCTTAAGTCACTTGGGTTAATCAGCCTATCCACTGGGCTTTTTTCTATGCAAAGCATCCTAAAGACTTTACAACCATAGCCCTGTCGTTGGTGGCTGGTGTGAATATCTGGTGTCTAAACATGTGGTTTTCTTTCTTGCTTTGGGAATTTTTTCATGATCCCTGTAATGTGCTATGTTTGAGGGTGAATATCAGGCTTTAATGCTGATATATTTTGCCATTCAGGAAACTAAGAGATGATGTAATAGGCCCGCTGTCTGTCTGCCACTTAAAATGCAGTGATTACTCATCTCTTTTTCTCTCTGTAAGGCTATATCTCTTTTCTGCCTGCTTATCAGTCCTTCTGAGAAACAGATAGGTGCAAGAAAGAGAGACAGTTTAAGCTATGGTCAATGACAAAATCAATCTCACACTCTTGTGTGAAGATATATTTATAGTCAGTCAGCCTGACAGTCATCCCTTCAGGTACCAGGGCCCAAGTCTTAAAAGACTGAGGCTCTACTTTGAAAAGGCATCTACACTGCGCAGTCTTTTATAGATGACAGACAGACCTTCACTGTTTTACTGAGCTGCCTGCTGAGCTCAGGCTGTCTGGTTGTGGAAGTTTGTTGACTATGGGTGAATACCAGACTGGGGTGTACAGTAGAGCAAGTAGATCCCCAGAGCAGGCTATTGCCTTTCCTGCACCATTAGAGTGGTTTTAGAGCACTACTCAGAGCACTATCGGGAAGAACATTTATTGTAAAAATGGATGGGTCAGCTGTTACTGGACTTCTCTCTTGGTGTGGACTGATGCATGTTGGCCTCCTCTCAGGCACGTGTATCCATGCCTGACGAGGCTAACACCCCCCCCCCTCTCTCTCTCTCTCTCTCTCTCTCTATCTCTGTAATTCTTCACACACTCTCTCTCTGCTTAAACTACAGATGTCCAGATGTCTGCTGCTATAATCCTGTCTGGCCATCTCTCTCTCTCTCTCTCTCTCTCTCTCTCTCTCTCTCTCTCTCTCTCTCTCTCTCTCTCTCTCTCTCTCTCTCTCTCTCTCTCTCTCTCTCTCTGTGTCGCACTCTCATACCTTGTACATCATCTCAGTTATATTTACATCACACTCTTGCCATATGCAGCAGAGCTATATGTGCAGGAGAGGTGAACAGTCAGCACTTGGTTACATTACCTTCTCGTCCCCTGTGCTCTCCTTTCAACTCTTGTCTTCTCTGCCATGTGTGTTTGTGTGTCTCTTCTCTGCCATGTGTGTGCCAGTGCCTTCGTATCTAAGTGCAGACAAACATATCCCGAGTAGGGATAGATTTCTTGAAACTTTGTACCATCACCTTTTATTTTGTAATACCTCCTCCTCACCCCGGTCCTCCTCGCCTCCCTCTTCTCTCCTCCAGACCCACAGTTTCCGTGCTGGGACAAGACTGAGCCATCATGGATCCCGAGGAGGTGGAGCTCCAAAATGACTATCGTTACCGTGGTTACGCAGCCGTCATCGAGAAGGCGCTGCGAAACTTTGAGTCCTCCAGCGAGTGGGCGGACCTCATCTCCTCCCTGGGAAAGCTGAACAAGGTAGACACACACATGCAACACAGCCCACATTCAGTACTCACAACATCATGTTTCCAAAGAAAAGTGAATACTGGTACATATGTGGTTGGTCTATCATTGGGCCAAGCCTCGCTGCTATAGACAATATGGTTGTTTAAACACAGATAACGCCCAGTCAATATGAAAAAGTCCTCTTAGTTTCAATGGTTTCAGTCTTATATAGAAGGTTGGTCATGTATTCCTGTAAAAAAAGTGGTGCTTTGTACTGCATGCACTGTTACCAGTAACTGTCTCTACCTCTGCTTTTGAGCACTGATCTCAGTGCCCAGCCTGTACATAACTAGTCTAGTGGTGTTGTTCAACTCCCAACCTCTAGGGAGCCTAGTGTGTGTTGTTCTCCTGCCTGCTCCACAAGTTTCTGCTGGGGACTTTAGACTATGAGGAATACAAAGTCTCAAGGAGAGGAGGAGCAAGAGAAGGAACAATCAGTCAATCATTAAGCTGTACACCACACATAACAGGAACCAGTTCCTGTGCAGGTGGTTAGTGTGCATGTGACTCACTTTTTTTTTGGGGTTGTTCTAAATGGCCTTTCAAAAGCCAGCCAGACTGCAGTCTTTGTGTCTCACCATGTCTCCCTCTGTCTCTCCCTATCTGCCAAACTTCTCAATTTATTTCCCTGCCTCAACCATTCTCTCTCTCTCACTCTCTCTACCCAACCCCCCTCCTTCCTCTAGGCCCTGCAGAGTAACCTGCGATATTCCCTGCTGCCTAAGAGGCTGATTATTGGGAAGCGTCTGGCCCAGTGCCTTCACCCTGCCCTACCCAGCGGCGTCCACCTCAAGGCCCTGGAGACCTATGAAATCATCTTCAAGATTATCGGCACCAAAAGGCTGGCCAAGGACCTCTTCATCTACAGGTATGCGTCTGTGTGTGCATATAATAGATATGCTGTATCAATGTGGGAATAGCTGAAACACACACTGGTTCCTTTTTTGTTTAGGCTCTGATGTACCTATGTGTTTTTGTGTTATACATGTGTGTATGAATGCTGTGTCTGTGTGTGTGTGTGTGTGTGTGTGTGTGCATGTGTGTTTCTGTGTGTTGCAGCTCTGGCCTGTTCCCCTTGCTGGGTCATGCTGCTATGGCGGTAAAACCTGTCCTTCTGACTCTGTACGAGCGATACTACCTTGCCCTGCAGCGGGCCCTGTTACCCAGCCTGCAGGCCTTCATCACTGGGCTACTACCTGGCCTGGAAGAGGGCCTGGAGGTGTATGACAGGTACACACGCACACACATATTTGCTCTCATGCTCCCATACATTCCCAAAGAAACGCACACAAATGTACTAAGGCATAATGGTAACAGTAATCCCTGAACAGTAAAGAGCTTCTTTCCCTGCAGGACGGATGCGCTGCTGGTGCGTTTGTCTCTGCTGGTTGGCCAGCAGGTGTTTTATGGAGCGCTATGGGGCAGTGTGTTGGTCAGTCCTGTCATCAGACTGCCTGCGTCCATCTTCATCGTCACACACTTTGACCGCATGGCCTCCCCCAGCCAGCAAACACACATGCTGGGCTACGACAACGGCCTGGTGGTGAGTCTTGGCCTGCGCGCGTTTGTCTGTTAGTTACCCTCTGTCTCTGTGACAGCCGACAGAGTTTCTTGTCGATTGCAAGGGGACCTCTCGATCACGAGTTGCCAAACTAGTCAATACCAAGAGCTATTAGTGGGCTACATGAGTTTGTCCCCTGACAACCTGTACATTCCTTTCTCCCAGATAAAGTCTCTTCGCTTGGCGCTTCAGGACTCCAATGTTCTGGTGCAGAGGAACATGCTGGAGATCCTCCTCTACTTCTTCCCCCTCGCCACATGCCTGGTTAGTGTATATTCACTGTATGTGTGTGTGTGTGTGTGCTGCATGTGTTTGTGTGTGCATTTAACTCTCCTCTGTTTTCCCACCAGCACCCAGTAGAGAGCAGTATTCCCATGACGGTTGAAGACATGATCACAGTGGTGTCAGCCGCCTCTCTCACGCTGCTGCGCAGGGACATGTCCCTCAACAGACGTCTCTATGCCTGGCTCCTAGGTACACAAACACGCGCTACAAAACTGTCACTCTGGATCAAAGACCTTATGCCTTGGTGACAGATTAATGTTTGTTTGTTGGTTTGTTGTTGTTGTCGTCTTGGCATGTCCAGGCACAGACATTAAGGGAGGTATGGTAGCTCCAGACCCCAACCTCTCCACCACCATTGAGGAACACACTGGCAACTACTTCAACACCTACTCTAAAGAGCTGCTCGTGCAGGTGAGGACAACCCTACCCACACTACAGTGAGATGCCTCACCGAGGTTGCACATATTTACTTACTTACACTATAGCAACCAGCCGTCACACTCACGGTTCACGGTTGCTGAGCTGGTGTTGTGGGGGAAACAAAACAGTTGACTCTTTACTGAGTGGATTGAACTTCTGAGACTGTGGCACACACACTCACATACACACCAATATGACTTTGCTTGCTTCATGTAATAGCCTACACCTATTGATAACTGAGTAGACTATTTTCACAGTGCTGGCTTTTGGGTTTATTATTATTTGACAGACGTGACTGACTGGCACAACTCTTCTTTTAAAAGTGACGAACCTACCCACTACATGTACTTGTTAGTTTTGTAAATATGGAACCAATGTGATTGGGAGTCATGAAACATCCTATCGTGTGTGTGTGTGTTCTCACTCTGGGGTGTCTGTCTTTAGGCTCTGATCAGCATCCTGAAAAAAAAAGATGTCAACGTGGAAAACGTGACCGGTTACCTGCGACCGTTCCGCGTCATCATCAGCCTCCTGGATAAACCCGAGATAGGTAAACGCACAACGGAGACAAACGTTCTCCATTTCTCGATCTACATGTCTCTTTCTTTCGATGACGACGACGATGTTGACGAAGGTGCTACACTCCGCAGGTCCCCCAGTCCTGAGCAGCGTGCTGCTGGAGGTGGTCAGGGCGTTCTACAGCTACTGCCGAGAGATGCTGGGGGAGGACAACATCTCCACCTCGAGCCTCTCCAGCAACCAGCTGGCCAGGTGGGAGGAGGATGAACGACAGAAATATCAACATTAATATGCCCTTGCTGAAGTGAATTGATAGTGTGAGAGACATATTAAAGTAACAGTAAAACCCAGGTAAAGAACCATCACGTGGGGGCACATGTGCATGTCAATCACACAGGTGTGTAATAGAGCAGAGACAATGGGCACAGTCAGTGGAAAGTTACAGGTGTACACTACAACAAAGGTACATGCATAAACTGTCCTTGAGAAGGGGGGGGATATTGAGAGACTGAGAAAAGGTCAGAAAATGTTATGTGTTGTAAGAAAAGAAAATGAGGGAGGGGGGGGCACACTGTTCCCTGTTGTGGAAGAGGAGGAAAATGGATGAGGACATCTGACTATGTTGTTGGATTATGGACTGATGACACAACTAGAATGTGTTTGTGTGGTGTTTGTGTGTTCTAGTCAGTTCAAGGAGAACAAGAACTCATCAGAGATCATTAAAACAGTAAACTTGCTGGTGAACTCTATGGACATTGAGTATCTTTGGGACTACATGACCCAGTTATTCTGCAAAAGCATCAGGTAGGACAAAAACGCACAGTACACATGATTCTTAAATACTGCAGAAATACTGATGAAATATTTCACACAATACAGTATTTATCAAAGCTGTTTCTGACCAGATGTGTTCCTTCTCATTTTACGACCCCACTCTCGCTCTGTCCTCCCTCCCTGTCTTGACAGTGATCCCTCCTTCCATCAGCCGGAGAAGAGCCAACCAGCTACCTCTGTTTCTGAGATGTCCAACCTTATCATATTTCTGCTGGATGTCATACCTCTGGTACAACCACACTCAGACGCATGCTCGCACATAAACACATCCATTCATACAAGTAGGTGCACAGACATGTACACACATCTAAAACAAGGTACCTGCCTGCCTGTGTACGTGTGTGTGCGTGTGTCTTTCCCAGGAGCAGCATGCAGATATCCAGTCCCAGCTCTGCCTGAGATGTTGTGCTCCATGCTGCAAGCTCTCAGGAGTCACATGACCACCCTGGACTTATCAGATCTGAGACAGGGCCTGTGCGCCTGCTTCAAGGTGCTCTGCAAGATCCAGATGCCCGTGGCTTATATGGACATGGAGGTGGAGTCTTCTACACAGGATGCAGAGTTACAGATCTTGGAAGAGTCAGACAAACATAGTCAGGTAACATAGCCATGCTCTGTGAAAATATTTGGATTTAGGATTTATTAGGTGTTGAATCAAGTGATTATCCATTTCCCTCTCATACAGGTGACTGAGAAAGTGTGGAGAGAAGGACCATGAGGCCAAGGACCATGGTAACGGTAACCTTGACCATCAGGAGGCCAATGAGGAATCAGAGACAAATAATGGTACCAGACAGGAGGAGGAGCCAGCAGCAAGGGTGTTCCTGCCTCTACGGTCCGAGGACAGCGGATTGGGCATCAGTGCCTCCCCATCAGAGCAGCACCTCCTACCAGGGGTGGGGCCTGGGCCCGAGGGTACAGAGTCATCTAGGGGTGGGGGGGACTGTGTGGAGGATGAAGGGCAGCATGGACACCATGACACAGTATCTGCAGGATATCCTGGCTTATATAACTACCAGGTAAAACCCCCCTCTCTGTCATACCCTTTGAAAGTCACTGGACAAAGTTGACAGACATACCTTAGACAGTCTTGATGAACTCAATTGTTCTCGTTCTCTCTCGCCGTTCCTCTGTTCCTCTCTCTCTCTCAGGTACCTGCTGGTCCAGGTGGAGGATGTGAGCGGGGGGCAGGAGGAGGAGGTGATACAACCCGACTCTCTGGCGTCCTCTCCGGGGAGGAAATACTCCTTTGGGGGCCGGGAGGGTGCTCAGATCTCCATGCCTCAGATCAAAAGCAAACTGGCAGAGCTCTTCACCCCCAACAAGCACAAACTGCGCTCATTTTCGGACACGGCCTCAGACCCTTCCACGGAGAAGAGGCGGGGCAAAGCGGGGGCACTAGACTGGGGTGGGGGCTACATGCCCAGGGGAAGGGCGGAGATTACCGAGGTGTGTCGACAGGCGTTCACAGCAACCTGTCACCTGCTGCTGGAGGCTACAACCTTCCCTCTCTACCTGACAGAGCAGGAGAACCAGGATCTCTACAAGGACATGTTCAACAGCACGGGTGAGAGTGATGTACACACACCTACACACAACTACACACACACACACACACACACGTTAGACCTCCACACACCCACACACAAGTCTTGGAGACATTTTGAGAGACAGAATCGAAACAGTGTCTAATTGCATGTGTTTTACCATCAGGCAATGATGTGGGCAGCCTGCCAGAGTGGCTGAGGTCCTTGATGACCCTGTGCTGCCTATCCAGAGACCATCATGTCCAGCACACTGCTGTGTCATCTCTGCTAGAGCTGGTCAACCATTCACAGTCCCTGGCCCTGGTCGTCCAGGACAAGACCAGACGCCACCAGGCAGCAGATGCCAACCCCTCGAGCGGACGCCTGCATATGGTCACCATCCCGCCCATCTACCCCGGCCTGCTCAGTGTCATCGAGGAGGGCACCGACTTCTACCAGGTCAGAACCCTACTACAGACGTGATGATGATGATTATGATAGTCATAAATCACACACTGGTTGGCATTTAGATCACTTGAGGCAATCTACTGTATATTCAGGGCACTGGCACTGAAACAGTGATTGTGTGTGTGTGTGTGTGTGTGTGTGTGTCCGTCCCTCCGTCCAGCGAGTGGCCCAGATGCTGTGGAGCCAGCTGGACACAGAGAGGAGGGAGCAGCACATCTCCTGCGTGGAGCTCTTCTATCGACTACACTGCCTGACACCTTCCGCTAACGTCTGTGAAGACATCATCTGCCAGGCTCTGCTGCACAAGAACAAGGTAGCACACACACACACTGCACCAATCATACCCAACAAGCTGTTGTGATAGAATTTTAGGATGTATGTAGAATGAATGTGTTTTAAATGTGGTTCATTGATAAGACAAACGCTGGAACGTCAACTCATGTTGATTACAGGAAGGGGAGATGATTAAGCTGAGTTTGTAGAAAGTTGAGAGGCTGTCAAGCTTAGGAACTGTTGGGGGATGTTTTATGATAGGACAGGTGGCGAATAATGTATTAGCTATTTCTGAGGGTGATGACCCCACAAAGGACAGTTGACTGTTTTGGATGATCAACTTCTGGAGTTTTATGACATCCTGACTTGGAGAGAAATGCAGCATGAGAGTTCTAATCACCTGGGGAGAGGAGCTTTGGGACGTCAGGTTCTGTGGCTGTGTTGGTTCAACTATGATTATATTGTCTTTAGGAGTGGACTAATGATGGGAAGAAACTGAAAACAGATACATGTCTGTTTTCAGTTCAGGAGATCATTGTATAGAAGAATGTGTTCAATGTCTATATTGATTAACTGTTGTTTAGAATGACCAGATACTGTGAGTGTATATAAGACATGTTATGTGTTAGGATCCTTATCACTCGGCTGAACAACATTTGCGTGTCCTCTGGTAGATTGGTCACAAAGTACCCTGTCTTGTACTTTTATATTGAATAAATAATTTGTATTACTCCTGCAATCCTGACGATCCAAGTACACAGTGTCTTCAGAATATTTCCTAACACTGTGAACAAACACTGGGATATTAGCCATGTTCTGTACTTTCCTGTAAACTAACAGCCTCAAGTTTTGACATGTTTAGCCACAACCCATCATATAGAATAGCTATGAGTAAAATCTCCCGCCCTGCATAATATTGTTTCCCAATGTTTTTCCCCCACATTGGCCAAGGTTAATAATTTGTCTATAAAGCCGTCAAGTATGAGTGTTCCCACCCTAGGGAGCCGTTATGATTGCGTGTTATGATTCTTGGAATCATAACAATCCCTGTCTGGGATACGAGCACACCCAACCGTCCCCCATAATGCTGACTCACCCTGGCCCTCCCTCGTACTCCTTCTAGAGCAGGGGTTCCCAATCCTGGTCCTCGCGCCTCCCTGCCCTGCATGTTTTTAGATGTTTCCCTGCTCCAAACACACCTGATTCAAATGAATGGCCATTATGGTCATTATCAGGCTTGGATAACGATCATTCATTTGAATCAGGTGTGTTTGGAGCAGGGAAACATCTAAAACATGCAGGTAGGTAGGACCGGGATTGGGAACCCCTTTTCTAGAGTATTCTATTCTCCTCTGGCACCATATCTGCTGTTGTCCTTTTCTCAACTACCACATTCCTTACTGAGACCAGTTCAGGACATGTTTCTGCTGCACAGATAACACAGCCCAACCCTAGGCCTTCTTCCTGACCACTGGATACTCCACATGCCTGCCTGCCTACCTGTCCTATAATCAATAAACCACGACAATCCATATCAAGCATGGTTTTTAGTGTTCTGTGTCCTCTCTTTCTCTTGAGACCATGCGCCTGGAGGCTCTCAACAGGTTTTCCATTCTGTGGCATCTGACACGGGACATCCAGACCAACAGAACCATGTCACTCAACCGCTCCTTTGACAGGTACTCAATTATCTTGACACCTTGTAGTCCGTAGTATTGTTGTCGGTAGTCTTGTAGTCAGTAGTCATGTTGCCAGTATTATTGTAGTCAGTAGTATTGTGGGCATTGGTCTGGTCAGAAATTGTTATAGTCATGTAGTCAATAGTCATGCAGTCAGGCCAGTCTTTGACTCTGTTACAGGTCGCTGTGTGTGATGGTGGGCAGTCTAAACCGTTCTGATGGGTCCATGAGTGCAGCAGCCCAGTGCTGGTTGGTCAGAGCTCTGTCCCTCGGTGATGTGGCCCGCATCCTAGAGCCTATCCTGCTCCTCCTCCTCCACCCCTCCACTCAGCGCTGCTCTATCCAGAGTTACAAACTCAGCCTCACCACAGGTCAGCCTGGCGGTGTATGTGTGTGTGTGTGTTTTCTCATCTTATGCATGTAGCTGGCATTTGTACCTAGTTTGTTTTTGCAAATGTGCTCGCCTATTCCCAGGGAACCTAAAGTTGCTTAGCAACAGAAGCCGAAGCTCTACCAAGGGTTCCAGGACATCTACGGATGCCATGGCAACAGAGAATACCGCATTTGATTACATGACCCTAGTGGACAGGGAAGCCTTGTGGGCAGAGCTAGAGAGCGATCCAGACGCAACCAAACCCTCAGATGCCGCGACGGCCTCCCACAGTGGCAGTGAGGAAACCGAAGAGGAGGAGGATGTGGAGAAGGAAGAGGAGGACGAGGAGGAGAGCGACCACACAGAGTCAGCTGACACCAGCGGCGCCCAGGTCTCCACGGAGAGCTCGGGCTCTGCCCCCTACCGCAGCAGCACGGAGGAAGGAGGTTTGACCAATGGCCTGCGGAGAGTGGAGTCCGAGCACACACAGGCCTCGGATTCCCTGTCGAGCGAGGAGGAAGAGGACCTGGAGCTTGAAGCCCTGGCGAGGTCCCGCCTGCTGAAGCAGGAAAGGGAGAAGAGGGAGGCCATCAACTCGCTTTTCAGGCATGTGCTGTTATATCCTCAGGCCAGCGGGGGGCAACATCTCCTCCAGGGCTTGACTTTACTGTCTAGCCTGCTGAGGAGTTCTGCACAGCAGCCGCTGGTGGACGCCCTCTCCTCGACCTCCTTGGACACAAGCTCCTCCTCCCACCTCAACCTCGTCTCCAATCTGCTACAGCGCCACCAGCAGGCCCTGGAGGGCGGGCCGTTCTACGGCCACCTGGCATCCCCCACCTCTACAGCTTCCCCACCCCCAGTCTTGCTCCTGGAGGTGCTGGTGTCCCTGTGTTTGCGATCTCTGAGGTCCCACTACCCCTCCTACCTCAGCCTAGGGCCCAGGGACATGCAAGAGAACCGGGAGGTGCAGGTGAAGAGCGTGGAGATCCTGACCTGCCTGATAACCCAACTGGTCTTTGTGGTGCGTGGCCAGCAGAAGGGCTTGGATATGGGTCACAGGCAAGGCCAAAGCCTGAGGACTGGAGGCAACCTGGAGCCCATCCACAAACTTCTATCTGGGTGTAATGTGCAGCAGTATGCCCTGCTCTGCCTCTCGGCCTCCATGTACATAAGTCAGAGAGGGGCAGAGAGGGAGGTTGCCGGTGGGGGGGGACTTGTTGGAGGAGCATGGGGAACTGTCCGAGGAGAGCCTGGTCCACCTGGGGCAGAGTGGGGGGCAGGAGCAGTACCCGCTCCAGATTGAGCTGCTCAAGCTTCTCCAAGCGCTTATAGTCCTGGAGCACCATATCTGGCCAGGGGGGTCAGGGCACCCTGAAGAGTCCCTCAACTCCCCCGCTGCCTCCACCCCTCTAACCCGGGAATGGCAGACGGCCGTCCTGTTCCAGCAGTCGATCAAGGCAGCTCAGTACGTCCACACCCAGCCCATCACGGCACAGGGCATGTTCGTGTCGGCGGCGGCCAGGGCTCTGCAGCCTCAGTACGGCTATGGCATGCACCCCCACTGGCTGGCGCTCCTGCGCGGCTCCCTGCCCTACCTGGGCAGGTCTCTGAGCATCATCGTGGCGCCTCTCATCAGCCAGATCTGCAAAAACCTGGATGAGCTGGCCAAACAGTACGAACACGACGGGGGCAAGGCCACACCGAGGTACAGCGTACATACATACGTACATGCATGCACACTGTACACAGTGACCACTGTCTTTTTTGGCTGTGTGTCGTGAGAGATATGCATGTGTTTGACTAATGTATGTTTATTTGTCATGTTAATGTCTTCTCTCTACAGAAGAGAGAATATCGCCCCTGACTATCCCCTGACTTTGTTGGAAGGCCTGACCACCATCACACACCATTGTTTGCTGGACCATAAGGTGATGCGCGCACACATACAGCACACTGGCACATTCAATCCTACGTTTCTCAATTCAATTGAGATTGAATTGATCTTTTTCATGTCCTCTCCATCCCGCTCTCACACTCCCTGTCAGTCTCTGGTGGCCTGCGATTCAGGAGATGTCCGCAACGTCCGCAACGCTGTGATCGAGGAGTTGCCGCACATACTCAACAGCATGGCTCTGCTGTGGGGCGTGGTCAGGAGGGAGGAGTCTCAGAGAAGGGGCTCTGACTCCCCCCAAACCATCAAACATGCCTCTGTGTACTTCAGAAGCGCCAAGGTGTGAACCGTGGGAAACGTGGTTTTGTAAGCGTGTGTTGAAGCGCGAGTGAACATGTGTGTGATATGTTCCGTGTGTGTGTGATATGTTCTGTGTGTGTGTGCAGGTCCTGAGGCAGCGTGTGCTGGACCTGCTACTGCCTCTGACAGGCCAGTATGGGGTCCAGCTGATGGCCTCAGTAGGAGCTGTCTGGAGCAGCAGAAGAAGCAAGAAGAGGCACAAGAACGAGGTGAGAACATTCTCTCTGTCTCACTCACACACACACACACACACAAGCACACGTACACTGACTCACAACGACACGTTTGTCTCTCGTTTCCACTTCTCTCCATGTTTCTCTCGGTCTTGTTCTCTTCTCTCTCTCTCTCTCTCTTCAGATCTTGCCTGTCGCCAGTGAATCTCGTCTGACAATCGTGGATCTGGTGACATCACTGAGCACACTCCACGCAGAAACCATCCTCCAACTAGTTAAAGAGGTGGTGAAGAAACCTCATCAGATCAAAGGAGACAAGGTACCCACATGCAGTCACACACTTGCTCACTCAATCACACCCTCATTAACATACGCACATGTTAACTGTGTGTTCTTCTCCTTCTTGGTAGAAGGTCACTCTGGTAGACATTCCCATGCTGCAGTTCAGCTACGCCTATATCCAGAGGTAAAATGGAATATAAAATACTTTCACAGGACTTTCACCTGTTACTGACTGTATTTGACCTCCTCTCTCTGTGTTTCACCTGTTACTGACTGTATTTCCTCTCTCTGTGTTTCACCTGTTACTGAATATATTTGACCTCCTGTCTCTGTGTTTCACCTGTTACTGACTGTATTTGACCTCCTCTCTGTGTTTCACCTGTTACTGACTGTATTTGACCTCCTGTCTCTGTGTTTCACCTGTTACTGACTGTATTTGACCTCCTGTCTCTGTGTTTCACCTGTTACTGACTGTATTTGACCTCCTGTCTCTGTGTTTCACCTGTTACTGACTGTATTTGACCTCCTGTCTCTGTGTTTCACCTGTTACTGACTGAATTTGACCTCCTCTCTCTCAGTGTTTCGTCCCAAACCCTCCAGGAGAATGTGGCCCCTCTTCTGAGTCTGCTCAGAGAGTCTGTCCAGCTCAACCTGGCTCCACCTGGTCACTTCCTCCTTCTGGGGTCGGTCAGACACAAACACACATATACACACACACACACATCCCTGCTCTCTCCGCTCTCTCTATATACACACACAAACTACCATTTGCCCCTGTTGTGTCTTCTACAAATAAACAAACTGTAGATTCAGATCATTTTTCTCTGACAGTGAGCAAGGTTTGATAAACACTAAATCATACAAGCTCAATGTCAAACTTCTGTCTCAGGATACTCAATGACTTTGTAAACCGGCTACCCAACCTGGACAACAAGAGGGACACCAAGGACATGCAGGTCAGCCAGCTAACCAGTCATCCGGGACCTGCTGCTATGGTTAGTGCCAGAGCTATAGGTTATAATATGGTTCTGACTCCCCCATCCACATCTGTCCTCCATCCCACATCAGGAGGTGACCCAGCGGATCCTGGAGGCAGTGGGTGGGGTGGCAGGGTCTTCTCTGGAGCAGACCAGCTGGCTCAGCAGGAACCTGGAGGTTAAAGTTCAGCCCCAGGTCTGCCCCGTCGATGAGGAGCCGGACGATGTAGACACAGACATTGACCTCTACGGTAACCACAAAGACCACACACACACACACACACACGGGCAAGCAAACTCACAAAACTGAGCGCATACCCATGCACGTTATGTACAATACATACACACAATCTTCCTACTTCACAGAACAAATTGAAAGCAGACCTTTCTGTTTGTCATAGAATCTTAAAGCCCATATAGCAGGTTAACCACCACTGTCGATGAATGGGTACATAAAGCACTCAAGATATGTATATTATTCAAGAAATCTCAAAATGGTGTCTCTAAATGGTGTTTAAGACCAGTTTTGTACGTTTTTTTTGTTAGCATTAGCATATTAGCGCAATTCGGCGATGACGTCACGTTGGGGAGTCGTGGAGGAGAGTAGCCTCAGTCTAGTACTAGAACTATGGCAATTGACTGGGATGAGGAAGAGGTGGCAATAACCACTAAAATGTACGATGGCCCGCAGCCGTATAATATCGAACCAAATAGACGAGAGAGGTCAAATGAGGAATTGCCTAGACCTGATGGCCGCCAAAGCCAATTAAATGGATGGTCCGAGGAGAATGAGTGTAGAGTTGGTGAAGTGTCCTGCTGAGTTAGCAACGGCAACGCAGCAAGGAGCGCTGGAGCTTGTCTACGGACAGCAGTGCATATAATAACGACACATTGTTTTACTGTCAGTGAATAGCACCGAGTAAAAGTCAACGTTTCTTTATATCTACAGTAGTGACAGTTATCATGTCGTTAGTTCAGATAAGTAGCTCTTATATAGATCTAGAAGGCATCATGCTAGCTATGGGCTAATTTACTAGTGCCACCTGTGAAATTCTCCCCCCCAAGTCAATCCCTAATTAAATCTTTTCCCCGACGTTGTAAACACATTTCCGATTAGATATTCCACGTTTTGAGTTCCGTAATAGTCACGTTCTATCGGGAAAGGGGAAACTAAATCAATAAACTAAATCAAACACACACAGTTATGAAAGCCGTTTGATGATCACTCGTGATCCAAACACTAGCCATGGCGCACTATCTAGCTAGATATGACTAGCTTTTGGACATAGCTACTTAAAAACAATTTTGTTTTGGTTCATATTCATGAGTCACGAAATGTGCTTTTCTAATGTCATCGTATCTTAAAAGCTCCGTGTACCCCGTCCACACTACTACGCGTATACCCGGCGTTTTCAAATGTCTCCGGCTAGGGGAGCGTATTCGAAAAGCTCCGTTTTCAGTGTCCGAATTCTCCGTATTAGTGTGGCCGGGAAGTGCAAACGGAGACATGTATGCGTTTCTAAATTTACCCGGGTTAGTGTGGACGGGGCCTCAGACTTTTCTAATGTCACACTGATTATGACTGTAGTTGGGGGGTTCATGTTATGGGGCTAGCTAACGTGCTCTGCAGCTTGTAAACATTAGCCTGAGGCTTAGGCTGCGTCCCAATACTCCCACTTCACCCTAGCACTTCACACTTCACACTTCGTTCACTGGGGTGTGCCCCTTCACAACGGAGTGTGAAGTGTGAAGTGATTGAAATCTTTACCTACGAAATGGGACACCACTCTATGCGTCATTGCGTCATTAGTAGCTCATATCCAGCTCCACTGTAGGCTAGCTACGTTTGCCAAAAACTCAAGGCAAACAGTGTTCCTATGTTTGCAAATTTGAACACACGTCAGGTCTTCAGGTTTTGGCAAACATATTTACCCACCTGTCATAATAAAATTGCGTTTTTTACATCCTAACGTTAGCTAACGTTAGCGTTACTCGGCTACTCTCAGCTGCATAGACAGACGTTCATTTGTGAAATAGCGATCTTTTTCTAACAATCGTATTCTACTCAACTGTAAGGAATATTATTTTGCATAATGATCAGCTAGATATCCCGATGTGTTTCACATTTTTTTAATAGTTATTTGCGAAGATATACAACATTTGTAAACTTATTTTTTGGAGTCAGCCGGTTACCAAGGTGTTCGCAAGGCATCCTGGGAAATGTAATCTTTCCCTTCAGCCGTAGTGTGACTCTGATCGCACTCCGTTTGAAGGGATTGTTTGAAGGGTTGAACAACACTTCCCCTTCGTTCTAAGAGAATTGGGACACCACTTCACTTCACGCGAACGCGCAAACGGAGTGTGAAGTGTGAAGTGCTAGGGTGAAGTGGGAGTATTGGGACGCAGCCTTACCGTTGCCAGCTCTCGCTTGCGGCGGGCGGCACCGAGCTTTTCAGTGCTTCTCGGTCTCGGGCCAGGGCAGACAGAGAGTTTGTCACCCCCCACAAACACAGTAGTTTACAATTTTTCCTACCTATACATATGTCTATCTAGCTTTATCTCTATATCTATATATGTAGGCTAGTACTAGTAGCTATTTATTTATCTAGTGCTAGCTAGCTATGCTATGCTATCTGGCTGTCTGTCTATCTATTTCTCTCTCTCTCTATATATATATATATCTATCTATGCTATCTATATATCTATCTCTTGATCTTTATATCTATGCTAATTATATATTCTATATATGTATTTATCTATAAACTATCTACTGCTGAACACTTTCGTTAATCTCTCTCGTTGATTTCAATGGGGCTTTGGTCTATCGTCTCCCCAACGTGACGTCATGCAATGCATTGTGGGGGAAAGAAGAATCATTGCAAAAAAGTACCTACTTTTTCGTATTATATTACGTTTTGTGACACCCAACAACATCAAATACAATAGATAACAGTTAAAATGTTTATAACCAACATGTAAATAGCGCAAATTCGTTGGAAAAATCAACCTGCTATATGGGCTTTAACTTTCCACACACAGACACAGGAATCTCTGTCTCTTTCTGTCTGTCGGACATGTAGTGTCACATATGAAATTGTTTGGATGAGCGGTTTGTGACGAATGAATATAAACGTATTAGCCACCAACAGGCACTGCGCTAGTGTTCACAGGTTTCCTGTCAAATGATGAGAGGTAAAATAGTTGGTTAACTTTTGTAGAAGGAAAAAGAGCTGCTTCTTGGAGAATAAAATAGTAGCTCAACGTAGCTCGGATGGTTTATTGCAAGGCACGAGTGCATTCACAAAACACATACAGAGGAAGACCTTTTTTCAACGTTCTACAATCTCCTTTATACAAAAGTAAAAGATACACCTCTTGTTTAGACCTAATTTCTCGCACGTCATCCGATGATGGGGATGTTGACAACCTTTCGGAGTTTCTCAGAAAGGCCCTAATACTCCAGCCTTTCTCCCAAATGTTCCAGATAACTTTCCACAAACCTTATGTCACACTTATATACAACCTGCAGTTACACTCTCAATTCTGGCCTCCCTCATCAGACTTCAATCCCCTGAGACCAGTTCCTAGGATCTTATCTAGGATCTCCCCAGCTGCTGTTTCACTTGCTATTGTCTTCATCTCAAACCCACACACTCTTTCCCACAATATGTTTACAAAACCTCTGCTTTCTGCTGACTTTCACATGTTCTGGCTAAAACGAGGAGTTTATCAACTGCAAAGTTTTATCAACCTACACAGTTTAAGAGTCAGCTAGCCTGGGTGCCAGCCAAACTTATCCCCGCCCACAAAAAAAAGTGTGGTCGGGTAGTTGGGTCTGGGGTCGCTCAGTTGGGGAAAAACAGTGTTTTTGTTCGTACCAATCAAATTGTCAAGGCGCGGGCTTTATTAGCCTGGGTGCCAGCCAAACTTCTCCCCAAAGTGATTTGGTCGGGAAAGTGGGTCTGGGGGGGCTCAGTCCGGAAAACACTATATACCGAACAGGAGCTGTTCGGACCAATCAAATTGTCAGGGCGGGCTTTATACGATGATGGACAGATGATCAACAGTAACGTAACCAACCACGTCACAAAATAGCGCTTGAGTTGAATTCGTTTTCAACAAACATGGCTACCACTGGAGAGCTGAGATGTTATGATTCTGCCATCGAGTCTGTTTTAGAAGACATCGACAGCACATTCATTTTGAAAGAGGAACAGAGATACGTAATCAAGGCATTTGTCGATGGAAAATATGTTTTTGCCGTCCTTCCTACGGGGTTTGGTAAAAGTTTAATTTATTAGGTCAATCCAATTGAGCCAAGAGGCATTTTTTCTGGGTTTGGTTGAAATACGCCCCATACTCACAGCCCAACGGAGCGGTATCAGACTCATATTCTGTCTAGAATTATGAGTATGACAACGTCAGGCTAAGAGTCAGCCATCTTAGGCCCCAATCTGACCTCAGGTAGACCTTGCCTTGGCCTAACTTGCACCATAATCAAATCCCACAACACTTTATCCATCACCACATATATTGAGCTACCTAGACATACATTATAGTTTGGCTTTCAATGGTTAACTTAGCTTGCAAGTGTAATATAATTTTAGATTGTATGTGGGTACAAATTAGGTACAGTGTACAGTTACAGGTACAATATTTACAGTTAAATATATGTGGTTTTCAACACTGATTTGAATTAGGGTTCCATTTTCCATTGTTCCATATCCATTGTTAGCTTGCAGCTAACAGGAAAGGAGATAGTGTTGTGTCATTTTTTATTAAGATGAGGCTGCTTACACAATGAGGCTCTTTGTAATTCCTCTCTACTTAGGGTCAGTGAGTGCTGACCGGCAGGCGGCTACAAATAAGATTCTTGGCGTAGGGCCAAAAACAGTGCATCTACAGTGCATCTTGACTTTGAGCTTAGGCCTGCGAAGGAAGATGCCTGCCTCCAGGTGGCCTTCTCCCTCATATGCTAGCATTGTGATGGCGGCGTGCACGGACGCACCGGCTCAGCGCTCTTTCCTGTTAAACAACTTTGGTTGCACATCCAATGTGTAATACCATTCAAATTGAAATTCAGATAAAAAAACACTGCTGGGCCTGTACTTCCCAAACCTACCCCAGGCGTTTTAAGTATGGAAATCCATGTTGGCACCCCAAGTACTGTACCTCCTGGCCGGCTTCCTGGTTTATGGTCAGCCCAGTGAAGAAGAGATCATACATAGTCAAGAATTTACATCTGTATTTGCCTTATCTTGTCATCTGTGGCGGTTCGCTAGTTGGTATTACTAGAGCCGACACCTAAAATGATATTATGGTGCAGGACAGCATAAATGAGACGCTGAGATGGTAAATTGCCGGTAACATATTGGTTGCATTTCTTCTTTCAGGGACGACAGAACCTAGTAGGCACACTGCTGTACTAGGAGTTCAAAAAGTCAAATAAAAACACTGTTAAAATCAAAGCAAAACCTTAACACAAAACAAAGAAACTACAGGCGGTCCCTCAGACCCCATTAGCACGAGTATCCCGGCTACACTCCGTGCTTCGCTGTTCTCCTTCACATTTTCTCCCCCGTGTTCACCTAATCGGGGCCTTTTAAAGAAAACACAATCAGGGTCATGCATTTCCCCTTGTTGCTTCTCCCCCTTACTTATACAATGTATCCTCCTCCCCTGTCTCTCCTCCCTCTTTAGACTCTGTAGCTCAGGCCAGCACAATGGTCTCCTCTTCTGCCCCCTCCGTCTACAGTGTGCAGGCCCTGGCACTACTGGCTGAGGTAAGTGTGCATGTGTGTGTGTGTGTGTGTGTCACTTTGGGGGGTGTGTGTGTCTGACACTTTGCTCCCTTTCTAGATCCTGGCCCCTCTGCTGGACTTGGTGTATCGCAGTGATGAAAAAGAAAAGGCTATTCCTCTCATCTCTCGTCTCATGTATTACGTATTCCCTTACCTGAAGAACCACAGGTAACAGTCACATATGTTTCAACAACTGTTAAGTAACAGTGTCTCAGCTAAACCAAAAAAATCTGAAAATCAGACCTCTTCATCTGATTTTAGATACAGCCCATAAAGATTAACCAGAGTAAAACATGAGCCCCTTTTTACACAGCCTGTTAAAGCTGGGAATGTTGCATCTGCATGCCGCCTTGCAGTTCTGTGTCAAAGGCACGGACATGGGATGGGGGGGGTCATTGTTGTAACGGCAATAAGCTGGCATCGAAGTCAGTAACGGAGCCGAATTGATGTCTGTGTAAAAGGGACAGCTGGCATGGCGAGATTATGCACTCTGACAACAAACAACAATGATGTCACGCCTCAGATTCCGGTGGCATTACGGCTGCATGCTATGTAAAAGCACACATCCGGCAAAATAATGCCGGCTTTGTTTGGATCAGGGTAAACAAGCAAAGTCGGCATAATGACGGGTTTTCATTACAGCCATATTGCGGGATCTCTGTATAAAAGGTGCTATAAAGTCTTCAAGTTAAAATAAATCTATATACCCATCTATCTGTATCTCACCTTTTTCTCTCCCTCCAGTGCCTATAATATGCCCAGTTTTGGGGCAGGTGCCCAGTTGCTGGCCAATCTGAGTGGTTATGCATACACAAAGAGAGCCTGGAAGAAGGAGGTCTTTGAGCTCTTCATGGACCCCCTTTTCTTCACTATGGATGCATCCTGCACCCCCCAGTAAGAACATGCTTGTGTTTATGTGTATTTGTAGGTGTTTTTTACAATGAAACACAGAAGCACTTCATTGCCTGACTACTCCCTTACAGTACCTGTTTATGTTTCCTGCAGCTGGAGTTCTATCATTGACCACCTGCTGACACATGAAAAGACTATGTTCAAAGACCTCATGAGTAAGTTTTGTTTGTGGTGTGTTACAGGGATGTTGATAAGATTGATCGACTGTATGTATTTAACTTTGTCGCAGGCATGCAAAGCAGCTCGCTCAAGCTGTTTTCCAGTGCAGACCAGAAGCCCATGTTACTGAAGAGGCAGGCCTTTGCCATGTTCAGTGGAGAATTAGACCAGTATCATCTCTACTTGCCTCTCATCCAAGGTTGGGTCCCTTTCACTTCCATCTGTGATGTCTAAGACTTGTGTGTGTTAGCTGGTGTGCACGAATGAGTGAGCGCCACAGAAAAGTACGACATCCTTAATAGTTAATACGTCGTACTTAATGCATAAACATGATCTTCTCCCTTTCCTCCACCAGAGCGTCTCACAGAGACTCTGCGTATGGGTCAGACCCCATCGGTCTGTGCTCAGATGTTCCTCATGTTCCGGGTTCTCCTGCTCAGGATCTCCCCACAGCACCTGACCTCCCTATGGCCAATCATGGTCACAGAACTGGTGAGCAGGCACTGCCTTGTGCAGACCTCACCTCCTGCTGCTTTGGACTTACTGGTGGTGTTCATGTAACAGTAACTCCTGAACTACAGAATTTGATTTTGCTTGTTGTATTGACTACAGCTGTACTTGCAGTACAATGCATGAAAAGCAACTCGTGGACATACTCCTATACATTTTCATAATTTGTGCCTGAAACTGGTGAAGATGTTTAACAGAGGGTTGTGGGTCAGAATATCAGAAAAGCAGGCAAAACATTGCATAATGCAACCGGATGTAGTATGTCATCTGGCCAATACACATTTGATCCATCCACAATTGATGGATGAGCATAGACATCAAAACAATACACACACGTGTGGCACTCTATGTGCAAGCCACAAATGGGTCACATTAAAGCAATGCTAATTTATCCGACAATTGGGATTAACATATCATAAATAGATATTAATATTTCCTGTTTATGTATACTATGAGGGCTTTCTTACAAAAGTCAAAAGTTCCTGCTGGAACCACGGGGCAACAATGAAAGTTCCTAACTGATGTTTAGATTTGTTTAAAGGGTAAGCTTTCTCTTTTATTTGTTCAATGGGACAGATACGTACATTTACTCGGTTGGAGAAAACCTTGCGGGAAGACAAAGAAGTCTCAAAGTGAGTTAATTTTGGTTTCAATTTATGAATGACTGAGTCAATCAATCAACCCACCAAGGAGCCACTAAGCTATCCTTTTCTGTCTTACCTTCCAGGCTGACTAAGGTTGTGCGGGGAGCCCTAGACAGGAATGGGTCTGTGCTACACTTCTCCCAGGTAGACCTGAATATGTACCTGTCTGCCTGCAAGTTTCTGGACACTTCTCTAGCCTTCCCTCCGGAAAGGATGCCCCTCTTCCAGATGTAGGACTTTCACCACTCAGCTCAACATGGACTTAATGTGTGCCTAGTATATCTTAAACCTGTGTCTTAAAAATAAATATGTCCACTTCTTCTACTTGTGTGTGTGTGTGTAGGTACCGCTGGGCGTTTGTTCCAGAGGTGGACGTTCAGCGCTACGGTGGTCCAGAGAACAGTCTGCTGGAGGAACAGCCAGAGTGTAAGCCGCATGTCGTCAGAGTACTGGAGGGGCTGCAGCAACGCTATGGAGTAAGGAAACACACACACACACAAATTGCTTGACCCGATCAAATCTCCATGTCCAATTCTCACAAGGTCTTATCCTGTCTTGTCCAGGCAATGAACGACCTGAGTGAGGAATCCTCCACAGAGCGTCTCGAGTTCCCCCTCCTCACCCTTCGCTTCCTCTCCTCCATGACCCAGCTATGCCCCTTCCTTCGTACTCTCTGCGGCTCTTTCCAGGGCCCCGCCCCCTGCCTGTTCCCAGACGGCAGTCCGGCACTGCCCTACCCTGTGGCAGAATACCCTGCGGCCAGTACAAACACAGTCCTAAGAAGGCTGGAGCTTATCACTGAGGAGGAGTTCCTGGATGCCATGGAGGGTTAGAACACAGAATCTAGATGTGGGATGTGGGACTCAAGAGTGAGAACTTCTTCAGTTGAAATGGTGAAGTTCTTGCCTTGTCAAGCCTGATCTAGAACCCTTGAAAACATAAGAAGTGGAGCCTAAATTTAAACTTGTAAAATGAATGGGCACAACCACTGAGAGCCATGTTGTATTGTATGCTACCTAATTCTGGAACTGTTGGCAAATGTAATTTTGAATGTTGAGCTAAACATTACTCTTGTCCAATCGTGTAAACCGCTTTCATTCATGTGTTATTTTATTTGTAAGCACAAAAAATGGGAAAATACTGGAATTTACAATGTTGTAACATTCAATTGAGTTTTGTTGTTGTTGTTTTTTTGGGTGGGAGGATGCAATCTTCTATAATTTGTTTTGAGGCAATGTTGGTTTTTATCTGATATTAACTCTCAAGTACCTATCTGCAAAGTCTGTCAGTTCTCATTCTTTGAATGTCACAGAGATCTTCTGTTTTACTATTGTGCTATAGTGGTCGACCGATCAGTCTGACGGCTGATTAATTAGGCCGATTAAATGCTTTTTTGTTGTACCTGGCATAGGCCGATGCCTGCACTCTCAAGGCCAATTTTGGCACCTTGTGACAATTTAATAATTTTACAAGGAGACGTCAGCCGACTCAGATCGGCGCTCCTAACCTCAGATTCTGTGTGAAGAGACACAGACTCAGACCTATACTAGGTTTCCTATGGGTCATGAAAGAGGGAATTGGGTCAGAGTGAGCAATTTAATGTTGGTTGACCTAGAGTGAGACTAGAGTTTCTAAGATTCAAAAGAGGCATTCTAACAGCAGCTGCATTGTAACATCAATAAGAACAATTTAACAGGCAGGCTGATCCCTCTAGTTACCTGAGCTTTTCCCTACAAGCCTAAGTCTGTATATCTGCCTACCTGCATGGCCCTTTGAATGTAATGTGCTGATTATGGAGCAGTGTAGATGGATACTCTGCGTGGCCCATTTCTAGACAGGTCTAATGGGACACAAAGAATATTGTGTTTACTTGTATACCTTTAAAAGGTTTGTGAATAGATGAGTGTCTTAAGTGTTAAATCAGTCCCAATGGTCAATAAGATAACTGTTTTATTGGTAATTGGATGAACTGTGATGTTGTATTGTGTATCCCTTCAAATATGTTAATATAAGAAAATAAATGCTTATTGTCATTTTGTTGTTTTATTTAATCACATTTTGCGTTTCAGGGCAAGTGTTTGATGTGCTAGTATTCATGGTTTTATGCCTCACATCTGAATGTTTAATGGCCCTTTCTCTCAGACAAGTCACAAACTTCTGTGTGACAACCAGCTTGGACCCACTTGTGCCCCCCTAAATTTAGAGTGGATAATTATAAACATGGTATTTTGCATATCCTTTATGTCTTAAGTCTTTTCCCACCCGATACTGTATGAATCTGTCGATCTATTCGCAGAAAATCACACCATCACACCAAAAAAAACACCCATCTGAATCAAGTAGTAGGGCACCTCCCGACGTAGCCTGGTCCAAACCACACATTTCATTTGTATTTAGAATCTGGGCTCGCTCCATTGACAAGCGTTAACTACCTTGAAGGTGGGTACTATGTTGATCTATTGGATCTGCCCAGAGCCACAACCAATCGCTAGCTTTCGCCTTAGCCAACTCCTTCACCACTGGGCGGGCCAGATTCTCTGGGCGGGCAAAGCAGAGAGAGGGGAGGCAACCTTCCTCCTTGTGATGTCACAAGGAGAGGATTTTCAAAAGCGAGCATTTAAGCTTTCTTTTTCTCAAAGGCGGATACGAATACCCAGGGCTTGGTTTACATCTATCGACATTCTAGCCACTGGACCAAAGGCAGGCTAGGGGAACTCATATTAATGTTTAATAACCTCCTGAAGTAAAGTTTTCATGTCATGGGACCTTTAATCAAGGGAAGTTTCTATAGTGAATTGTGTTGCACACATTTTGAGGGCACACTTTGTGTGCAGCAAGCTTGGAAGAAACAAAAATGATTTGAGTAGCCTATCGGGCCTTTGCCACAGCTTTATCTCAACAACGCCCCTGAGACTATTTTCTTCCTCTTCCGGTCAGGATGAGTTTAAAATTATTCACCAGTGTACAAGTATAAATAAATACAAGGAAATCCTATTTAATAAATACATAAATCATAGATCGTCTAGCGATGGTGACTGAAGATTTTCCGCTATATCCGAAACTTTTGTCTTTTTTCCAGAATCGATGCAGAATGTCTAAAAACTGGATGGACATAACATTAACCCATATTATTGTGGAATTATTAAGGAGACTCTCGTGTTTTGGGGTTGAAAAACATTGGAGGATATATCCCACCCTTTATCCAATGGGAATGGTGTTCAAAGCGTCCAATGTTGCCGCGGATGGGTTTACATCGGAGTTAGTTGAAACCCCAAGACGTCTAATACTGACGCCAAAGGGTAGGCTACCCTGTGAATAAATCGACAGATTCATACTGTATCATACCAGAGAATGTACTCAACAGCTTTTCTGACACCGACCCGCCCCTTTTATGATGCAGCGGGTCCGCTTTCGGTTTCCCAGAAGTCTCCTTTTCTCGTGATGTCGCAAGCAGCCCATTCTAGTCAATACCGTTGTTTAGACTGAAATTACAGTGGCGCATTTCGGATCTGTATCTGATTTGGACCACATGAAAGTGGCCCAATTTGTAATAATTCTGCACCGCTTGGTCCTTGTCAACATTAGGAGAACATGGTATCGCTGGCAGAGAGAGGGGTGCCGTTGAGTGCGGTAGGAAGAGCAACATTTACACTTTTGCCTCTGTTGTTGGTGCCGTTTTAATGTTTATTCAAAGAGCTATGTTGTTGCGTAATTTAATTTGCGCTAATACTGGCAGTTTACTGGATTAGAAAAAAATGCGTTTGTCCGTTGGAAAGAGTCTTTGACAGATTGAGCTACCTAGCTGGTTTTACTTTACTCTAGCTAGCTTGTTTCAACATAGTTTCAGATGGTGAGCCCTCCACCAATGTATTTGACATCATGGGGAAGTTGAGATTTTTTAAAGTTTCGTTTATGCCTAAACAGTACTTTCTTGCGCGCCTTTTCACAGTGCTCCTATCTAGTTGATAGCTACTGGAAGTTGCTAACAACTACTATCTAGGCCTACTTGCAAGCAACTCCTATCTAGTTTGATACTGTAAGTTGTTACTTGCAAGCAGGTTAAGACTTATTAATTACCTTCCATTCTTGTATTCAATTTTCGAAACGAAGGCTACAGCATTACATATCGTTCGATCCTTGCACACTTCATAACTTTCCTCTCATCCATTCCATTGTCTCTCTCTTTCCATCATTGTGTATAAAAATATATTATTTCCACATCACTCTTTTCCACCCTATCTGCACTGTGCTTTAAAGTTTAATGAAGTGACAACCTGCCAACCTTTTTACACAGTAAAAACAAAAATGACTTGTTACACAGTCATACATGCTATCTCTCCCATGCACATTTGACTTGCAGAGGTAAGTTAGGAAGACCACACAGTGTGTTGTATTTGGTTATTTGGCCCTGCTTTGAGGTTCTAAGTGTAGGGGGGGTTTATATCGGCCAAACAACCAAAACGATGTCCCTAGATTTAGCCTAATGGAAGAAGGGTAAGTGTACAGTGTATTAATATCAACCAAAGATGCTGGAATTACAGTTTGTTGGCTACTGGTAAAAAAATCAGGAGCCGTGTTCACAAAACATCTTAAGGCTAAAAGTAATTCCAAACTTGCCGACTTAAGAGAAACTCTTTTTTTACTTTAAGCATTTCACAAAGCGTTTTAGCGCTAAAACCAGCTCCTAAATCACTAAATGACTCTCTTCCCCTCCCAGCTCTGCCCCAAGTATCTTCACAGCAACTCCACCAGCCACACCCGGCCCTTCAGTGCCATGGCAGAGCTCATAGGTGAGTCTTTGACAGCAGGGTGGGGCCGTTGTCTTTAGCCACAGAACAGATTGTTTCACTACTTTCACATTTCAGATGAATGTGGCTCAAATCAAATTGTGACACAGGTAAGTTACTTGGATGAAAGTGTGAAGAGCCCAAAGTGCATTGAATCTGACATTTTCAAATCAGATTTGGGCCACTTTCGTATGTGGTCTTAATCGGGTACTGGTCTGAAATTTTGCACTGCAAATTTTGCATTTTATTGAGCATTAAAGGTTGCTATGTGAACTTTGCACCGGGACAACCGGTGTTGTGCTAAATTCACACCCCCTGCCGAAATATTTTTACAGCGGCAGTTTCAAATTGTGAGATTTGCATAGGAAAGACGTTTCAATGGACTTTGAGGTACACTGTATGTCCATTTTACCCACCAAACTGTCTTTATTCAACTATGACAAGGTAAACTCAGTTTTGAATTCAATTACCCCTTTAAAATGTTTGTTAATTCTGAAATGACACTTAGAGCTTTCTTTACCCTATGTAAATAGGGAACCTGCAAAGGTTTATTCAAAAACATTCTAAACATTAAAGTTTGTCTTGTGTTGTACGTCTCACAACTGCACATTTGGGGAGGGACAACATGCAAATGAGTTATTTTTAATTGAATGGGTGTGAATTTGGCATAACACCGGCTCAAAGGCTGTGGGAAGTAGGGGTGTGGAGGGTGCTGCAGCACCGCCTGGTGGATGGTAGAGGACATGCACATTCACAACACATTTAAAAACAAATGTTTTTTCATTAAATTGAATTCGGTTGGTTATTTTATGTTAACATCATAATGATAATTTGATGTAAGGAGAGGGTGAATCAACTGAATTTTCAGTCCAGTTGGTATTAGGTTCTGGTCTCACATTGCCACACACTTGTTGCAAACAGGTGCACAAGGGCACAAGAAAATGGGAATGCAAAAGCACATTTTGGATTTCTTTGGAATCTAAAAATATGATCCAATATCCTTGCATGTTCCTGCTATCAGATCATTGCCTGCTTTGCAAGTAAATACAGTGTTATTGGTTGCTGTTTTATTGTCAATGTTTTTGGTGTAAATCGGGCTTTTCCATGAGCCATTGGCAAGCCGCTGTTTGTGTGTGCGTAGCCTATATTCTGTCTATGTCTTCTTACACAATTATATTATTATTCCTTTCATAGACAAATACTGTATGTTCTAAGTATACAAAAAATGTTCAAGGTCCATAATCATGTAAGATAACATGCACAACTGTAAGGATGAGATGTCTATCTGAAGGCAGGCCAAGGATGCACAACAATGGAAAAAGAGTTGACTGTGTTTATTAGCACAACATCGGATCATGAAACCAATCCACGACAGAGTGGTTAGCATGAGTGAGGACTCTGTCTCTCAAGACTTGCTTATGTACATTAGCTGGACATGTTCAAACAGAATGCACAGAATCGCTTCCTTAACGGGTCTCAATGGTCAGTACATTGATACAGTAGTAGACAGGCGAAACAGGTGAAGACGTCTTAAATCCTATAAGCCCGATTTGTGCATGTTTTGCCCCTTACTGTCTCCTTAGAGTCTGGCCCGAGTGCGTTCCATGGCTATATTCGCTCAGTGAGGGGCCTCACTGTATGACCTCTTGACCTCACAAAGACACAAGCTTCATGTACACGAAAAATCTGCCCATCAACAACAATGTTACTGCATATATCATTTTTAGTGATCTTTTTCATAATACTTTGATCATATTTTTCATTGGGTGTTGAGGGTGGTACCTCCTCACACATTGCGTCACCCTCAAAGCACCCCCCACTTGAAACATCTTCCCACTGCTATGGTCTGCTCCGTAACACTGTTTAAATGTGTGTATGTCAGTAAATACACACATTTAAAACGGACATAATACATCAATCACACAAACATCAAACACATGTACAACTTGGAGCCAAATCACAGCTGCAGCCAAATTACGTTGGAACCGGTGCATGGAGTTGTTTGTTATTTATTTAACCCTGGTGTTCTCTTCGGGTCATCGTGACCCTTCAGTCATTGTGACCCCCCCACGTGTTGCGACAACTTTACCTCATACAAAAATAAAGTGAAGCATTTTCTTTCAACTGTCGGGCTGTCTCACACCCCCCAGAGCTCAAAGGTTAAAATACAATTATATTTATTTGTTTTTGTATTGGGTAAAGTTGTCGAAGCACAATGATGGGTCGTTGTAAACTCAAGGGCACAAGGGTTAACATAATGCCTATGCTTCATATTCATTCATATTAGGCTTCCTAATATAGAGGATGCAAACTGTTCTATGTACTGTATTTCTATTTTGACTTATTTCTCACCTTAAATTTTTTTTCTATCTCAGACAACGCCTACGACCCTGATGTAAATGCCAAGCAGTTTTGGATTAATAAAATGCAGATCAACAACGAAGACTGCCTTATCTTCATGGATAATGGAAATGGGCTTGACTACGATAAGATGCACAAGATGCTCAGGTAGGGATGGGTGCCAGCTTCGCTTTAAACACACTATAGATAATCTTTTAACTGACCTCACAATATGTGTCTTTTTATCGACTCTCATTATGTTTAGGGTCTCCTCCCTTCTACCGTGCCAACTCTGGCAGGGCAGGGGACCCCCCACACCACCCTTCTTGAATAATTAAACACCAAAGTTCTCCACGAGAATGAAGTCCCCCCCCACACACACATTTATTTTATGGGTAAACATTCTATAATGCCCCCATTTATGTAAATCACACAATGTCTATTTGACTTGCATACACAGACACACACATAGAAATATACATGCACACACACATACTCACACACAGAGCACACACACTCACACAGAGAGAGAGACATACACACACACACACCTGCTACATTTAAGCACCAAGAAGCAGTCTGCTCCCGCTAACCCACTTTCTTTACCCCATGTAATGTGGGAACCTGCAAAGGTTTATTTGAAAATATTCTAAACATTAAAGTTTGTCTTGTGTGGTACGACTGCACATTTGGGGAGGGACAACATGCAAATGAGTTATTTTGAATTGAATGGGTGTGAATTTGGCATAACACCGGCTCAAAGGCTGTGGGAAGTAGGGGTGTGGAGGGTGCTGCAGCACCGCCTGGTGGATGGTAGAGGACATGCACATTCACAACAAATTTCAAAACAAATGTTTTTTCATTAAATTGAATTCGGTTGGTTATTTTATGTTAATATTATAATGATAATTTGATGTAAGGAAAGGGTGAATCTTAGGGTCTACATTTTCAGTCCAGTTGGTTGTTAGGTTCTGGTCTCACATGGCCACACGCCTCTGGCAGGGCAGGGGACCCCCCACACCACCCTTCTTGAATAATTAAACACCAAAGTTCTCCACGAGAATGAAGTCGTCGTCTCTACAGATCTGCTGCGTCTCTGTCTAAATCCTTCCATCTCCTCAGTTTCGGATACAGTGACAAGACTGCCGGCCACGGGCGAGAACCAATCGGTATCTATGGTAATGGATTCAAGTCCGGTTCCATGCGCCTGGGCCGAGATGCCCTGGTTTTGTCCAAGTCCCAGGATGCCGTGTGCGTAGGCTTGCTCTCCCAGAGCTACCTGGAGGCCATCAAAGCAACACAGATCCAAGTGCCCATCGTCAGCTTTCAATGCAGCTCACACAACAAGTATGTCCATCCGTGGAGAAACACACGCATGCACACACAGATGAGACATGCTTTATATATGTTAAAAATCCCTTTGTATGTCACACTTTGCAGATATTTTTGTTCTTTCCAGGCAACATGTGCTTTATCCATGTCCTGTTGATCAATTAATTAATTAATTAATACATTTTATTTATATAGCGCTTTTCAAGTCACTCAAAGTCGCTTTACAGAGTCCAGTGTTCATTCAGACACAGACACACTGGTGTTATATTTGTTTGGATTAGGTTGTATTCATGGCTGTTAAGTATCATGTCTGTTATGTTGCAGTGATGGGCATTTAGAGTGGGACCAATTGCGTCCCTGTGAGGACCACAGGGCCAGTCTGAAGGACATCCTTACCTACTCTCTGTTCAAGACCGAGGATCAGCTGCTCACAGAGCTCAGAGCTATCGTCTCGACCTGCTCCACTGGAGCTACTGGAACACGCATCATTCTCTGGAACTTACGCAGGTAAAACACATGCACAGGCTCACATGTAGATACAAGCATACACACACATACAGTCGTCTACATACATACAGTACATACAGGTGCTTGTCATATTATTAGAATATCATCAAAAAATTGATTTATTTCACTAATTCCATTCAAAAAGTGAAAAGTGTATATTATATTCATTCATTACACACAGACTGATATATTCAAATGTTTCTTTTTTTAAATGTTGATGATTATAACTGACAACTAAGGAAAATCCCATTCCCCCCCTTCTTCCTCTTCACAATAGCCCATAGATTTTCGATGGTTTTAAGGTCAGGCGAGTTAGCTGGCCAATTAAGAACAGGGATACCATGGTCCTTAAACCAGGTTGGCACTGTGTGCAGGTGCCAAGTCCTGTTGGAAATTGAAATCTGAATTATAAATTGAGAATATTCTAATTATATGACAAGCACCTGTACATACATACACACAAACACACTCAAACACACAAGCATCTCCATGATCATACATGTGAATATAAACGCACAATAGCGTTTTGTATTTGTGTCTGCATACAAACATACACACTGCACTTTAGTGGTAGTATGTATAGGTAGATTAAGATTACCGCACATGCCTACAGAACATCATCAGGAGAGACAGAGTATGACCTCACAGACCGCTACGACATCAAAATCCCATACGACGTATACAGCTCCTTCAGTGAGGAGGGCAAACGCCCAGTGCCTCATGCAAACTCAGTCCCTGATACTGATTTATCACTACGGGTAAGCTAAGAGAAGGATCATTATACATCCTGAAACCTACTGTTAAGATTATTCAAATGTATGTGTACTTACATCTGGGGAAAATAGTCAGTTCCCACACATTTGATTCGTGGGGTACAAGCTCTTGTCATACAGTATATTATCATATCCATCTCTCCAGTCACTGTATAAAGGTGGAATACATCTTGGAAGTCACCTCAGTAATGTGTTATGTCCAGGCCTACTGTGCTATCCTGTACCTGAAGCCTCGCATGCAGATCATCATACAAGGCCAAAACGTTAAGAATCAGCTGATCTCTAAGAGTCTGGCTTACGTCTGCAAGGACCAATACAAACCCACTTTCTTGGTATCCTTTTCCGCTGAGAGGCTGGTCTTCTACAATCTTTCAGATCTATCTGTGTGTCTGTTCATTTGTCTATGTGTATGTCTGTTCCACTCCTCTCTTGCCTCCATGCTTGCAAACATTAAAAGAGTTCTCAGCCAAATTGTATTTGTTGATTGAAACCCTAGCACTCACCTCACTTATCAATTAAGAGAAATTGCGTGCTGGGGTAAAATGTCCACCACTGTTATGTCCTAATGTATGTTATAATAACCTTGTGAAAAGGAATGTTACAATCTATCCACCTCCCTTGTGAGTGTTCTTCCTAAGTTTTGTCCCAGCCAGGGAAACGCATCTCCATCACCTTTGGGTACAACACCAAGAGCAAGGATCAATATGGTATAATGATGTACCACAAGAACCGTCTTATCAAGGCATACGAAAGAGTTGGCTGCCAAAACCAAGTATGTATGTGTGTGTGTATGTGTGTGTGTGTGTGTGTGTGTGTGTTAGAGAGAGAGACTAACTCTCCTCTTCTTGCAGGCCAATAACAAAGGTGTGGGGGTCATCGGTGTCATTGAGTGTAACTTTCTGAAGCCCACCCACAACAAGCAGGACTTTGACAACGAAGACAGTTATAGGTGAGACAGAGGACAGTTGCTGGGGTAAACAGAATATTCTCCTTTGCAGCAATAGCCTACGGAAAAAGTAGAGTTACAACTAAATGTACTGTATAATATTCTCTGTGCAGGAAGACCATGAAGATTCTTGGCACCAAGCTGGAGGACTACTGGAAAGAAATCAACCACAAGAGACTCGCAAAGGATCCCAATAACAAAGTACCAGTGGAGGACATTGAGTTAGTTCCACATTTAAAAGATAAAACTGCAAAAAACTGTACCAGGGCCTCGTGATTATATTATATAGGCTTGGCTGTAAATGTGATTTTAAATCTGCCATTTGACAAAATATAGCAGGTTTTGTGTAAGACAATAAATTACCAGGTGATCATATACCTGGTGATCATGGGGTAATAGTCTGTGTTACGACCCTGAAGGAAACGACCAGACCAGAACTGGGTGCAGTGTAACCAGTGTCTAAAATGGCGGAAGCTTCCGGATGGCATTGATTGCGACCGGCTTCCTGAGGAGTGGTTCTGCATCAAGAACCCAGACCCACAGTACAGGTGTGTACACAACCATTTGTGTGTACGTGTGTGTGTGTGTGTTTTAGTCTGACAGTCTATCACCCGTCCCTCCCAGAAATTGTGCAGTAGATCAGGAAATCGAAGACTCGGACGATGAGCAGCCTTACCAGAAGACCTACAAGCTACAGTGAGACTCACAACCCACAGTACCATCACTAAAGCAGTTAGACAAACATATCAGTTCATCTGTTTAATCTACAAGTAAGTACTCCACAACAAATCTTCAATTTACCTGGTTCTACTTTGTTTCAGGGAGAAAAAACAGTTGGAAGAGAAGGAAAGAAAAAAGGTCAATAGCATGTCTGTCTACCAACAAAGTTATAATGATAAAGTCATTGATTTATTTCGACACTTACTTGGTAAAACACAATCAAAAAGGAACCATATGGTGGCTTGTGTTTGGCCCATGTGTCTTCAACCTAACAGCTACAGTGTGTTCACTCTTATTGCCCTGCCCTGTGTATTCTTCAGAAAGAGGAGGAGCAGGCAAGGGCAGAAAAGGAAAGGGCTCGTCAAGAAGCGGCTCGGAAGGCAAAACTAAAAGAGTTGGTGGGTTGGACATCATCATAAGACACACAAACACTGACATTTGGTGTAGAGAATCTTTTTTAAAGTAAACCATTTTTATCCATTCAGCAGACAATTTGATCCTATCTATCTTTCAAATAGCATACATGATTATATTGTCACTCATTATTACGTGTAGTCTCCTTGCTGTCTGGATTGCATAAAAAGGCTGGTATGATGATCACCAAGGGACCTATATATAAAAAGTACAGCTGAAAATCAAGGATCAGTAGAGAATAATTCTAATGCAGACCAATCTAGGCACACATGCCCTCTAGTATTAAGAAGACTGTTGAATATGGTAAATACTTGCCGTGTGACGTGTGCTGTCATGTTCCTCCTATGTGATCTTTAGGCTGGAAGGAATCGGAGGCGGTCTCCAGCTGGTACAGACCCTCCACCCCTGGACACTGAAAAGTCCAGAGCCTCTCCTCTCTACTCCCCTCAACACTCTTCACTCTCACAAGGCGGTATGCCATGTTTGAAGGTCCACTTTAGATCCACTACAGATTCATTTAATTTCTGGAGTGATATCTCTGGGACGTTAAAGTCATTCTTGCCGTGCTGTAATAGTGTCATATGTTTCTCTGTCTGTCCCCCTCTTTCTCTGTCTTCCTTTTTTCTATCAGGCGCCAGCAGTCCCTCCAGTGGCCGCCTGCCCACCCTCCACCTCTCTTCTACACCCTTACGGTAGGTCATAGGCGTCCGGTAGGCCGTAGGCCTCGATTTAGGGAGGAGTAACTTTCAGGAGAGTTGAAATATCCATAATAATATTACAATTTATTTGTATTTGTCATTCCATTGGGCGCAGTCGTGCGTTTCATACTAAGAGAGCGTTAATTGTCCGCACAGTCTGGCTCAGTGCACTCTGAAGGGTAGGCTGCGCATGAACAGAGTCACCTCAAAGCCACTTTGTCAGTCAGTGTACTATCTATTGATGGAGACAGATGATGGGTGGAGATTCAGTAGTTTGATTATAATCTAAGAGAAAGTACGTCTTCTAGTTGACTGTAAAAAATAAAAATAAAAGCAGTTTACCCTAATCTTCTAAGCAAGAACATGGGCATGTATGTACATAAAAACAGAATGCAATGATTTACTAATCTCATAAACCCACATTATTTACAATAGGACAAAGAAAACATGAAATGTATTGCTGGCCCTGTCAGATATCTTCTGTTGTTTGTTTACAAGGCTAACCACATTATAACCTCTGCTTAACTTCCCTCCAACATATTCCACACCAACCATGTGTCCCTAACAACTTTCAAGCCAAACCTACGCCCTGGTCGCAGGCTAAAAAGCAACACCTATGAGTGATTCTTTATCTTTCTTTCTGTCTTTATAATCCATCCCTACCCCCTCTGTGTGCAGGGAAAAGAGGACACAGCCAAAATCCTTGGGCAATGACATGAAAAGAGCCAGACTAGAAGAAAGCCATGACAACGAGTCAATGTCATCCCCACCAGATATGGAAGGGAACGCCTCAAGCTCGAACTTCTTCGCTTACAGTGATGATGACAATGATGACACCATTCTGGAGACCAATATCACTCGTGACCAAGTTGCCGGTAACGCTGCCATGGACTCGTTCCTTGATTTTGCCACCATGGGATCAAATCCCAGTGTTCCTACAGGAACCAACCCTTCCCCTCCACCTGTCCAAATGCACCAGCTACTACACACGAGCGTCAAAGTTCAGACAGAGACTCCAACCATAGTGAAGCAGGAGCAGTGTGGGAGTAAGATAAAGGAAGAGGCTAAGGGAGATTATGAGGAGGAGCCAAGGAAGCATGGGACGTTCCAGCAGGAAGAGGACCGAGGGAAAAACAACAATGCAACTCACATCAAAGAGGATGGAGACCTGGGTGATGAAGGGACAAGGCCCTCGTGTTCAGGTCCATCCAGACCAGACCCACAGTTTGACACGACCGAGGCACAGAATCAGCAGGACCAGCTGATGGAGCTCATGGAGGCAATAGCCCAGGAGAGAGACTCATACAGGTAAGTGTGTGTGTCTGTCTATGTCTGTCTGTCTATGTGTGTGGACACATCTTCATCAGACCTTTCTACCTTCCACAGGGAGCAGGTCCACCAGATGACCTCCCAGTTACAGGAGACGGAGAGCAGACTGCAGCAACTCCAGGACCAGAAGACAGAGCACGCTCACCAACCCAGCCATACAGACAGACATGGAGGGGAAGGTGAAGGGATAGACGCACAGTACTATAAGCATCTGTATGAACAGGCCAAGCGGGAGGCAGAACAATTGAGGCTGGAGAAGGGAGCCAAGTTAGCTGTCTGTCACAGTGCTGAAGAGCAGTGTGCAGTGAGTGACGAGATGGCCCTGCAGGTGGACCAACTGCTACAGACCCTGGACCAGAGAAACAATGAGAGGGACATGTTTCAAAACCAGGTGAGGGATATTAGGAATGATTTACTGTGTTGATGTGTTGAGTAGGTGTAGGATATTTTTGTTCATTTTGGGGGTTTTGGGTCTAAAGAAAAAGTCGGAGTGGAATATCTTACAGAATCAAGGAAACTTGATGGTTTATTTAGCAATGCAGCAGTTGATACAGGAAGACAGAAAAAGCTAGAGAGAAATCTAGCACGTTTATATAGTCAATATGAGGAAATTCCCCCTCCCCTCACAATTCTATGTCCCAATCTATTCTGGGAGAAACACTTTCTCCCAGTTCATTCACCTTTCAATGAGGCAGCCTTGTGTATATACGCATGATCAGTCAATGGTCAGCATGACCTGCTCTCTCTGTTCCCTTTCTCCTCCAGAGGAGGACACAGATACTCAGACTAGGAGGACTAGCTCCTTTTCCTGGCTTCCATTCTATGGGGTTTTCCTTCTGAACTCTGGCAATACCCCTAGTCTCCCCACTGTTCTGTAACTCAGGAATGTGTTGTTTCTTACTCGCGACGCCTTTCTCTGAGACTAGTGAAGTCATGCTACACCTGGACAGATAGTGCAGCCCAGACCTCTGCCTTCTTCCCTACTACATCAATCACATATGAACATATATGACTTATAATCAATCAATCTTACACTTCAACATAGGCAGAATGTGTGTCTGATAAACTGTGTTATGCTACTCGGTGTGCATAAAATAATAATGCAATTCAGTTGAACCAGTCATTGTATTCACACTACGACCTATGCTTCTCTCCTCTCCTCCGGCATCTTCTGCTCTGTCTCCAGGTGCAGTGTCTGGAGGTGCAGAACATTGACCTGATTTCCCAGTGTGAACATCTGCAAAAGGACCTGGAAGAAATGAAAGAGGAGTTAGAGAGGGCTAAGGCTACCCTAGCAGAAAGACAGGCTACTGGGCCTGGGGGTAGCCAGACTGGAGCCGCACACCCAAGAGAAGAAACAGAGGGAGAGTCTGGGACAGCTGGAAGGTGGGGGATATGGAATGTAGGAGGGATGCGTCTTTGATATATGTGTATATATTGTCAAAAGCCATATATGAGCAGACAATTTCCCTTGTATTTAGCTATTACATACTTTAATATGAAACATTTAAAAATGCTCTCTGTCTCTGCAGATTGAGGGATCTGCGAATGAATGTGGGTCGCCTCCTGGTCTCCTTTATGCCTGAACTGGATCTGGACCAGGTCAATTATGAATGTGATGCCATAGATGGGATCCTGGAACAAGTCCTTCCTACTGTGGAGTCTACTTTTTCAGGGGGAGACAAGGAGTAGAGAGAAAACACAAGATTGATTAGAAGCATTTGTCAAAAATGGAAAAAGATCAGACATTCTGTTACAGAGATCTTCTGTTTTACGATTGTGCAATAGTGGTCAACCGATCATTCTGTTGGTTGATTAATTAGGGCGATTGGTGTATCTGGCATCGGCCGATGCCTGCACTCTCAAGGCCGATTTTGGCACCTTGTGACAATTTCATAATTTTACAGGGAGACGTCGTGGGTGCTGTTACCCTTTACGTTACCTGAGAGAAAAGGCAAGACTAGCTTTCAAAGCTCAATATATGTAACTGGCCACTCTTAAAAACATTGCTTCATTGTTTGTATAATTTATTCCTGTATTGTTGTGAGAAAATGTGAGTTGGGAATCGTTGGACTAAATCCGCTATCCTTCTTTTGTATGTAGCCTTATATTGGAATGTGTTTAAAGTATGGAAGATTTATATTACATTGGTGAAGGTGTGTATGGTTTAGGGCTGCAGCTATCGAATATTTTAGTATTCTACCGATTATTCCATCGATTAATCGAGTAATCGGATAAAACATACATTGCTCAATTGAAAAGTAATTATAAATAAACATGAGAAAATAACACATGTCAATTAATAATGAACAACCAATTTGTTTCGACAAAGATGGGAGATGAATCCTGTTCATATTTTGAATTTGTTTTCAATCCTTGTCAAATGAACTCACCTAAAGATGCTAAATAAGTTGAGAAAAGGGAAAAACTTGCAGAAATGTAGTTGCTGGAACTCTTTTCAAAACTGGAAAGTACTTGTGGAAGGACAGTGGAACAGTGAAGAGCGTTGGCCAATCGGATTGGTTACTTGTAACGTAGCAACCGTTGGTCTTTGGCAACATTTATAACCTAGAATCTAGGTTTCACGTTCGAGGTGAAGGAGAAACTAATCATGTGTGCCTTCACACCCAGTCCTGTTCAGACACTGAATTTAAAGATGACATACAAATCATAATCCATGGTGCAAGGTTGCCGATGTTGCCGTTGTCCCTGGTGAGATGGTTATACTTTTTAATTGAATCTCGTCACATTACGTGACTTTGTTTTGCGACTACAAAAGCTACTCGAACTCAGATTTAAAAGCTCCTACTGCAAAAAGCTACAGTATTGTGGGTATAAGATCATGCTACATTTAACCAGCGGATCATTTCTAGCAAGTGTGTCAAAGTGGTATTTGTACAGTCGGTATTAAAACCGTAGGCGTGAATAATGCATGCATCGTCATCCATCTGACTTTAGCCGAAGCGAAGCTAGCGAGAGAATGGAATGGGAGATTTCCTACAATAAACTAGATACTGCTTCAAATTGAAAACGGAGAAGATATTTAGAGTAAAGACAAGTTACTTAACATATGTGTTCAATATCGTCAATTAAAAGTAAAAACGTTCCAGTTACGAAGCGTTTGTTCCTTGGATTAACGCCAGGCATCTGCAACAAACATTTAGCGTTAGCTACAGTAGCAAGCTGTCCCCAGCCCCGGTTTGGCTGTTCGTGACGGTCAGCTACTGTATGACATGTCTTCATGTCTTGAGTCTCGATTTGTGCAGTTTCTGAAAAATTAAATAAACGATGACTCGAGGCAAGAAAAATTCATCGATCCTTTTTTGTAATCGAATTACTCGAATCAATCGATGAATCGTTTCAGCTCTAGTATGGTTCCACTCTGTTGTTTTATGATTGGTAAGTCTATTTATCTTTTAAATTCAACTTTAAACACAGGAATGTAAAGTGCTGTAAAGTTAGTAATGGAGACAAATAGTAAATGAATGCTATTCAGACAGGTTTTCTCATGCTCATATGCCGTCCCTGCATAAGTCAGTGCCCCACTTGAACCACCCCCAGTCAAAAAAGTCTGGACACGCCCCTGTTCTTGAGACATCATGTTATACCAGCATCAATCAATCAATGCCTGTGATGCAGTCGCTGATTAAAATGTTGGTAAGACATACCCGTACGGATTCCTGGAACTATACATGCAGTACCTGTGATGCAGCTGATGACAGTGGCTACTGTTCCTATATAATAGATCACGATTGAAATTATTGTACTTGTTCAACCTCCACATCATCTAGTCACTTTCTGACACAATTTATCATTCCTTTGACCAAATTGCCAATGCTCTGGTACATTGTTAATGTATACCAGGATTTGAAGAAAGTCTCTGTATCACAGGATGTATGAGTGGTTATTTACAAAAAAATACAATGCCTGCTTTTGAATATTAGCCTAAATTGTTAAGATTGTTTTTTATGCAAAACAAAGACATCCATTTTTATTTTTTTTCATTTGTACTTAAGTTGGATGTAGCCTACTTCTAAAAAAATCACTTTGTCTCTCTGAGAATACTACTGCTATACTATAGTAGGCTGATCTTAAGTTTCTTCTGCTTCAGAAATCGAATTATTTTGAAAGTTTAAATGTCATTATTCTAAACCACACCTCTGGACAGATACAAATTGTAAGTTAGCCTCAGCAATAAACTCATGACAAATCAGACTTGCTGCTTTTTTTCTCGATATTCACCTTATTCCGCCCCGCCCACCTTTTTTAGTTCCATTGTATTCGAACTTCCTGTTTGCCGGGGATATCATTCAATTCAATGGAAAACTGCCGAAAAGTCCCGCTGCTAAAACATTATATAAGGTTGGTGGATTTGTGCCAGTTGTGCTATGTTCGTGTGCTACAACAAGTCACCAATACACCCTTTCACTGGATGGCTTGAAAACGACTTTTAAGTGTTTATATAATTCGTTTGCCGGTCAGATCGCTACTCTGCTTTGCTGCTATAACGTATAAGTAGGCGTTACATTAGCCACAAACATAAGATGTTCTAACGATTTCACTGCAGGGCATATTTTCTATACCTTGTTTGAAAGCTTAAGCTTGCTATTAGCCATAAACTGCAAATGTATCAGTGACAACGTACACAAATTGTGCTGTAATAATAAATAGTAACAACTTTTTCATCGAGGGTCTTTGGTAGAAGCTTTATTCAACGTGTTAAAACATACATGAGTGCACTAATGCACAGTAATCTTCGCTCGTATCTAATGGCAATTAGAAAGACTCATCTATTAACTAATTTGATTGCTTCGTTGTTTCAAAAGCTTTACATTACATTTAGATGCACTCGGACCACTTCTTTCCATGGTCAAAACAATCAAGAGACAGGGTGATTTCGTTTTCTCCAGTTGTTATGGCAGCCACTAACTGCACAGTTGACGCTGGGCATCTTTATTACCTTTAAATGTGTACCAAAGCTTGTTTAAGACGTTCTCTTATAGTACTGTTTTAAAGCGGAAAGTATACAAACAGGAAATGAGAATACGCGGATGGCCGTGCCCATCGCGACTTCCGGAATAAGGTGAATAAGTGCGTCTACTAGCTAGTGATGTGTCGTTCGTGAACGATTCGTTCAGTTTGAACGAATCATTGATCCGAAGACACGGTTAGGACGTGAACGATTCGTTCATCTGCCGGGTATGAGTCTTTGGATAGTTTTTCACGTGACCTGCATAGGCTCAGTACTGTAATTAAATGCTAGTGTGAAATGACCATTTAGAATCATACAAACTGTCGTCATGATGCATTATTTTAATGCAGGAATTTCCTTTAAAATAATATCTTCTGGTTTACATGCAGGCCTACAGGTGCGAATCTAGGTTCCCACTTTTGGGAGGGCTAAGCCCCTAGATAAAACCTAATATTTTTCCTGTGACCCAGCAAAATTAGGGGGGTCTGAGGGCATGTTCCCCCAGAATCCTTTTAAATAGTGTCCTCTAGTGGGGTTTAGGAAGAGAAATTAACACATTTAGATTTAAAATATGAAAGAATATATATATATATATATTTGGCCCCAGACCCCCCAAATAGGGCTAGATACGCCCATGCATGAGAATATGTAAAATGTTTGCAGTGGACACATTTGGGCCAGGGAATTGGCCTAAATACGTCCCCCAAATGAACGAGTAGGTGCGTTCGACATGACCTCGCTTCATGCAGCGCTGCAGTCCGCTGCAGGCGGCTGACTTGAAACAGTGAATTCTGGTTAGACTTTTTGTCCGACTTGAGACGGCGCCGAGGCTAGGTCACTGTGACGTAGCCATCAAAGTAGCCTACCGTGAGATCGATTCGAGAACAGCCGGCTGTGTAGACGAGCGCATTTTCTCAAGAGCAACTGCACGGCTTCAAATGACGACACAGCTATTTCATGATTGGCCAGACTCACACACGACAACTTTGACGCTTGTTTTGTAATTATTCTGACACCTTCAGTTTCGCCAATGCTCAAATCCGGACCAAACAATTTGATTGACTAAAACATTTGTTGAAGAAAGGGTTTTGGGCCACCTCTTCTCGACTAACGGAAAGACTAAGTTTAATTATAAATAAAGTAACGTAAGCAAACAGCGCTTGATCGGCCATGACTGACATCAACGCAGCAAACCACGAGAAGCTGGAATGTCCAACTTCACAGAGCCGTTTTCAACTCCTCCCCGACTGCAAGCGGCTACTCTCGCCGGTCGTTTCATGCAGCCGCAGTCCATGTCGAACGCACCTAGTGACTCGATAAAAGATTTGTTCATTTTACTGAACGAGATTCAAAGAACCGAATCAGTAAAATGATCCGAACTTCCCATCACTAGTGGACACATTTCCGGCCATCCGGAAGACAGCCGTTTCGCGTTGTCCAATCGTAGCAAGAGAGCGCATACTTGTCACCAGCGGAAGTTTTGGGTGAATTGTACGCGGGAAACTGAGTGGTCTAGCTACCAGCTGCCTTACCCAGTGGTGTGTACTGTCAGCAAAGGGCGAAGAACAATTAAGCAGTAGCGAAAGTAAGGGAATCACAGGTACTGGTAGCCTAAACGTGTATATTTCTTACTCTTGTCAAATGCAGTTATTTATTTGAGGCACGTACGCACTCGACGGTGAAGATAGTTTCTGTAGAGCTAGCTTGGTGGTTTGGTGAAATGACTAGCTACAGTAGCTATTAGCTGGGGACAAACGGCTAACGCGACTGATTAAGGTTGCCACAAAGCCACATATTTAAGGTTTGCGATGTACATAGACTAGGTTAAGCTCCCGTGATACTGCCTAACCTGGACTATCAACAACTTCTTACCCGGTCATCTAAGCAAGCACACTAGGGCGGTGAAACATGCAGAAAGAAAGATAGCTCACAGTCTTAATGTAACGGTGGTTCCCAATAGTTGTCACAAAGTCTCCACTCTTGCTAGCAGTGCATTCATTCTGTAGCTAACCTGTCGCCCTACTCAGTCTTTTAGTCGGCCTAGATATTTGTTTTTCTGGACTGATTGTAGAATGAAGGTGATTACGTGTGAAATCGCGTGGCACAACAAGGAGCCGGTCTACAGTCTTGACTTTCAACACAGCTCAGAGGGACGCATACACCGGCTGGCCACCGCTGGAGTGGACACAACTGTTAGGGTAAGAAAGCCCTTTCTCTCATTTACTTCACTTCATGCATACACTCACATTCCCTGGCTTTAATATATCACCTGTCGACCTTCTCAATCACAGATTCTCAGTCTCAGTCCTGTAAATAACACACCAGTATATGAACAATAACCAGGACTCTTCTTTCTCATGGATGTATTTTATCTAGCATAATTGCAATAACGAGATGTCTCTTTCTGTGGTCATTCAGCTGTGGCGTGTTGAGACTGGTCCTGATGGGCGGGCGGTTGTGGACTTTTTGTCAAACCTGGCCAGACACACCAAGGCTGTCAACGTGGTCCGCTTCAGCCCCAATGGAGAGCTGCTGGCGTCGGGAGGAGACGGTATATTTATAAGATCAGTGACGTGATGCTGCAAACCTTTACAGCATTGTCTCCTTGTGTGTCTACAATAATATCTGTGTGTCTACCTTCCTCCTTGCTTGTTTTGTGTTTGCAGACGCAGCTATCCTGCTGTGGAAACTCAATGACAGTAAGGAATCAGAACAGCCTCCATGCTTCCAGGAGGAGGAGGATGCTCAGCTTAACAAGGAGTGCTGGACTGTGGTCAAGACCCTGCGGTGAGCTTTTGCCTGGACAAAACCAGCATTTATGGTATAGCATAGTTAACATCAGCCTACTGACGTGTGTGTGTGTGTGTTTAGGGGCCACATAGAAGATGTGTACGACATCTCCTGGACCAGAGACTCCAGCCACCTGGTGTCTGGATCTGTGGACAACACTGCTATCATGTGGGATGTCAACAAAGGTGTGTGTGTGTCCCTCTCTCTTTGTATCTTTCTTTGTCTCTTTCTCCGGTCTGAGTCTGTATGTGAATGTTAACAAGCCTGTTGTGTTCCAGGTCAGAAGCTTTGCATTTTTAATGACCATAAGAGCTATGTTCAGGGAGTGGCCTGGGATCCCCTGGGCCAGTATATAGCTACGCTAAGCTGTGACAGGTAGGGCAAGCTCTTTTCACTGCGTTCTTTTCTCCTTGTACAATTCTCATTGTTGCCTCCTCTATTTATTTATCTTTGCCAGTACCACCAACATTAAAAAAAATTAAATGAATTTGCATGGAAGTTCTGTTTTCTTTCTTTTTTTACTTTCTCACCCTGACTCTCCGTCCTCCCTTTATCAGAGTGATGCGTGTGTACAGTACCCAGACCAGGAAGAAGGTCTTTGGTGTCAGTAAGATGAGCTCTGGATCAGCTGGAGAAGGAGAGGTCCGTTATGAGGACACAGTGACGCAGTACACAGTCCCTATTCTGTCGTATACAGAATATTAATCACATACTATCTCTGTGCCCAGGTGAAAAACTACAGAATGTTCCATGATGACAGTATGAGGTCATTCTTTAGACGGCTCACCTTTACTCCAGACGGCTCCTTCCTGCTCGCCCCAGGTACAAACTCGGAATACATTTTTCCGACCAGTTACCTTTAACAGGAAGTAATGGCGTTCTGTGGTGTCATATGCTAGGATTAAGAGCAACTCAATAATCTTCCCCCACCCTCATCTCTTCCTGTCAGCGGGGTGTGTGGAGGCCGGGGAGAATGTGACCAACACCACCTATGTCTTCTCTAGGAAGAGCCTCAAGAGGTAAACACCGCTAATTTATCCATCACTTACATTCATCCATCCACTTCCAAGGTCGTCTGAAGTGATAACTCAGCATGAGCATGCTGTACTGACAGTCTGAACGTGGATCTGTATTCCAGGCCTATAGCTCACCTGCCCTGCCCTGCCAAGGCCACCCTGGCTGTTCGCTGCTGTCCTGTGTACTTTGAACTGAGGACCAAGAAGGGAGAGGGTAGGGACATGCATGTTAACATGACACACACACACACACACTTGTGAAAATCGCATCCCAGACCTAAAAAGGTTAATCTCCTTCATTAGTATTCCATCTCTGTATCTCTCTCTCACCCCCTCCCTCCCGTGCAGATGGCTCTGAGCAGCCTCTCCCCAACACATTCCAGTTGCCATACCGACTGGTGTTCGCCGTGGCGTCTGAGGATAGCATCTTCCTGTACGACACGCAGCAGACGCTCCCTTTTGGCCTGATCTCTAACATCCACTACCACACTCTCAGTGACCTCACCTGGTAATGCCCACATACACACACACGGTCATATGCCAGCAACTTCACCTGGTAATATAAACACACATGCATGAACTGTTCATTAATAAAGGAACTGTTTCCGGGGGTGGAATAGGACATTTCCAACATTTTCTATCATCACTGACTCAGTCACATTCCATTGTTCCATCCTGGGATAGTAAAGATAGTTGTTCTGTGCCCTGTCCAGGTCTGGGGATGGCTCCTTCCTGGCAGTGTCATCTACGGACGGCTACTGCTCTTTTCTGTCCTTCTCCCCTGGAGAGCTGGGCACCCCTCTAAAAGAGCCCCCTGTCCTGGAGGTCATTGCCCCAGGCAACGGCCTGGAGAAAAAGGGCAAGAAGGCAGCAGCAGCAGGCAGGATGATGGTGTCCCCCATTCCCCACAGCACAGAAGCAACCCCCCAGCCCACTGCTCCTGCATGTGTAGCTCTCCCCTCCAGCCCCATCACGCCCCTCTCCTCCCTGGCCTGCCCCCCTGCTCCCCAGGCTGGCGGAGAGAAGAACATTCAGATTGCCAAGACCAAGGCCCAGCCTCGTAGGATCACCCTCAGTACCCTCGAGGCCTGGAGTAAACCTGCCACCCCCAAACCCCAGACCACTGTTCCCGAGACGGGCAGCCCCAGCACTTCCTCAACACCCCAGATTTGCCTCACCCCGACCAGCTCGTCCACAGCCCAGCCCCGTCTCCACCCCCTCACCCCCTCCACCCCAAAGTTCAGTAGCAGCAGCACTGCAGGGCCCAGCACCCCAAAGACCACCACCCCGAAAGGACCCACCCCCAGGTAAGAGCTGTGTGCAGATGTAAGATGGTATTCATAGTTATATATAGCATATATATATATTAGTGTATATATAGTTGAGATGGCTAGGTTTTTACGTCATTGAGTCATGCCTCTAATTAAATGCTTTTCTCAAAGTAACACTTCAATATTTACTTGTCAACACCAAATTGGCAAGTGAAATCAAAGATCAAGTTCCTGCTCACTCGTGTTATTTACAGTAAGTGTGTGGTATAATGGGACCCAACTTAACCAAAAGAAAATGCTCCACAGCACTGTCCAGTTTATGAACAATTAGCTGCTTCTCAAAATGTGTCCTTGTTTAACTCAACACTTCCAAAACCCTAGCAGTTTTGTGCTGAGAGAAATAAACCTGAATATCTTGGCTTTGACTGCACTCCGCTGCTGTAGACAGCATATTTAGCTTGCTCAGGCTAAATGGGGGTCAGTGACTGGTGTGTTGCCCCCTAACAACGCTCAAGTTTCAGAATCTGAGACAGCCATATCAGAGCAAAAATCATGTAGCATACTAGTGGCATACCTCAGGTTTGTAGGCTAATAGCCTTTTCAGCCTTTCTGTCCTTTTTTGTGGTTTTGATTGTATTCGAAAGTACACATTGTCTGTGTATGTATTTACAATCTGAGTGTGAAGGTAATGAGTAAGGGAGAGAAATGGGATGTTAAGATGAACCTTACGGTTTACATGACTAGTCTTTTTCCATTTCCTGAAGACTATAGGCCTATTCCTTCATTGACAAACTTGGAACTTCACACTTTCAAGTTGTGTAGTACCATGTTCTCCCTTCTGTAGGGTTGGATTGCACTCTATAGAAATAGGACACAAGATGTTGGATACACAAAAAAAACACTTCAAGGGTAAACTCACTGTCACAACCTGCTTTCAGACGGATATCCCTGACTCCTGTGGTGACTGGCTCTCCAGCTGCCAGTCAGCAATTCAGCGCACTCACCTCCACTGAGAAAGCCAAACACGGTCAGTACCTCCCTCTAGAAACACAGGGGTTGGCCCAGAACTTTAAGACAAGGGCCAAGACAGGTGTAGAACAATCACATGTCAGTGTCAGTGTTTTCTCTGTTATGAGAAAGAGCTAACTACTATGCATACTTCTTGCATTTGGCAACGTATATGAAATAAATGTAACTGCGGTCATTGTAACTTGAAAGGATAAGAAATAATTACCTCTGGCATAATTATCTGCTCTATTTGTTTATGTCACAAAGTTATGCTCGGTCTCTGATGTATGCCTTCACTAAGTTCTATTCTGTCTCTCCTTCAGAACGTCCCTCTCCCCCCACAGACCCCGTGTTCCTGCCCCCCGACTCCAAACGCCCCAAGACCAGCCCCCCCCAGCATTAGGAGCCTTTCACCTTCCACCTGCAGGGACCCCTTATGACCAACATACAGCAACAATACTGGTGTCAGCAGTCTACTCGCACACACACTGAGCCAAGTTGCCGTCTTCCTTTAACTGTAACCCCCCCACACACACACACACACACTCTAACACGCACACATATACACAACAATCCAGGTTAATATTTTGTATTTTCTAACTCAGTAAAACAGAAACATCTCCCCTCAAAGCCCATTTTGACTTGGGTGTGTTGCCAGGTGACTGTTACTAACGTGTGATGCCACCTCACTACACACTTGTCTGACTACAATCTGAAGGGCAGCACCTCACTTCAGCTGTATAGAAACTGCCGCTGGTAACAATGCCTTATTATTCTGAACTGTTTTATAGGTAATTGTGGATTATACTGTGGATTTGTATAACAATTCAATATAGGAATGCTTGTGAAAACAAATATGCTGTCTCATTTGTTCATATTTTATATGTACCAGTTTCATTAAAAAAAAATTAATTAGACATATAGGTGTTATTGGGTTTACTAGAGCTTTACATTTGTATAACAAGTCTTAGTGTATAGCATATTTCTTTCAATTAAAACACGAGGTTTTCATGCAAGTTATGTTAAAAGAATACTAGGAAGTGGATCATATACAGCGAGAAGAGGAGTTGATAACAGACTATTATATTGTATTTCCTAGTTGTCAATTTGACAGAAAACTGCACCATCAAGCGAGACAAAACTGACTTCAACAACCGATCTTGATAATGTGGGTTAAAAAAAAGAGTCTGACTGGCAGTTTCAACGTCCAATCAGAAGGTCGTTTGGGAAATCTCTAAAGTGTCTACTAATGGCAGTGAAGGAAGGCGGGGGAGAGGCTGCGAGTGATTGAACGTGTTAGGTTGTCATTTAGTAACCAACAGAAGGTTACGAGTTAAAAATTTGGATTATTTGATCATCTGACTGGCCTTGCGCACAGAGGAGAGAAATGAGTCGGATACCTCATATGAGGGTATTGTTGGGCTTTTGATTAGACAATTATGTATATTTAATATTTCGGGTTTGATTAGGGAGACACCAGTTCGCCTCACGCTAGGCTAGGTCGTTCAACTCGCGATGCTGGGGAGATAGCTGCATCATCATGTTGTTTCGGACTCCGAGTTTCAGTGAAATAAATCTGAAGTTACGCCAGAGGTAAAGGGAGTCGTCGTCATTTGGCCACCCGACAACGTGTTCTATTGATAACAAACACCAATTGGTCGCATTGATTGCTTCTCTTAGATTTACTGGCATCTGTGATATTTTGCAACCCGTTGGGAAGTAACCAGTTACATTGTATCTCGTGTTAATGTCTAGCTTTGGCGCGATATCCCTCATCTTCCTCGTTTACGGTTTCTATTTGGCTACGTTATTGTTTTTGTACACAGACGTGGCCTTAACTGAATTGTTATGAAACTGAAATAAATCAGCAACATTTTTGTTGTCATAGCCTATCTAAGACCCATAACTAACCTACCTACTTTTAGAATCGAAAGAAGAAATGCATATTTTGTATCTGGATTACCATGGTTGTGGGATCTATACCCTAATTTCTGCTCTGGATGATTCATACAATCCTAATCCTAAAATGTATGGACCATAACCAAAAATATGCTGAATAGATCTAACTACAATTTATATGTTCAAACATAGGCCAATATACAAGAAGATTGGCCTTCTTGCTGTTAGGCTACCAATAACTTTCACAGAATACACATCACGTAAATTGTGTAGCTAATTGTCACAGTTAACAGGTTATGTGACAATGGTTTCAACGAATCGAAAATTATGAGAAAGCATAGCTCTGTATCAATCAGTAGGCTAATCGAACCTTAGAGTAGGCCTATCTTAGTCCACTATTAGTATGTTTTCAAGCTTCTTTGGTAGGTGTTGTTCACCATCCATAGCTGTCATCAGATACACGAGGAGTTCATGTCAGGACACTTGAGAACTTCTGGCCAAAACAGCTCCCAGCGGTGACTTGTCGGCGGAGGTGACGGGGGTAGCCTCCAGAAAGAGGAGTCAGTTTGTGCTGCCGGGTTTTGGGCGGCGGAAAAGACGGACACAAATAGTATAAAGTTCCTTCGATAGAAAGGCAAGTTAAAATGGCCGGCGAGTGCACCTATACTCATTACAGGAATGATGATACCCTCTGTCTGCCCAAAGCTTTGCCGGACCGGGCGCAAGAGCTCATGATTGAGACTGACAACACTGGTGACTTGATTGGGCGTGGGTCCATGGCGTGTTCAACCAACTTTGAGATCATAGACGGGCTGCAGTACCGGAAGAAGTTGGAGCAAGGATTCATCCACTATCGGGAGGTTTTAGACCAGGACCGGCGGCATGGGGCAATCTCCACCTTTCACCGGCGGCGACCAGGCACGCGCCACCTTTCCCTGGAGGAAACCTATAAAGCCGTCGCCGAAAACTACTGGTGGGACGGTGAGTCTTCAGTTGGATTAGTTTTTCAGTTGTTTAAGGAGTGTTTTACTAATGACAGTGTGCTTGAGACGCCCCGTCTTCAAACCGGGCATTTAGTCTTAGCAAGACACAGTTCCGAGAAGTGTTGCATGAATCCAGGCCCGTAACGGAAACACATGAGGCCCCCCCGCAGAATAAGTCTGAGAGGCTCCCCCCAAATATGTAAGTGATAATGTAATACAAATACCGAGGAGCCGAACAGGACCCAGACGCGATCAACTTAACTTTTTGGAACATTCTGAGAGCCTTATAATAAATGCACGATATCAAAACTCAAGCTTGTCTTGTGAGGGAAATTTATTCAATAAGAAAAGAACTTTCAAACAGAGCATATGTTACAACAACATAACAAATAGGACTAACCTACATATAGTCGATACACTTTCTACAGATTTGCAGGTTTATACACATGTGCGCGTCTTTTAACAAATCTGTGTGCAAAGTCTTTTACCACACTCTTTACGTCTAAACTGCGCGCACGTTCATTTTCTATGCTAAGGGTGGCCAGACCTGACAGCCTCTCTTGTGACATGGTGCTTCTGAGATACGTTTTTATCAGTTTCAGCTTCGAAAATGACCTTTCGGCGCTTGCAACAGTCACGGGTATTGTCAAAAATAATGTGATGGCCGTGGCTACATCAGGCACACTTGATAATATAGAGTTGTGTTTTATTATTAGCGTGTTCGCCAAATCATAAATTGAGCCATTTTTTATTTCCCTGATGGCGAACTCTAACGCTTGTCTTAAGGCGAGCACCTGGTCTGGGAAGTCCGCGGATAAGTCGTCAGAGTATTGCTCAGCAAGGGCACTCGCTGACTGGTACATATCATTGTCTGACTTTGACAGGAGTTCTCGTGGGCGTAGGAACCCAAACCTCCTTGCCACCTCTTGCATTCCACTGAACCTAAGGGTGACCTGTGTAATGGCTATGTCTAAAGTATGGTAAAACACTGACACTTTAAAGTGCTCCTCGGGATCCAACAGCCTCTCATCCTCGCATAACTCATCGAAATGCCTCTTGGTGCGCCTGGCGCGTTTATGAAGAAATGTGGGAGAAATGCCCCAGGACTGGGCAAGATCTTGGGCACTTTCTTTAAGGCTTTGAAACTCCCCTCTGAGTGCAGCAAGGCTCTCCGATACACCGGCTAGATATTCGCTTGCCTGCAAAATATCCACATTCTGTTTCTGGAGGCTCTGTGAAACAACATTTACAGTTTCGAGAAGTTTACCCTGTATAACTGTTTGGAGGACAAACTCGAAATTCTCCATGCTGTGTTTGAGTCCCTCGGCCTCAGCACACTCTTCCTTTTTTTTGGACAACAGACATATTTTCGTCAGTGCTTTCATCACGTCTTTAAAGCGAAAGCGGAGAGAGCGCACAGCATCATGCCGGGATGCCCAACGCGTTGGGCATAGCCGTTTAAGTGTAGGCCCTGCTTTGAACTCTGTCTCCAGGAGGTCCCATCTTTTGATGCTACCACTAAAAAAAACATATAGTTTTTGTACTGTATCATAGAAATCTTTTACCTTCGTTACATTTTGGCATGCATCGTTCAGGACAAGGTTTAAATTGTGAGAAGCACAGTGAATATAGATAGCGTTACGTTCTCTGTCTGAGATGCGTTTTTGTAGCCCGGAGTACGCCCCACTCATCGTGGCTGCACCATCATATCCCTGTCCTCGGCATTTATTGACAGATATACCCTTCTTCTCTAAAAGGCCAACTATGTCTTTCTCCAAACCAGATGCGCTTTGATCATGCACTGCATGGAAACCCATAAAGCTCTCATGTATTTTGACCTCTAACGGAGTGTCATTTTCATCTTTTGAAATTGTTACGTAGCGCAGCACCTGGCTGAGTTGATCTACTTTGGAAATGTCTTGAGTTGTGTCCATTATTACCGAATAAAATTCTGCGTCGTGGACCTCTTTCACTATCTCGTTTTGAACCTTCTGTGCCATAATAGAAATCATTTCATTTTGAATTTTTGGGCTTAAGTATTTCGTTTTACTTTCGCTGGAAATTAACCTCTGTAATATAGGGTCATATCTGCCGAGAAGTTCTATAACAGATAAAAAGTTTCCGTTATTGATTTCTCCTAGTTTCTCACGATCAGCACGAAATGCAACGTTGCATGATGCAAGTGTCAACGTAACATCAACAATTCTTGTTAATACCTCTGACCAAAACGTGACTTCCTTTTTATATTCAGCGGAAATCTGCTCATCAATACATTGATGTCCTTGCCATGTGTCATACACTACACAAGCTGCCATATGTGAGCGAGTGTGTTCGTGCTCTTTTATTTTTCTAGAAAGTCCTTGCCAATCATTTATTCCCGTAGCCCAGGCACTGTTATGGCATGCAGATCTTCTCTCACCAAAAAGCCAACAGGGCTCACAATATACTCTGTCAATTTTTGGGGAGTAACACAGCCATTTGCGTTGTATTTTGGTTCCTTTTTTTGACACTCTATGATAAAAATCTTTTGAAAAACATCTCCCCTTTTTATCTTTAGGATACGGACCTTCAAATTTACATGGTCCCTGCCTTAAAATGAACTTTTTCATGTCAGCATCAGTAATATCCACCGGGAAATGTGCCCGGTCACCAGGGTAAAGTGTAGTATTATCATCTGACTCTGTGGCGCGGCTACCCGAGGCCTCCTCACTGCTGCCTGCCACCACACTGCTGCCTGGCTCCTCACTGCTGCCTGCCACCACACTGCTGCCTGGCTCCTCACTGCTGCCTGCCACCGCACTGCTGCCTGGCTCCTCACTGCTGCCTGCCACCGCACTGCTGCCTGGCTCCTCACTGCTGCCTGCCACCGCACTGCTGCCTGGCTCCTCACTGCTGCCTGCCACCTCACTGCTGCCTGCCACCTCACTGCTGCCTGACTTCGCTGGACTTGCAAAACCTTGGCGCACGCCTGGATCTCCCTTATCCTCTGTCACAGAATATGATTTAAGTGTAAACGGTGAATGGGACTTTCAATTTGACGCCCATAGAGATCGGGAAAGCAAAGGAAGTTTGGAACATGCACAAACCGGGCATCGTTCACATAGCAACTGTCAAATAGCTGTGAAGTTTAATGTATTTTTGATCTGTCGTGTGAATCTTGTAGAAAGCAATGACTGTACGTTTTACACGATCATAATAGCGTAACGATAATGGCATTATCGTCCACTTTGCTCTCGACACTCGTTAGCAATGCTACCAAAATGTCGTTGTAATACAAATTAGAGATTTAGAGTGCACGATATTGGGGCCCCTTACACTACGTGGTACAGTAATGTTAGCTATAGCAAACTGTACAATACCTGTCTCTTCTGTGCACCCTCCTACACCGGATGGTCGAAAAATACTAGTCATTTTTATAAGTTTGGCATTTAGTTCCGATTTTTTTCTTTTGGAATGCCGCTTTTGGGCCCCGCTTTCAAATGAGCGTTTCATTTTTTCTACAGCGGGCTCGCCGGTCTGTGTGACCACCTGACCTGCTTCGTCACGTCACTTACCTAGCTAACAAAGAAAGCACAATTAAATATAATTTTCTTCATTTTCATATCACCTCTGGAAACACAGACAAGACAATAAGACCATAGTGTGCATCCCATGTAATTCAAAAAAAGAACGGGACACCTTCCACGAGGCCCCCCGTCCCTGCGAGGCCCCCCCGCGGTGCGGGGGCTGCGGGGGTATTCTTTACGGGCCTGCATGAATCCCATACCTGGCAGAGAATAGGTAGGTATGGCAAGTCTCTAGGTCTGACTTCCTCTAGTATTTTCTCCATCTGCTTTTAGTCGAGCTCAGGTGTTCTCTACTGAAGAGAGGTTCCATCCTAGGGCAGGCAGCTCTGACCAGATGTGGACATTTTAACCCTCAGATAGATCGAGTTGCCACTTGCCAGGAATGGTTTAACTCTACAGGCGTTCAGTCAAAGGAAATCCTTGAGGGTTTAGGTTGGTTTAGGTGCAGTTCTATGGACATATGTGGAGTAAAAAGGGCCATACAAATACTTTTTATTTTAGAAGTCTCTCAAGGAAAACACTGCTATAATGTGTATACCTTTGTGTCTGGTTTGTAACAATGATAATGCTGTTGATGACTTTAATGATTTTTCCTCAGGGATATATTTCCACATCAGGGACTATGTACTGGGGTGCTCAGATTGCCAGAAACAGCAGAGCCAGAAAACCATGGTAAGAGAACCTCAGAACCACCCAGACGGTGATGTTCTGGTTCTGAAAGCCAGAAAATGTGAAGGCTGTGCTAACCTACTTACTGTCTCTCTCTCTGTGTTTCTCTCTCTAGTATCAGGAGTGTGGCAGCTTGAAAGGGAGTGTCTCCAAGACAATGATGTCACACAGCCATGACATTCTGAGTAAGCTGCGGAGCCAGCGAGAGGCAGGACTCTTCTGTGACATCACACTGAGGACAAACGGACAGTCTTACTCGGCCCACAAGGCAGTGCTGGCTGCGGTCAGCGAGTACTTCCAGGAAGTCTTTGCGGAGATGGATTCCACACCCAGCTTGAAGACTGACATAGATTTAACTGGTGGGAGTAGGACTGAAATGGAGCTTTTAATTAGATGATAGACGGTGTATCTTTTTGTCTACTTTTCTTCCAATCTTACCCTTCCTCCTCTTCTTTCAGGTTTCAGGGAGGACAATCTTGTGTCCCTGCTGGACTTCTCCTATTCCTCCACTCTAAGTGTCCGTCCGGAGGACCTGCCAGAGGTCAGCACCATGGCCCGACACCTGGGCATGTGGCCCGCAGTCGAGGCCTGTTCTGCCCTGCAAAGGGAACAGAAGGAGACTCTCCAGCCACTCCCGACGCAGTTCCAGAAGGACAGGAAGAGGATAAAGCTAGAAGCTAGGGAGGGAGGGCTTCTCGGGGTTGGGAAAGACGGCTTCAGGTGGACCCTGGACCAATCCAATCAGTCTTTGCCAAACTTCCCCAGACGCTCGCCTCGCATCCCCCATAGTCCAGGCCCGGGACCCACCGGTCTCCACATGCCCCTCAGTCCCACAAACAGAATGAAGCTCATGGATTTTAAATCGCCTTCTAGTAAGAAGACCCGGCCCCCTCGAAATACCCCCTCTTCACCCCACACACACACGCGTCTCCTGCGCTCCACCCCCGGAGCGGCCCAAGAGGTCCAGAGATTGCTGCCGAGGCCCGAGAGCCCCAGACGGGGTCACAAGCCTTGCCCGTCCTCCAGCTCCAGACAGGAGCCCAAGACTATTGTTCCCCTGGTCAGGGTCAAGGAGGAAGAGGAGGAACAGAGGGAGGAAGAGGAGGACCATGTTCGTGTGTTGGAGAAGTATCGCCTCATGAATGTTTTAGGGCTTCAAAGGACCTCCCTTCTGTCCTGTCAGGAGGAGCTGATTGGTTGGAGACAGAAGAAACGCCTCCGCAAGTTAAAGGTGAACAACTACTCCCTGACCAAGCGGAGGAAACCGTGCCCACAGGTCCCTGGGCTTGCGTTCCGGAGTCTTCCCCTGTCCCTACCTCTATGCAACGCTGTTAACACCCGCCTACTCAAACAAGTCATTAAGACTGAGCCCAGTGATCCAGTCGACATGGAGATAAGACTGAAAAGACCAAGGTCTGCCCCTAGACCTGTCCCACCCTCTGATAGGAGCATGCGCAGTAAAGTGGTGTTACCCAACCTGCTGCATCCAATCTCCAGGCAGCCCTTTGGTGGTCGGCAACTCAGGCGTTCCGTAAGAGGGAGCGACGGTGCTCTTTTTTCTGCCCAACCTCCACCTTGTCATGACAACGCCAAGCCTCTGAGGAGGAATGTTATCAGGATCAAACCGGAACCGTACGACTTTGCCATCTCAGCACCTCCTCTCCCTGTACACAGTTGCCATGGTGTCACGCACATGCACGACCCTCCTCTTACTAGGTCACACCCCCGAGACACCCCGAGGACCGTCCGCTATAACAGCGGTCGGCCAGTGGCAAAGACCAAGGTGAGGATGATTGGAGGTAGAGAGGTTGGCAAGGCTCAGCGGCCCACCAAAGAAGAGTGCCTCAGGACTGACAGCAGGCTTATTCTGGAGTCGGGTCTGGAGGAATCTCTTGGAGTTCTCGGAAAGAAGAGAGATCCTGTGGCAGTCAGCACAGATCCCGACGTTGCCCCTGTCCCCCATCTCTACAGTCATCCGCTCTACCGGGCCATCAAAGAGGAGCCAGTGGACCCCCTGCCGGTGGGGCTGCCCTTCTCCGAGCCTCCCTCTCCAGACCTGGGCAAGCGCCAGAGCAAGCCCCCTGTCAAGTTGCTCGACCCAGGCTTCCTCTTCAGCTTCTGCCGGCCCCCAGGGGGCCCAGTGGGGGTGGTGAAGAGGGAAGAGGAGAGTGTGGATATCTGCTTGACACGCTCGGTGTCACGGGGAGAGAGGTTTGGGGATGGTGCGGGCCCAGTTAGGGTCCTGAGAGCTCGAGGACTTCCCCCAAACCCCACCTCAACTCAGGTTAAGAAGGAGAGAGTGGAGAGGAAAACGGGCCACGACAAAGGTCACAGACAGGGCACTCGCTCCTGCCATCCCAAACACCAACCCCCTCCGCAACACAAGCTCTCTCGCCTGACTAAAAGCCCCCAGCAAAGCAAGTCCCCCCCCACACATGGCAGGCGCCCCCACGCAGTCAGCGCAGCAAGGTCAAAACCTGGGACCGCACGGGACATACCAAAGGTATGATACTGAGGCAGGGACCAGGAGAGGAAGGGCAATCCTTTTGCTGTGTGCTCATCCTTGGTTTCATGTACAACTAGAATCAGATGATGTCAATGGTTTCATTGCACCTATACACACAGGCTCAAATGGCTCTAATTCAGCTGTGGGATGTTTTCCAGTAGACTCCAGAACATTCGCCTTGTCAGCTGCTGACTGTCTCGCTCTTTTCTTGCAGAAGCGTACCGGGCCCGTCCCCCTGCATGGCCGAAGCTCCGCCCTCCAGCAGTCGGTCCGCAGAGCGCAACTGAGAGGACTGAGGTCTGGGAGGGCTCAAGGGTGGGCCTCTGGGAGCTCCACCCCCAAGGCGCCTCACTCCTGCCTGGAGTGCCACTCCTCCTTCCGAGACTGTGATGCCCTCCTCATACACCGCATCCGGCACATTAAGGGAAAACACTGGCCCTGCCCTGTACGTGTACCCTAACTACCTTACCTCTTATTGCTCAACAACCCCAAATACTGGCCCTGCCCCATACCTGTACTACAACTAACCTATCATTTATTCCAAATCTCCCTCTCACTGGCCTCAATAACTGCCCCTTCAAACCCTCTCACTGCCTCTCAGTTTTCTAACAATGCCTTACTGCCCATCTTACCCTTGAATTATCCCAAACATTGCCCATACCTTGTATGTAAACCCTATCTGCCCCTCTCACTGCAAAACAACAGCCCCCCCCCCTCCCAACACTGACCAGGCCTGTACTTGAATCTTAACTTCAACCTGGCATTTGTGACATTGTCTGCCTCAATTGACTCTATTGTCTCTCTCTCCTTTCCTCCTCTGTAGCTGTGCAGTAAGACCTTCTTCAGACAGAAGAATGTAAGGAACCACATCCGAACACATGACCAGCGGTTGTATCGCTGTCGCAGCTGCATGGCGGCCTCCTGAGGCCTGCTCCAGGGTTCAGGGACCTGCAGGGGGACTGAGGTGGGTGGCTGGGTGCCTCTCTTCTCTAGCTCCTTGGGACAAACCACGTAGGACAGGTTGGGTGTGCTGACGGCATTACGATTCGCTGTCAATGCAAAATGAAATGGATTATGAAACGTGTCTGGCAATTCATAATGTGTGTCAGTGTCACAGCTAGGATGTCATGGCAATGTACGTATAGTTGTACATAGAAATGTGCAACTTTAATGTCATTAAGTTGCGATTTATTACAGGTAGAAGGTCTGAGACAACTGGAACAATGAAGAGAGATGGGCACAAGGTGAACAGAAGCTTGTACATACAAATCAGCATTGACACACGTGAGCATTCAAGCATAATGCTGTGTGCCTCTGTGATGTAGTGACCGTGATCCTGATGACTATGTACTATAGTGATGATCGATTGTTGATGTTCTGTTATTTAAATAAGATTATAATTTAAAGTTCTCGTTTGCGTTGCCGTAGCTACAGGCGATACACTCGAATGTTACACTCAGGGGGTGGGGGACTGTGATGTCATTGTACAATAATTATTTTCCGTGTTTTATTTTGTATAATTTGTTGGGCATTTCTTCTTTACTGGCATAAATACATGGTAGAGTGACAGGAAATGTAGGGGAGAGGACATGCAGAAATAGCCTAGGCCGGAATCAAACCCAGGGCCCAGAGGTACGCGCTCTTAACCGGTGGCCCACCGGTGTGTCCCGTTACTGCATGATAGACATCACAGTTAAGCGCTCATTAGATGTCCTTTGTAATTGAATGGAGAATTATGATAAATATTATTCCTTCTGCCATTATTGCTATCGTTATTTTTCTATGTATAGACAAATCTTGAGTGCACTTATTCCATAGCTTTTGATAAACCGAAGAGGGGTGGAAGAGGTGTATATGGAAGGTTCAAACAGATATCTAAGGTGGGAGTACTTGAAGCAGGGTGGAGAGGATGTGAGTGGGTATACTTGAATGAGCACAGAGGATTAGAAGGAGGTGGTGGTGGGAGTGGGGTGCCAGTTACAGAGGCTGTTACAATAATCTTCAAAATGGTATCCTGCCTTACTTGGTATCCCCTACTTGGGAATTTCCCTGGACATGACAGGATTGATCACAGCTGTGTAGAAGAGCACATGTTTTCACATTTGAGAGAAAGGTGTCTGTTTAGGGTATTGATGACGGCCCCAGTCATGTGGGTCTTTAGTTGTGGTAGGTTTCCCATTGAGTGTCAGGTAGGTTATCGTTGTGGGTCGGCTAGAGTCTCTCCACTTGTGTCAGTCGAATTGGCTCGCCTTCATCCAGGGTTATGAGGGCAAGGCGGCCGAGAGAATGGGGATGAGGGGGGGTAACTTCACTGAATGTTAGCTCTTGCCTCTCGTCTTCGAAGGTGTCCCACTGAAAGGAAGTGTGTCAGTGAGGTTTTAATGTGAATCTTTACCGGTGTAACCAACACATCTTTTCTTCTCTCTGCTCCTCCATATCACATCCCAGGCTTTTTAACTGTCAGACTTTTTATTTTATTTTATACATGTGATTCTTTCTCCTCCTACTACACATTTTTGAAACATTTGAGGTGTTTCAGAATTAGTTTTTTAACTGTCAAAGTTATTCTCTCCTGTAATTAAAGGTACAATTGGTAAGGTTTATTCAGTAAAAACATATTTTGTCTCCTATAAACATGTTGTGTAAAGGCCATCTGGGAGTTGTTTAGCAACACAGAGCTCAGTGCCAGTGGAATGTCAATTTCATATTTTGGAGTGGCCTGCTACTTTCCAGTCAATTATGTTCCATCAATCCTGTTCCAACCAATTGCCTTTGGCAGACCTTTCTCCTTGGCTTATTTTGTTAAACCACTGTCAGTCAAACATGAGCTGGAGGAAAGCACTGAAGTTCAGAGGTGCTGTTTCTCTTATTTGAATTTATTTTGTTATGTAATGCTACCTATTGCCGCTTAAAACATTTCTGAATTAGATTTTATCGGCCAAATGATTCTAATGAAGCTATCCTGTAAAAAATAAAGCATAAAATAAAAAATTTGCCTTTACATTTCCATGACTCTTCTGTTCTTCAGTCCTGTAGTGTTGATTGTTAGTATGGCTCACAATTGTCCCTGTATAGATGGGCTGGTCCCCCATATCTTTTGGAGGATTAAAGGACTCAACCTGTTACTCCATCACGCTCCAGGATCTCACTCATGCCATTCTTATATCGGTTTTAAATGTCCTTGTCCACCATCTATTACTGTGTGACAAATGCAGCTCAAAAAAATGTTATGCAAATATAGCCCTTTTTACAAGCAATGTCACAGAGGGTTTCACATAGGCCCATATAACTGCCCCTCAACTAACCTAAACCCTCAAAGAAGACAAGGAAAAAGTCCCAAGAGGAGAAACATTTTTAAGAAACCTTGAGAGGAGCAATTCAGAGAGGGATCCCCTCCAGAGACGGTTGGTGAAAGAGAGGAGCAGAACACAGGCTTAACATAGTCATACAGCAGGGAAGTGTCAATGGGTGATGAAACACCAAAACCCAGTGTTCAGCTTGGATCAGTTGGTAAATGTCTGCATAAGCAGAGGTAGCCACAGGGCTGGGGACTGTGACCGGCGCAGTACTTTGCCATCCATCCTCCCAGTGGATCAATAGTGGTAGATCATTGATAGCTACAACATGTAAATAATAGAACATGGATCCATTTTTTCAACAGAGATGATGGCAGTGACCAATATTTTGAAAGCATGCAGTACCTTACACTGACATTAGAGGGCAGCCAACACAAGGTAAATACTAACAATCAGACAGTATACAAAACGACTAACAGAATCAGATAGACACATCTTTGGATGGCTCCGAGTAGACATTTGGATGAGGGTGGATTGGTATAACACTGAGGTGCAAGTCATCCCTCTACTGTTAGATTATAGATTTTATTGTAAAGCAAGCCTGTTGCGAATTCTCTCATATGACCACACACATAACAAATGTGGGATTTATACGGAAACACTAACTGATTCGTTATATCTGATGAAGTTGGACTGTTTTCCTTCAAGCCAGTAATCACATCCAAATAGTTGTGTTTCCTGCCTGGTTCTTAGGGGGCCATTCTATCCTGTGGCTGTGAATGCGGGCAGGGGGCTTATGGGAGTTTAGGGAGCTGAGGGAGTCCGCCCAGGAACAGCTGACAATTTATGCTAGAGGGGCCCCCACATTCTCAAAGAGAAAGGGGGGGGGGAGTGCTGAGAGAATCAGAGAGAGAGACAGAGGGTAAGGGAGGGGGGAGAGGTCGAAGAGGATAAGAGGTGGGGGTGAAGGGGTGCTAAAAAGGAGGAGGAGAGAGCAGAGAGCTATGGTGAGGAGAGAGGGAGACAGTCTTGTTTGTAGCTTGTCAGCGATTGCTGGAGACAAGCTTCCCCTCCATGTGTGAAAGCTACTTGGCAGGAATGCTTGGGCCATACCAAGTGTGGCCAGCCAGGAGGGGTGTTCAGAGAGGGAAACAGACCCGGAATGAGCAGCCAGTATGTGGCTCAAATAATCCTTAGGCAGCGTCTGTGCTTTGATGTGTGTCTTTGTGTGTGTGTATGTGTGGGTGTGAATAGGGTTGCAGGGGAGAGCGTTGTGTATGGATATGTGGTCTCTCTCACCAGCAGCAACAAAAGGAGAGGAATGAAACACCCCCTTTTCCCCCTCCCCCACCTCTACAGAGAAAGGAAAAAAACTGAAAGAAAAAAGATGATGAAATCTGAAGGGGTCCTGCAGTGTGGATGTTTTTCTGTGTGTGTGTCTGTGTGTGTGTGTGTGTGTGTGGTGAGGGAGGGGGGGGCATGTGTGTATGTCACTGTGTGTTTTGTGGGGTTGGTTTGCAAGTCTTCATTGCATGCACATATTTCGTGTCACATCTACACTGTGTATGTGTATGAATGTGCACAACTATACTGATCTTCAGCTTGTGCCTCCTCATCTCCCCAGCAGGGGTTGTTCTAGTCTTGGGAATGAGTGTGTATGTGTGTGTGAACGTGTGTGCATGTGTGTGTGTGTGTGTGTGTGTTGTTATCCTACAGTAGCCTGTTGCTCTCTAAGATCCCCTCAGATCCCAGACGGCAGAGAGAGTCTTCTCATGTCCACAGACATACTGTCTTAGTAAACACATGAGTTCTTCTCTATGAATGAAGAACGTTCAAGAATAAATGAAACATTTGGATTTTTGTACATTGTGAACATAGTTAATCAGTTCACTACCTCACTCCTTCTTTTCCCTCCTCCCCCTTTCCCCTTTCTCTCCCCCCACCCTACTCTGTTCTGTCTCTCTTTTTTTCTCGCACACTCTTTCTCTCTTCTCTCTCTCTCTCTCTCTTATCTCTCTCTTTGCTCGCTCTCGTCTCTCTTTCTTTCTCTCTCTCTCTCACTATCTCTCTCTCTCTCTCTCTCATCAGCTCTCTCTCTCTCTCTCACACTATCTCTCTCTCTCTCTCTCTCACTCTCTCTCTCTTTCTCTCTCTCTCTCTCTCTCTCTCTCTCTCTCTAACCTTCCCTCAGTCACTCTCTCTGTCACTTTCTGTCTAATACACAGGCACACATACACACAGACACGTATTAACGTTATGCACACACACACCAAATATCTGTCGCTGTTGGCAGTCGCAGGAGCTTTATTTCCACACTGAATATTTTTCGTGTGTGGAAAAGCTGTAAAGTTCCGGAATGTCCAGTCAGCAGTAGTGAGAGCAACCGACTGACTTATAGACTGAACCAGCAACAGATCTTCATGGTCTTCTGTCTTTTACTACACAGTTTTACTGTAACATTGTCTCCAACAAGGATATGTTATAGAACTCAGAGTTAAGAGGAGATTCAGTTTTGGATTTACAGTAACACTGTGTTGGGGCAAATGAGTTTGTATGGCTGGGGTTAGGAATGATTCATTTGTGAGGAAATGGTCGTAGGAAACAAACACACATGTATATTACTGAAAGAGACAGGAATAGGTGGAGTGGTTGTGGTGACCTGGTTTGAATCTCCCCTCGAGGAAACTTGGAGAGTACAGAAAGAACAGATGATTGGACAATGCAAAGAAAGAGAGGAAAAAAAGGAAAAAGATGGGGAGGAAGGAGGTGAGTAAGAGGTGAGAAAGGAGAGAGTGACGGATGGTGAGCACAGAGAGAGGGAGGAGGGACAGAGAGCAAAGCACGGCGAGGACAGAGGGAGAGATAGAGGGAGGAAAGGAGGGGAGGAGGGGGTGATCTCTGGGGTTTGAAGCACATTAGTATTCATGGAGAAGAGGGGGCCACAGACAGCAAAGAAACAGCAGAGAGCAGGAGAATACCACACACTCACACACAGGCATATGCAGGCACGCACACACCTAGATTTACCACCATAGCGAGACCATTTGTATGTGTATGCGAGAGCTTACTTATTAGAGGCTGCCCGCCTGTACCTAGTCTCCATGCAGCAACAGACATGCACAAATAAATATGCATGTGAGATGCAGCTGGGAACACACATAAATGCACAGCCCAATTGTCTCTTCCCTACCTTGGAACTGTGTGGATGTGTCCAGACATGCAGGATCCCAGGGTGACATGCCACCCCAGACACCTGGACAGGCCCGAGCTCAGAGAGAAGGGGTTTAGTCTTGTTTGGGTGTGTTGTTCCTCCAAATTAAACACAATTTAAAGGTGAACTGCAATTATAAAGGGAGGGAGAGCAAGAGAAGGGCAAGAGGAAGAAGGCAACAACTCATGGGTGTGCTATTCTTAGTCTCTGCTCAGACTTGGGGGAGAGTGTGTGTCTGTGTGTGTGTGTGTGTGTTTACTGTATGCGTGTGTTTGTGCATGTGTGTGTGAACAGGCTGGCAGTGTGCAGCTGACAGCTGATTTGCTGTGACACCAGACACACTGCCTGCCGTGGACTCCAGTGGCCTAGATATGAGAGCCCCTTGGAATCACCCCCCTCCCCCATCACACACACATGCGCGTGCACACACATACACAGACATCTCTGCTGGAGTCTGATGCATTCAGGGGCTCTGTGCACAAGAGAAGAATTTCACACAGAGGGATGAGACCATGACGACATAGGGAGGGGAACAGACAGAAAACCAGAAGGGAGAGTGAGAAGTTGAGGAGATTTAGGAGCTAGAGAGAAATAGTAAATTAACCGATTGAAGAGAGAGGGGGGGGGAGTTAGTCAAAAAGAGAAAACGAGAGAGAGGGAGTCAGAGGAAGAGGGGAGAGAGATCACTTATCATGTTAACAGTCTGAAGCACTGCATAGAGATGGAGGAGGTTGGTTGCCATGGTACCAGAGGCTGCATCCTTTTGTTAAATATGTCACTCAGGGGGGATCAGGGTAATGAGGAAGGACTCTGTGTATGTGTGTTTATGCGTTTGTGTGTTGTGTGTGGGTGAGAGCGTATATCCGCGGCGCGTGCTTGCCTCTGTGTTTGTGTACACGTGTGTACATACACATCTATGTGTGTGTCTGGTAGCTCAAGGTCTACTCTGAGGGATCTGTGTAAAGGATAATGGGATCTTTAACCATGAGAGAGGAGCGAAGAGATGGGAGAGGAGAATAGAATAGGAGAGGTGAAGATCAGTAATGGTATAGGAGAGCAGCTTTCAGCAGAGAATGTGTGCGTGTTGTGTCAAAATAAAAGAAGAAACAAACAACAACATCATTTCATATTTTCCTCTCTCTATCTCCGACCTTGTAATTCTGTCTGCTTACTGGTCTCTCTCTCTCTCTCTCTCTCTCTCTGTCTCTCTCTCTTTTCTGTAAAACGGTGTTGACCCTCCAGTTGAACTGAGGGTGTGTACATACATGTTCCGTCTCAATCCCACTTTGTCCTCACACAGACTCACAGCAGACACAGCACCATCCTCTAGGCCTCATATTCATCCAGTCTTGTCCTTTCCTTCTCTTTTTTTTCTACCACCTTTCTGCATACTACTTCCCCATCTGTCTATCTCGCCCTCCTTCTCTCTCTCTCTCTCTCTCTCTCTCTCTCTCTCTCTCTCTCTCTCTCTCTCTCTCTCTCTCTCTCTTACTCCCTCTCTGCTCTCAGACAGGGATAAATAATTTGATTAGGAGGGTTTTCAAATTCCACCACTCTGAGAAGCGTGACGTTAATCTTTTATTATCTGCTCTCTCATTCTTCCTCTCTTTCCATCCCATTTTCTTTTTTCTCCTCTCTCTCTCCTTCTATCTCTCCTTTTCCCTCTTTCTCCCTCTCTTCATCTCTGTCCTCTATTCTAATATATGCACCATTATGTTAGGGCTGATGCAAAAAAAAATCATTTTATTGACTGAAAGACTGTTTAGTGGTAAAGGTACCATCACAAGGAGGACACGCACGTGCACACAAAAAACAGGAACAAAGAGAGGGTGAAATGAACGAGAGGATAGTAGGTTTAAAGATGAAGAAAGATGGGACAAGAGTGCGATAACACAACACGTACACGCATTGTTTGTGTGTCTGTCTCTCTCTTTGATCTCAAGCTCTGTCCCACACTGCATATTAAGATGCCCAGGCCCTGCTTGGTATTCTGGGGCAGGCACCAGCGATGCCAGTCTCCATATCCTCTCCCCGCTTCCCTCTGAAAGAGAGCAAAACCCCTCTGTCTGTCTCAAGATGTTTATCCCACTAAATGGGTCTGAAATGGCCAGAGAATGAAGGAGGGAGAGTAGGAGGGAGAGGGAGGGAGTGGAGGAAGAAGAGGGAAGGAGAAAGAGGGAGAGGAGGGATGAGAGAGATAGAGTGAGTAAGGAGGATGGAAAGGGGAAGAGGGGAGGGAGTCAGGGAGGGAGGGAGGGAGGGAAGGAGGGAGGGAGGGAGGGAGGGAGGGAGGGAGGGAGGGAGGGAGGGAGGGAGGGAGGGAGGGGAAAGAGGAGGAGGAAGAAGGATGGGGAGGTATTAGACACCACAGACAGCGAGATAGAAGGGAGGGAGAGTGGCAGAGAGATGGAGCTGATTTTAGCAGAAAGGATAAATTAAATGTTATTATCACAATGGGCCAGTAATACAGCCTGTCTGTATACATACACACACACACACACACTGTCACATGCACACACACGTGCTCTCAATCTGCCTCCCTCACTGAAGGAGGGATGGTGTAGTTAGAGAGAGTGACAGATTAGAGCAGGGGATGAGGAAAGGCGAGAGAGAGAGAGAGAGGAGAGAGAGAGAGAGAGAGAGGAGAGAGAGAGAGAGAGAGAGAGAGAGGAGAGAGAGAGGAGAGAGAGAGAGAGAGCCCAGTAGGCAGACAGAATTACAAGGTCGGAGAGAAACAGAGAGAGAAAGAGTTTAGTGGTGGGTGACTGCTCAGTGTTTGGGATTAGTATATGACTCTAAAGCTCTCTCTCTCTCTCTCTTCCTTCTCTCTAAGCCCTGGGGAAGGCACAGCTTTAGTTAAACTGCTCTATTAAACGACGCCTGCTGAGAAAATCAAATTATAACTTTCTTTAATCAGCGAGTATCAGTGGCCCACACAGGAGCAACCAGCTCAGACACGAGGGAGAGAGAGAGGGAGAGAGGGAAGGGTAAGAGAAAGAGAGAGAGAAAGAGAGAGAGAGGGAGAGAGGGAGAGAGAGATTCATATTTAAAGTAAGACAGGCGGAGAGAAATGGAGAGAGGAAGCAAAGTAACGAGGGAGAGAGAGAGAGAGAGAGAGAGGGAAGGAGACTGTGACTGGAGACCTGAGGGAGGACGATATGAACCTGTCTCCCGTCTGCTTTGGTTCCCATAGCAACAAGATAGAGTGAGGGGGAATATTGGTAGTGGAATGTGTGCATCCATCGTTTCCCCTCTGCAAACATTCATAGAGAGAAACAGAAGAAGGAAGAGGAAGGGATTGAATATGATACATTTAAGATTTCATTCAAACTACATAATTTAATAATTTAGGATGAATTATTATCCGATGTACAGTTTATGATCCAGGGAACATTCGTTTGTCTAGTTTGTAATGCTCCCTATCCTTGCTTGTAATTGGGTGTAGCATCCTTTAAGGCTCAACCAACATAACCAAGAACCTTAAACATTCCAGTTCAAACCCAAATCCTCGTTAAGAGTTATTCTACTCACACTGCTCCCTGACTGGTCATTAACAGTATCGTTCGTTTGCTGGTTCAACACAGGCGGGCGTTGACTCGTGAATTATGTTAATGCGCATGGTTTGACTTTTCCGGCATGTTTATGCTCACCTGCCGTGGAGAGCAGACACCATCGCTACGAACAGAAGAAGACATAAAATTGAATACATGATGTACAACTGGTGGAAGGAAGAGATTGTTCTGACTTCAATTTATGAATCACTTGGTGGCAAATATGTTTATTCCTTCATGGAAGGGTTTCTGTGTTTGTGTGCTTAGTATCAGAAAACAGGGGTGGAGAGAAAAGGAGAAAGGGAAGGAGAAGGAAACATTTTCCTGCATGCGAAACAAAATGTCTAGGAATAGAATAGAATTGCAGGCTCAGGTGGGCAGTGCCTTAAGCCTAATGCCTTAGCCATCTTTGGGGATCTGTAGCTGTGCTTGTCTCTGTTACTCATAGCAACACTGCATACCATGATAATAGTCTGCCTGATGATTGGCCGACAGTGAGTGACCTCATCTCCGGGCAAGTGAGCTCACGGTCTCAGTATTTTGATAACCCTGCATGGGCCTAAGCTCAGGTATCTCCACACAGCACCACCTCTTTATGAAATCAGCTGACAAATATATCACTATAACTGCTCTACAGTTCTAAACTACCCCATCATTGTAGTTCTACTGGTCATTTAACAATTCCCTAAAATACAGCAGCACCTACCACAAAGAGGAGACCCAGTCTGGGATTCTACTGCAGAAGCAATGATTCTAATCTATTCTCTACTTTTCAGACGTGTTGATGCGTTGGAATGTGGTGTAAATGCTTGGGCAAGAGCATGTCTCCCTGCAAGGAAGCATTTATCAAAGTGTTAAATAATGCAGAAGGTAACATGACAAGAGAGAAGTCAATGCTAGTGTTCTGTAATGACTCACACTAACACACACACGCACTCTCTCCATTTTTCTCTCTTGCTTATTCGCTTTCTCCATGACACACACACACACAAATGCAACTCAGGATTGGATGTATGAATTCTCAGACACGGTGCAAGATCTGGTCCTTGTTTTACTGTTTCTCTGGCGCTCCCAGTCAGCCTCGCCAAACCAGCACTGGCTGGAGAGTCAGAACGCCAACCTGGAAAGCTATGCTAGTGTTCATGTCAAATGCTTCCCGGTCTGGGAATACCGCCAGCCTACTGTTACTCACAATGAGCTTATCACAAACACACACACACTCACACACACCAGCCATGCACACATCCAGATACTCATACACACACACACACACACACACACACACACACACACACACACACACACACACACACACACACACACACACACACACACACACACAGACATTCACATGTATACTCTCAGACACACAGATGTTCTACACAGCTTGGTGGTCTGTCCCTGATCTTCACAAGCATGCACCAACATGTCCAGAGTAGCTTTGGCCTGCTTGTCATTAATCACAGGTACCCAAAGATTCTCTCTGTGTGCATCATTGTTGTGTATCTATGTCACTCATCAATGTTTGAATGTTCATAAAACACAAACATAAGGTTTTTTAAAGTAGCCTATATCTAAATGTAATTCATGTTGGAATGCCCAAACCTTTACCAAATCAGAGATCTAATGAATGGTAATGTTGATGCAACAAGCAGTTTTAAGCATCCAAACATTGATTTGTTGCATTCTCTGATATGAATGATTACTGACTCTAACCCTAAACTGTGTCATACAATGAGACACACATCAACAGCCTGAACTGCAAGCACACACACTCATTTAATGGAGTGTTATTCAGTAACATTTCTGGTAAAAGTTGGACTATACCAGCCATGCATGAACACACACATCAATAATCCTGTTTTGTGGAGTGTTATTATGCAACAATCGCTTCTCGAGGTTGGACTGAACACCCATGCATAAACACACACACACCAACACACACACACACCAACAACTAAATGGTACGTCTCTCAGAGGATCAAAGGCATTAAGAGAAAGTGGTGCTCTTCTCATTTAATCGACATACATGTCTAATCCAAATATGTAATCATGACAACTGATGATTGACTGATGATATACTTGACTGTGTTTAGTCTTGTGTTGACATTTACATGCATGTGTTTGTCTCTCTTTAATTTGAATACCCCTCCCATGATCTCTGTCAATCTCAGAGAAAAATAAGCTAAAAAAGGAATTCTACTGCTACACTTTGAGATATTGTGTGCCTTTGTGTGTATGTGCTTATAAATTATTAGGCTATGTGTGTGAGAAAAAGTAGTTGAGGCCTGTAGAAAGCGTGACAAATGTCCATCTATACAGTGCCTGGCAATTTATTTGTGCTGTTTTTACGTCAAAGGAGTTTCATATTATCATACTTTTGATCATATAAGTCAACTTGGTCGTGTTTACAGTGTTGTAAGGACAGTTGTGTTCTCTCGTCCTCTGTCCGGCAGTAACATTCTCACTGGCACACAGACCTGACCTAGAATTGCTACTTAGAATTCGGACTAAACCAATACGCTGGAACGGGTGGGGGGATGACAGGAAATCTTGACTGGATGAAATGGAGTAGGACCACTGGAAGCTCAGACGAAGGGGGAGACATATTTCTATTTTATAACGTTGTCCGGATAATGTTGGGATTTTATCCCCACACTTATAGAGCTTTGTCTACACAGCGGAACACGTCTTGAGGAAACATTCCAGGTGAGTTTTTGGTGAAAGTGTCGCTGTCGCCGCTCATCTCCTGGCAACGGCACACGCGGGTCCTCCTCCCGGGGATATCTCACTCCAGTATCCGTTCTTCTCCTACCTCTGTCCCTGAAGACTGGCCTCAAACTCATCGTGCCCAGTCTGGCAGGCGGCGAATTCTTTTCTCAAACGATGGTGATTTTTTACACATTTTATCGGTGGATTACTATTCAGAACGTTCTCAGGAGTGCATACTCGGCGCGGAGGAATATTGGTTTTTACCCCTATTATAGCCTACCGAGGACCGCTCGTGCTTCGTGAAAATGAAAATAGCATACGATGTAGCATGAATGCTCCACATTCTAAAAGCATAATCTTGTCTTGGGTAATGTATTTAGGAAAACAAACACATGTAGTATGATTTAAAAAACGTGCTGTGGATTGTATAGGCCTACTGAATTTTGTAGGCAGGCTATCACCTAATAGCCAGCCTTCCAAGCGAATTCGGTAATTGCTACATTGTTACAATAGCGAATTCTGAACTTGAAAATGTACAGCGCTGTTCGTGGGAGGGGCTTCATTTTTATTAGACAAAGCCAAAAATGTATCTCATTAATTGTTGTTTGTGTGCTGTGCCGGGGCTAGCGTCGTCGTACCGAATCGCACCCGCCGCTAGTGCCTCCCTCTCGGGGAGGACTTTGTTTGCGCTGACTGGGGCTCCATGAACGCAATTGTGCTGAAGTATTCCCTTCCCCCAGTCCTGGCGAAACAGGAACAACTTCTTTTAGGAAAAAAAGTTCCTGGAGTTTGAAGCGCCATGGAATACTTTGGCCGCCAAGTGTTGTCCAGTGAGGCGCTGAGATTTCAGGGGGCACAATTACGTGGTTGTTAAAAAAAGAGTAGTTTTAGCTTAGTCTATCTGTATGTTTTTCTTTAGATCCTTTTAATTGTGACAATCTGTTCGCGGAGTGTAGATTTTTTTTAGTTATGTGTTGGAACGCAAAAGTATAACCAAGGCCAGATAAAAAGCACACTGAATGTTTGAGAGTCTGAAGACGTTTTATATTAAATTGGTAGCCTATTAGGCTATAGCCTTAACTTAGATCACTCTAAACTGGACTCATGTATATGTCGAAATTGATAAAGGCTTAATAATCTATCATAAAAGGTATTTTTTTGGTACAAAGAATATTCAAATCATGGATTTGTTGTCTTTTTACAAATACCATGATTTCCCTTCATTAAAATTGTTTAAAAAGGGAAATTAGACCATTTTATCACTACATGGAGGTCATGCTATAGTGAGTGTTATTTACCATAAAGATACTGGTCATCAGAGTTGAAGACAGAAAGAGGCTATCTATCCAACCAGGTCTATACATTAGTAGATCAATTAATAAGGAGGCCGTGTTTGACGTATTTACTTCTGAAAGATTGTCTGTGATATAAAAACATTGAATAGATTAGAGCATCTTGACACAGCTAGCACCAATCCAGTTAGAATCAGATAGGTAAGATGGGGGGTCAGATGGCTGAGCGGTTAGGGAATCGGGCTATTAATCAGAAGGTTGCTGGTTCGATTCCCGCCCGTGAGAAATGACGTTGTGTTCTTGGGAAAGGCACTTCACCCTACTTGCCTCGGGGGAATGTCCCTGTACTTACTGTAAGTCGCTCTGGATAAGAGCGTCTACTAAATGACTAAATGGCTAAATGAGGTAAGAGAGAGAACTGTAGGGTAAATATGAAGATTACCAGTAGATGAAACAGTACATACTTCACTGCTACTAGAGATCTACAGAATACTTGACTCAACTAAGAGCCATTAGATATCAGGCATAGCATAATTCTCCAACATCTGAGCGCTCTTTTAAAGGCCATCGAAACAGAAATGTGCACATTAGAGAATGAAAACAAATGTCTCACAAACGTACCACTGTGTTGTTCTCTACCTTGTTGATCCATCACTATGTGTTTAAAGTTTCCTTTTTCCTGTGTTCCAGGTGTGCTATTTGTGGCTTAGGGTGTTGTGAGGTGGATTTGGACCAGTGTGCAGCTCTGTATCTGTGCCTGGGAGGAGTTGGAGAGAGACACCACGGTCCTGGGGACCCAAGGGCCGGTGCTCCATATGAGGCCCTGCTGAGAGGGCAGGGGGCCTTCTGAGGTAACCTGAATTCAACACACACTCTCTGTCTTATAAGCATTCAAATAATGTACTCTGTGTTTCATCATACCACACATACTTGATGATGAGACCACAGCTTTTGCATCGAACTCCCTCTCTTTCTCCGGTAGCTGCCGCCTTTAAAGCTGAGCGTTTTAACATGTTTTCAAATGTTATTAGACCTATTGCAGTGGAGAACGTGTGTTCACTTTTTGGTCTGCCTTTAGATTCTACACCTTAGGTCATAACCCGGTCGGGAAACTGGGAAAAATGACATCTGACACCCTGATATGATTTCAATTTGATGCCTTGTTTTTCTGCATTTTCTCTTGAGGAGATTAAACCTTGAACTTTATTTATTTTGGTATACTTTAGGCTAGGTTTCAAAACTTGGTAAAAATGTGGTAGACGTAGGTTAGGCCTACAATTTAATTGACTGGTATACATAGGCTAAGACGAGAATTTTATGTATTTAGTAGACACATGCTGGGGCCAGACGTATTTAAATGTGCCATGTTTGGGGTTACCCATTCCAGATTGATACAAGGTCTTGTGGGGGAGGCTCTGCTCTGCTATGGCTGCTGGACCCCCCTGTAATTTGAAACCTGTGAATGCCTATTGAACAAGCCACTATAGCAGAGAAGTCTGGTCTACGCTGCTCTTGCACTAGCTGCATGTCTGCTCCTCTGGTCTCTGTGACTGTGTGTCTGTCTGTCTGTGTGTGTGTGTGTGCGCAAATGTACGTGTGCATCTGCATGGGTGTGTGTGTGTGCGTGCTTGTGTGATTGGGACACTGAGGACAGGGCTTTGTAGCCAGAGCGTACTGCCTGAGAAAGCATTCAGCCTGTTTATTTATCTGTTGTCTAATCCAAAGAGTGTTAACCAGGCAGGAGCAACGGAGAGCAGCAGGAACGGGGGGAGATGGATGTGGACATACACATGGAGAGAATATTTATTTTCTTCCTGGTGATTTGGCCTCGCGTCTTTCCTATCCCTTTTTCTGCTTAGTGGGTTTTCAGATTTATATCCTGGGCTCACTCTACGGTATGGCAGGAGAGAGAGAGAGACAAAGATTGAGAAGCAAACAAAATTGTATTTGCCTCAATTTTACGATTCTGCACTCATGAAGGGATACAGGAAACGAGCGCACACACACACACACACACACACACACACCAGCAGACATGTCAGGGTGCAGACACTCAGTCTGTGTACACAGCTCTTCGTTAAATAAATTTAGCCGTGCCGTCCGAAATCTGGAACTGGACTACGACGGCGTGAATGAATAAGGTCGTGGGTGTATGCGTGTGTAGCCTGCGTGTGCCGAGAGGCTGTGTGTGTGTGTGTGGCTGCTCTCCTCTGGGGCATGTGTGGATGGGCAAGGCTGTAGCTGTCACTCATCCTGCACGCTGCTGCATGTGATTGACACGTCAGCCCTGGTGGGGGCTGGTCCTCCTGACCCCAGGTGAGCCTTCCTAGCAGACGGGGCCCGCGTCCATGTGGAGCCCGGGGCTTTGTCAGCCGTGTGTGCCTGTCTGTGAGTGTGTGTCTGAGTGAAATGTTCAAGTTGCCTGCCTCCCAGCCTCTCTCCGAGACACCCAGTCTGTGTCCAAGCTCAGAGCCTCAGACCCTACTGTCACAGTCAACGGTGGCACCGTGTCCCTCTGCACCCAGCCTGCTGTCTGTATGATGTAGAGTAGTGGATGCATGGCCAGCACTTTTTATAGTCTCATAATTTTAATCCTTAAATGCCACCATCAGAGATCCTTAACTGATCAGCCTGCATAAATAACACATTTTTCCTGTTCCTATCCAGACCTCACTCCTGAGTGTGGATATAGGGATTGAGACCGATGTGAGCACAAATGAGCCGGCCACATTTTGAGGAAAGAGCTTAAGGAAATCGGTTTATTATGAACTACCTTGGAGCATTGTTGGGAGCAGTATCTTTTTGGTTCTAAATCGACATGACTTTCACCTTGTGTGACTGTTGGCTGTACTAGTTCTACAGGGTGGTTCTGCCTGAAAAGTAATGGAGTGATGGTCTGAGGGGTGTGGTACTGAATTGACGGACTGATTGGTTGACTAATTGGCTGGTTGGCTATTACTGTTTACTCCCCCACGATTGGCTCCAGCAAGTTCATCCTGCATGAGTCCAGATTCCTTTGCTGCTATGGATTTAGTAAACGTATATGGGAGGGATCAGGATATAACATAAGTAGCCTAAGTCCACGCTAGTAGCCTGTCAGTGTGTAGGCCTGTATTTCTTGCCTAATTGGGCAAGTCCTTGCCAGTGTTTAAACTTCTATGAGAATATGACAACAGACCACTCTGCTCATGTTCCCTCCGGAGTGCTAATGCTGTCCCCAAGAGACAGGGAAATGTGTATGGTAGGTATGTGTGTGCTATCCAAGTGTAATGTCCATGGTCCAGCAGTTTTCAGTTCTGCAGCAGCTGAATCCTGTCTCAGCAAGGCTACTATGTGCATGGGGTGGGGGGGGTTACTTCATGTTATGTTGGAGATGTGTAAACATGTAAACAAGTTGAGGTGAGAAGCATGGGCTGTTGTTCACGCTCCGGTCCTCCGAGGGGAAGGATCGAAGGTGGGTTTGCGGGGTGTTCGCTGTTCGTGATGGCCTGGTGGGCGGTGAGTAGCTTGGGTCTGTGCGCTGCTGTGAGCCCCCGAGGGTCAGACCGTTGGGATTTCCCACAATACTTCCAGCCACAGGGAGACGTCCTCCCAGCGTGAGCGAGCGAGGAATGTTGCCGAAGTGTGGGAGCGACCAAAGTGAGGGGGGCGGGGTCACAGACGAGAGCACACTGGAGAGTCTGGGAGGGAGAGAGGGGGAGGGCGTGAATCCGAATCTGTGTTGAAATCTGTGATGTCCAGTTGTAGGAATGGATGTGTTTTCCGATTTTAGCCACCTGAGCGTGGGGGAAAACACCAGTTTGGTATACGACTGAAGTATGTGATAGATGTGTGTCTGTCTGAGTACGGGACGGAGAGAGAGAGAGAGAGAGAAGCAGATGATGGGCTAGAAAGGTAAAGTGGTGTGAGGTTTGCGAAACCCATAGAGGCGGACAGACGGAGGCAGCGAAGGACAGACCCAAGAGAATGTATAGGATGGGACAGAAAGAGAGGCAGAGGGGTTGAGTGTGGTCTGGAGTGTTGGAAAGAGGACAGAGGCAGAAAGGGACAAAGGGAATGAGTGTGTGGGGCACAGAGAGAGAGAGAGAGAGAGGGGGGGGGGCGGGAGTGGTCAGGGGATAGACAGAGGGAGAGAGTGTAGTCTGGAGTGTGTGAGACAGAGATGAGGGCCACAGACTGCTGAGTACCAGTCCTCCTGCCAGTGTTGGCCGCCACATATGGCACAGTGCCCGGACTACGCCAGCAGATGAGTCAGCTGTGTGTGTGTGTGTGTGAGGGAGAGAGAGAGAGAGAGAGAGGGGCAGAGTGGCCCAGTGCTGTGACCACATCTATATGATGACATTGATGGAAGTAGCAAGGGGGCTGTTGTCATTACTCGAGTGTCACCATGTCATGGCCTCAGTGAGGTGTGTGTGTGTGTGTGTGTGTGTGTGTGTGTGGCCTCGTCTGGGACACAGAAGGGGAGAGGGACAGAAGAAGAGTTAGGACACCCCAGGAGGAGAAGGTGTAACCGAGAAGAGGCCAAGATGAGTAGAGCTGGGAACGGCTAACTGGTGGGAATGGCGAGCGAGAGTGACGAGAGAGGAGCGTGTGACTTGGAGGAGCACCGAGTTCTGGAGAATGCGGAACAATTTAAAAGTTCCCCGTGAATATTTGCAGTGGCTTGCATTCAGGAGGAACAAAAGCTCAGTAAGTGTGTGTGTGTGCGTGCGTGTGTGTGCGTGTGTACACGGACAAGCTTGGTAGATCTATGTCTGAGCCAGCCCCGATGGCGTCACAGCTTTATCTTTAGAAGCACTCGTGAGTTCTGATCATTCTGAAGATGTTTGAGCCCCGGAGGTATCCGCAGGGCATGCGTGTTTCCCGGACCAGAGGAATCTGCAGCGTGTTTGCGTGTGGCAGCTCTCGTCAGAGAAGCAGGAAGGTGTGGCTCCTGCCAGTCACCGCTCAGGTGGCGAAGGGAGTCCCGCTGTGTCGGTTCAGCCATCTTGACTGGAGCATTGTGACCTGAGTGGGAAGCTGGCAAGCCGTCTCTTCATGCTGCCGACTGTGAGAGTGACTGAACGACTGGCTGGCTCCCTTGTTGGGTTAGTGTCTGTGGTGAAAAGTCAAAGTTTGACTTGTCTGAAGGACTCTTTGGGATGAATATGTAGTGACAGGCAGGGTGGGTCCCGCAGGCATGTTTGCTGCTGTAGGTAGATACCTTTTAGAAGAGCGGCAGCAGAGCACACATGATGTAGGCTGCTCAGAGGAGTGTATGTGTAGTCTCTCCAACTGTATAGACCTACACGTATTTACAGATGGTGGTCAAGTTACTGCTGTGTGTGTGTGAGAGAGACACACACACAAGAAGAAAGGGAGGTGGATAGAGAGACTGCTCTGTTGTGGCAGAGCTGCGAAATGGGATTTGCATAAATAAGGCTGAAACATCAGCAGGCTTTCTACAGCCAGCAGGGCTGCATATGTGTGACCTGTGTGTGTGTGTGTGTGTGTGTGAGAGAGAGAGAGCAGTGTGTGCTTGAGGGAAGAGAGCAAGGATACACTCTAAGGCCTGACGCTGAACATGTAGTGTCAGGATATGGTTCCTCCCCTACAACCTATGTGTTGCATGTGTGTGGTCAGTGTACCAGTGTGTCTGTCCTGTACATAGTACTAGGGGTGTGATATTTAATGAGTGCTTGGTTGCCCTCATTGGTAAACCCCAAATCTGCATTTACACGGCTGACGGTGGTCGTCTTTTTTAGGGGCCTTCTCATTAGCTGCGTTTACCTCACTGCCGTAAACTGCAGCTCCTAGCAGGCGAATAGGATTTGATGGATTGCTGAGGCGTAATAGACATAGAACCCATTTGTCGTTCGTTTTTTGTATGTGCGCGGTGCATGTGTTTGTGTGGGCCATGTCATCAAGCACCCTCATTTGCTTCTTCTCAGTGTGATCGTGCTCAAGGGTGACTGACCAGTCCTGCTGTAATGTGTGTGAGCGTGTGTGTGACGCTAGACAGCCCGTGGTGCTGCTGGGCAGAGCCAGGCTAGACCTTGTTATAGTCATGTTGTTGTTGTTGTTGTTTTTGTTACTTAAATCAAATTTCAACTTCATTTAAAGCCACTGTTGCAACATCAGACATGTTGTACACAGGCAAAAGAAAGTGGATTTTCCAAACTGATTCAGATTTGGGTATGTTTAATCCCCCAATCAAACTAGTGAGGTGCCCAATGCCCCAAAAGAATAAAACAAATACAAAGAACAAAGTAACTACTGATGATGATGATGATCACATAGTGACCTTACCTTAAAAAACTTTACACAAATGACAACCCCTGGTGAGCTTCTGTTAAATAGTTTCAGAATAATGATTATTGCTTGCTTGTGTTTGTTTGTTTGCGTGTGTGTGTGTAATGCATTAGTGTTTTTCCAGTGAGCCAGGGTCAGAGCTATCGGGGGGGTCAAACTAGAATCATTTGCTGTCTTTCCATCATCCCAACACAAAGCAGGAAGCCGCTTCCCCGAGCCTTCTGATAAACATGTTTGAATACTTCACATTCAGATATCTGTCTGGCTCTCTCTCTCTCTATAGTATGAAGCCCTACAAGTGGCATTGACTGAAGAGACTGTCAATCACTGTCACTTCACTGTTGCGTGGACGTTCTTCAGTAGGTTTGATGTTTAACTTCAGCTTTTCTCCTTCTCTTCTCTGCAGTGTGCCCGAGGGCTGTCAAAGCCCCTTGGGGAAACTTCCACCGCACGCACAATCTCTCCCATTTCCTTCTCTCTCTCTCACACACGCGCGCGCGCGAGTACACACACGTGCACACACACAACGAGGCCCGAGCCAGCGAGAGAATGTTGGAGGTCCAAGAGGAGAGGGCGGCGGCGGCGGGGCCAGCGGCGACACACTTCAACAAGAAGGAACGAGGGAAGAAGGAGAGGGACGAGGCCAAAGACGGACGAGGGAACCTGGGGAATATCGGGAACGCCGTGCCCGGCTCGGGGTCCAGGAACGTGCGAGCCAAAGCGCCGCTCGCGCACACGGGAAGCTCTCACCAGCTCATCACCCCGCCCTGCTCCGTGGTCCTGGGAGCTCCCTCGATGCACGCCAACCGACTGAAGAACTCCCCCTCCGCCAACACACAGAGGTGAGAGAGCGCGTCAAAGTGTGCGTGTGGTGTGTGTGAGGGTGTGTTGACGTGATGTATCGCCCTGTCCAGTGAGGTGAAATGCTATATCGAGAGGTAGTGGTTTAGTGGGCACGGATCCATGTCTGTCAACTTCCTGTCAGGTTCTGTCAGAGACATAGAGATGTGCCCGGGTATAACCTGAACTGTCTGAAGACGCGTGTGGTTGTAGAGCCATGTGCGAAGTGTTTTCTATGAAGTTCTGTTCATAGTTGGGGAAGTTGTGTTATAGGTGTGAACCTAATACACAAGGTATATATTTAAATGTATTGTGGTAACGCTAAATATAATTAATATCATAAAAAATTAGTAGCAATAAAACATGTTTCAGAAGAGGTGAAAGGCTAGGCGTGGCTTATTTCCAGAAGTATCCTTGATTTCTAGTAAGCTGTACTGCAGTACTCTTAAGTTTAGGACAAGTTTTACAATCAATTTAAATCTGAGCCGTATTAAGCCTTAAGATCACACAGGCATTAGCAACGTGGACAAACAAGATGACCTGCATCTCACTGTTGGCAATGGACAGCCTATGGAGTGAGATCATGGATTATTTCAAAGGTTCAAAAAATATCTGAATAGAAACTGAAAGTAAAAAAAAAGATGTCCGTCATGCAGAATGGAGACCCTCCGCTGTTCCCGATATGGGTGCATCATCTTTCTATACTCTAAGGCAAGGAATGTGTGTGTCTGCAAGTTTTATCGTTTTTTTTGCGGGATCGGGGCATTGCAAAATGAGTAATTATACAGGTGTCCATCTCAGGGCCCAAGGACAAGGTTGATTTTGTGTGGATGAGCTGATTCGGTGTTAATGCACTTGGTCGTTTATAAGCATGTGAAGGAAAGGGGCCCATTTGGCAAGTCAGGCAAAAATTTAGCCTAATGGCCTGCTCGATATGTATCCCCTCAGGACTGCATGTTGATAATGTCAGGATAGGAGGACAGCAGTTTACCACCATGGTGGCCAGCAAAGCCAGGGAGGGACATTTTCTACCAAGTAAATTAGGAATCTATCAAATTCATAACAGATGTTGTTTGTGGATCTTGAGATCCATGGCTTCATCACTTAGTACTACATGTCAGGATGGCGGCGAAACGTTTATCTGTTTAAAGGCTGTATTTACCACCAACAGCTCATCCAAATGAGCACCCACGGCACTGCACATCCTTGGGTCCTGAGCAAGACACCTGACGACTTCATAAAGTGCCTGGTTCTCGAAATATTCAAGCCACAGAAACACACAGCATTCATAGATGGATGATGAGATGGCAAAACTGTGCATGCAGTCTCCTGAGATGTGCTTGCTGGCAACACCCATAGGCTAACCCTTACCCTCGGTGACTTCATGAGTTTGAGAAAGAGGTTTTTGTTGAGGATACGTTATTATGTGCGAATAATTGAATATTACATTACGAAATGACATTAATTGTGTGTTTGGTTCGAAGTTGCAATAGCAGTTCCAGGCGACACATGTTCCCGCTGAATTACTATTGGCACAGCAATGGTTACATCGTATTGAAATTAAACTGCCGAAATGGAGGGCACGTATTTGCACGTCGTCCATCCTCTCTCCCTCCTTTGCCTCAGCTCTTGTCTTGCCAGCCTTGTCGACAGGCTGTGCTGAAACCAGTGCCAGTGACTCTCAATGATAAGGCTCCGGACCAATGTGGCCAAGGCCATCAATGGAAGGAGAATTGGGTGGCGAGGGATGCTCAACATCATTTGACCTTTCAGCTGCAAATGTCACTTGATTTTATAGGCCACATTATTACTCTCCATAGTTTCTACCTTGAACCAGCGAGCTATAATTATCAACACGGGTGTGTCAAAGTGTCTCATAGACCATTTCATCAACCTCAATATGGATACATGCACCTCACCTGAAGAAGCATGAGAAAATCCCACACCCACAGCTTTCAACCAGAATGCCTTTTTTTGAATGCTTAAGAGTTGCATTACTCTTTAAGGTAGAGCCCTGCTCTTGTTAAAAATACAAACAGGTATACAGGATGGGATTGGTAGTTTGCTAATTGGGGTTCCACTGTGCAATAAATCAAGCAATTTTAATAGGATGACATTTTTCTGTATTATAAATGTGCAACATAATTCTTTTTTAAGATGACAATTCTAATCCATATAATTAGAGGTTAAAACACGACAGAATTAGTTTGTCCCTCAACAACAACAACAATGCATTTGTCATGCGGCTCCCACACGGCGCTGTGGACTGGAGGGACTCAGGAAGAACTCGGTGCGTGTGTGTGCGCAATCACGCTCTGGTAGCTGGTGTGTGTGTTTCAGAGCCCGCCCGGGGTTAGGGAGTACACAATGTTTGGATGTTCTCTCCGCTGACTCATGTTTCTGGAGCCTCTGGAAACGAGTGTCTGGACCGCCGAGGCCGCTGCCAGGCCCAGCCTCGGCTCCCCGCTTCACTAAGAGTGTGCGAGCACCTGTTTTTTTGTATGTGTAGGGATTTTGAAAAGCCTATGCTGGAATATGTCTTCGGCTATCTATGTGTCTGAGGAGTGTGTACAGGTTTGACGGGGGCGTGCGGTATGTGAGTGGCATAATTGTGTAAATAATGGGCCTGCATATTTGTTTGTAGGCTGTGAATGTGATTTTGAGTGTTCATTATTTGTGCGTAGGGAGTGGTAGGCGATCTCGATTTCTCTGCTGGTTGGAAGCGTCCTGTTATTCTAAGCACTCGTTCTCATGGGCATCCGACGTCTCCCTTCCCCTCTGTTCTCACTAGGGGTGGGGGGGGGGAATCGATTCACATTTGAATTGCGTTTCAGTCTTCTAGCGTTTTCTTCTTTTTATGTTCTTATTATTTTGTAATGTTTTTATTATTTTGAATCCCATTTTTGGATTAAAAATCCTGAATTGATTTTTAATCGATTTGTGACCCCAAGATTCAATTCGAATCGTGAGGTACCAAAAGATTCCCACCCCTATTTCTCGCCCCAATCCGTTTTGATAATGTGTTCTCTAGTTCTCCACTATTATTCAGGCTCTCTGGGGATGGGGGAATTCCCACAGCAGTGGTGTCTGATATAGTAGGCCCCATTCACTTAGAAAGTGTTTGATGTGCGTGCCTATGACGATAGCATGTGTCTGTGTGTGAAAGAGGAAGTAGAGTTAGAAAAGGAGGGCATTATGGTCCATGCATAGCCAGCCATCTGACTGAGTTTCATCACGTATGGAGCCTTTTTTGACACGTTACTTCCTAGTCCCAGGCTTCGGCCTGATCTGTCCCTGGTGTCATTAGGGAAGCGTTATCCCTGTGAGCAAATAGTGAATTAGCTGCCAAATATTAAGAACTATTCAGCTTGGACGAATGAGGTCAAACCTGTATGCAATTTCTGTGTTTTCCTACTGCAGTCCTAAGCCCAAGACGGACATCATGGTACGCTCGCCACCTGTCATGTCTCCCTCCCAACTGGACTCTAAACTGCCCAATCAAGGAAAGCCGGGGAGCACCGGCAGCCAATCCCAGGCCTCTCCCTGTGACTCCAAAACCCTTGTCAACAAGGGGGGAAACCTGGCCTTGAAGAATGGCCAGGGCCTGGCCTCCGGACAGGGGTTGAAGGTCAAGGTGAAGAGAGAAAGGAGCACGTCGGTGGAGTCCTACGAGCAGCCCGAGACTGGTGCCCCGACGGCAGACGACAAAGGTAAGACAGCTGCTCCGTCCCGTCCAATCAGACGGGACAGAGTCAGATCCTACACCGTACCCCCTTACAGACACCCAGGTGAAACGGCAGGATGGAAGTGCTAGTTTTGGGAGTGAGGCGCTCACTAAGATATCAGTGGACATGTAGATGAGTCATTAGAAATGAGAGGATGCATCATACATCACACTGACCTCTCTCGTGCGTGTGTGTGTGTGTTTGTGTTTGTGTTCCAGACAGCAGCAGGGTGAAGAGGATGTGTGTGGCTGAGAGGAGGCAGCCCTACAGCGGTGCAGACTGGTGCTCCGGTGGAGAGAGTGATGAGGATGACAAAGGATTCTTCAGTAAGTCTGCTGGCATGAGTCGCGGAATCAGAAGCATTAGCGATGGCAGTATTCGTAGCAGGAGTAGAAGTATAGTTCTAGGTATAGTAGGAAGTGTGTGTTAGATGCAAGCCTTCTTCTACCTTATCAGTGGTTCATACAACCTGTTTTGGGATGTACCATGACATATACTACATAACCCTGTCCTGTTCAGCCTGTTTTTTGGGAAGGATTAGTTTCAACCATCTTCCATTTCTTTCTTTCACAAGGTCAGATAGGTTAGTCACATAATAACTAATAGCGTAGAGTAAATAATAAAACACAACATTATAATGGAAATAATGTACATTGTTTGTACCAAGTTTTATTATTCTTTTTCCACAGTTGGTCCCGTCCAATGGAGACCTAGATTTGTTCTCATTTCATCACTTTTTGAGTTCTGTCGTAATTTAAAGAAAACATTTGCTGACTAGATATGAATAATTGACATGTCACCTCTTCCCACATCTAGACTGTAACTCCAGTGATGTGAAGCCCCAGGACTCCATGTCCCACAATCCCTCCAACGCCGGGCTGAGCCGTTCTTCTACGCCTTCCCACAATGCATTGGGAGGTGTGGGCCCCACCTCAGACCCAGTCGGCGGACCGAAGGGCGGGTCTAAAGTTGTCTACGTTTTTACCACAGAGATGGCAAACAAGTAAGGAGAAGTGGGCGTGTGTGCGCGTCTGATCAATACTGCTTTAGTTATACTAGTCTGACCTTTAATATAGACGGATACAAACCAGTACCGTTTTTTGTTTGTCGTCGATGTTTATGTTTATCTGCTGGATCTTGACCCTCTGTCTACCTTCTGGTTCTGTTCCCAGCTATGCATGCGGTCTGTGCAGCATGTATACAAGTGACAGTGCAGTGGGGAAGTGTGTGTCAGTGTGTAGCCTGCAGTTGGCTCAGATTAGCTCTGTTGGGAATTAGAGATCAAAGCTCTGGATGTTTAGTGGGAGGTGTGTGGGTGAAAAATGGTTTGTGTGTCAAATTGTTTGTTTAGTCTGTTGACCTTGGCATTTCCTTCATGCTCTTTAGTCTAATACGCGTTTCTACTTGCTCACACAAACAAACGCACACGTACGACCCAAGCTGTCCAATGACTGATGTGAGACTGTCTGCTCTGTGGTCCCTCAGGGCGGCTGATGCAGTTCTTACTGGCCACACCGAAAATATCATCACCTTCCACATGAAGAACATCTCCAACAACAAAGAGAAGGCACACCTCCTCCTGGTAACCACACACACATTCACGAGGATAGAAATGATATTAATATTAAAAGACATCCTTCCCATTTGCATTCCATTACTCATCTCTCACTGGTTGTTTCAGAACAACCCGCCAGGAGGACCCTTGCGTAACGACTCCAAGCCCCCACAGCAGCCCTCATCTCACCCCCAGGACCAGAACCACCAATCTGGGTCCAAACCATCCTTACCTGGCCTGTCTGAGCCACCTCCATCCCAGCCTTCCACCCAGGGGGGCACACCCGGTGGCCTTGCCCAGGATGGGGCCTCCTCAGCGGGCTTGGACCCCAAGAGCCATCCTGGCAGCAGCCCCAGCAACCATTCAGCTCCAAATGAGCAACCTCCAGTCAACCAGTCCGAGCCAGGCCACAACCAGCCCCAGGGAGGAGAGCTAGGCCAGATGGGGGGGGCCTGGTGTGGCAGGTCTGACCCCCCAGCAGCAGCAACAGCAGCAGCTGGCTCAAGAGCTTCTCAACATGGAGGCCAACACGGAGGGCCTGTCCCAGGAGCAGCTGGAGCACCGCCAGCGCTCCCTCCAGACCCTAAGAGACATCCAGCGTATGCTCTTCCCTGATGACCGAGATGCCCCTCAACCCGGGCCCCCACAGCCCCACGGTGGACCCCACGACGGCATGTCCGAGGGTGGGCAGCGCAGGCCGGAGCAGGGCCCTCTCCAGGCCATGATGGCACAGTCCCAGAGCCTGGGACCGCCAAGTGGGGGTGGAGGGCCTCGATCCCAAGGACCACCCTTTGGGCCCCCACACGGGCCAAGAGACATGCCCCCCTTCCCCCAGGATCAAATGGGCCCCCACATGGGCGGTCCAGGGGGATGCGAGGATGGCGACCAGATGACCCCAGAGCAGGTGAGTTGATGCACTCAATACATGTTTGCCATTTGTTTTCTGTACAATATGACACATCAGTTATTAGAGTTCCTCCGTTCAGAGGAAACCTAGTGTCCGTGTGTGTGTGTACGTGTGCCTGTGTGTGTGTGTGTGTGTGTGTGTGTGTATTATTATTCTCCTTTAAAACTGGTCCACTAGCATTGCACAATTCTGGATACAATGAGAATCACAATACAGATTACCCTGCTTTAGAAGGAAACACAACAAACAATATGATTGTGCCTGACTGGCACATCAACTTTGGACAGCTGAAAGGGAACATTCCGGTTGTCAGCTTCAACTAGTGCAGTGCCCGTTGGCGGCGCATGCTAGTGCAGTATCCGTTGGCAGTCTCAAGGTTTATGGCTCCAACGCTTGGTGCAGCTCAACATGCTAGTTGGTGGCTTGTGAGATTCATGGCTTTATCGCTTGCGTGCAGATCAACACAGTTATAGTTATTTGATCGCATATTGCAGTTTCTGGAGACCTATAAGGTGATTTAAATGTGTGGCGTTACCCTGCGGTGCCTCCATAGCAAAGCACTGCTTTCAATGTGCATGATTTTGACTTTCATCGTCTTGTCTAAATCCAAAAAACATCGGCATCACAAGATGTGAACCTTTTTGTATGGGCACAGCGTAATTGGTGAGAATCCTAATTTTGTTCTTAACACCAGCGGGGGGGGATCGTTTTAATTTGTCCTTACACAACTTATCTCACTTTATTCGTTGGTATCTCACTCCTTCAGTGGTTTATTTTCTTTCCTGTCTGTTTATGTTCTGCATCATGCGGTGTAATGCTGCATTGTCATTGGTTGAAGATTCTCCCATAGGTGGCGCTACAGGCCACTCCCCAATTCAAAAGTGAAGGCATTTCCATTACATTTGTCAGAAACTTGGTACATGCCTCAGCTCTCCTGAGGAAAAAAAAGCCTCAAGAAGCCATAATGTCCGCCATCTTGGATTTTTCTATAGAGCTAAATGTGGTTAACTATCTTAATCTTCTTGGTGTCCCATTGGTTTGAAAGTTGGTACACGTGTGTCACTAGAGTTGGCAAAAAGCTGAGAGATATGTCTTAAAATGGTGGATATAGTTTCATATTGGTAAATTGAAAACCCTGGCACATATTGTATGTGTCCATATATAAATGCCACATTGACCTATGGACTTATCTGCAAGTAGTGCCAATTTGCTAGTCCAACTCTCAGTTGCTCCATTGTGATGTACACTCCAAATTTTCACTGACACTTGGCCCTTGACACACGCCAGCTTGAAGCCTTACACACGCATTCAAACGTTCCTGGGGGTGGTGTCCTTTTTGTGGCTAAATTGTCCAAAGCTAATGCTAATAGAGTGCTAATGCTAAACAGGAGTGTTTTTCTCCTTAACCATGAAGCTCAATCAATAACAAACTGTTTGGTACATTGGTATCTACTTTGGCTCACTGAAACTAGAGGACCACAGGTGGTGTTACAGGCTACTCCCCAATTCATGCCAAAGTGATGACATTTCCACCCCATGTCTCCAAAACTTCTGGAACTGAGTACACACTTATTGCTCTTGGAGGACTTTTTTTTTAAAGATCCCAAAATGTCCGCCTGACGTATTTTTCCTTTATCCATTTGTGGAAAAATGAAAAAGACACATACATAAAATCACTCATTGATCCAATTGCCTTGAAATGTTGTAAATGTGTGAGATACATGTCTCTCTCTCCCATGTCAATTATTAAATTGTCCATAACGTAGTGGAATATAGCTTGCAGCTATAGTGGATATTGTATTTAAATGTGAATATTGGACTATTGTGATCTGACCTTACCTGCACATGTTTGTATTCTTGTGTATTTATTAGTATTTTCGTTATGGTTTTCCCTTACTGGCCCAGGTGGCGTGGCTAAAGCTGCAACAGGAATTCTACGAAGAGAAGAAGAGAAAACAAGAAATGCAGCACCGGCCACTTCCTCCAGACATGATGATGCACCCCCATGGGCCACGTGGCATGATGCGCGGGCCACCCCCACCCTACCAGATGGGCCCTGGGGAGATGTGGGGGGGGTCCTGGGGGCGGGCCCCCAGAGCATTACCAGGAGCGTATGGGGATGGGCCCCGGTCCTAGGGGCATGCCCTCCCACATGCAGAGAATGCCAGGCTTTCCTCAGGGAATGATGAACCCAGAGATGGAGGGTCCCCCCAGGCCAGGCATGGGCTGGCCGGATGATATGCCCCCTAGGATGGGTGATGGCAGGGGCTTCCCTGGAGGGCCAGGAGGGATGTTTGGTGGCCCTGGGGGGCGTGGGGAGCGCTTCCCTAACCCCCAGTCCGTCCAGGAAGCGATGTTTCATCAGGGCATGGCTGCAGAGAAGGGAATACCTCCCGGAATGATGATGGACATGCAAAGAATGATGGGGCACCAAAGAGGTGGCATGGAGCCTGGCAATGGGATGGGTATGTTTCCTAGAATGCCTGGCGATGGTCCTATGAGCCCCTCCTCCCGCCTGGGGCCCATGGGTGGCAGAGACATGGGGCCTGAGTTTGGCATGGGCCCTGGACCCGGACCCCACATGCACCCCTCTAAGCTCCGCGAGTCAGCCATGAACATGAGCCCAGAGGAGATCATGAGGATGAGAGCAGGTGGAGGGCCTCCCATGGAGAACATGGGGCCCCAGGGCCGGCCCATGCAGGGACCCCACTTCTCCGAGCAGGCCCAGCCAGGTGACTTCCCCCTGGGGCCTGGTAGGCCCTTTCCCGGAGGTCCTGTTGGAGGTATGAGAGGCATGCATGGAGAGCAGGCCTTTGGTCTCGAACACCGCTCCGCCCCAACGGGGGGTAACGGACGCCACAACCACTTGCCCCCGGGGGCCTCTGGGCCTCCACAGGGCCAGAGAGGCCGCAAACCTGCCGACCTCAATGTCCAGGGAGGGGGAGGCAATTCCCCCAATGTGAACCCCCTCAAGTCTCCACCTCTGAGGCAGGTCCAGTCCCCCATGATGGGCTCCCCCTCTGGGAACCTCAAGTCCCCCCAGACCCCCTCCCAGCTGGCTGGCATGCTCTCCGGCCCCCCAGGCCCTAACGCCCCTCCCGCTCCGGCCAACTCCGGTCCCATGAAGTCCCCTCACTCTATGATGGGGTCTGCAGGGGCCTCCCCAGTCCACATGAGGTCTCCCTCTCTCCCCAACCCCTCCCCAGGGTGGGCCTCCTCCCCTAAACCCCCCATGCAGAGTCCAGGAGTGCCCCAACAGCCTGGGAAACCCCCCCTCAGCATGACCTCCCCCAACATGATGGGCAACATGGACCAAGGTACATTAACACTCTTTCGCTTATTACTTCTATTCTCTCTCTCGTTTTTTTCCTTATTCAATCGTGATTCCTTGATTGAACCTTTTTGATGTTTTTCTGTTTTCAATCTACTGTTTTTTCATGGTTCATATTGTCATAGAAAAAAGGGCAACATTTGAAACCATAGCTATACTAGCTTCCTACTACATGACTGGCAGAACATGACCTAACTGCTTATATGTCTGTGTAAATTACTGTTATAATCAATGGTATACCATCTGTAGCTGGGGCAGGATTTGACTTTATGAATAAGACGATGCAAGTCAGATCACCATTCATGCCTACGAACACTCATCTCATCTTCACTTCAACAAAAAAAAACATTGGATTATAGCTCATTGGCATCTCCTTGTGGTAGTACACTGGAACTGCTCAGTGTGGCACTTACATGAACTTCCTTATTGACCTGATGGGTGTTTGTAGGATGCTTGAGGTTGTGTATAAAGACATCACAAAGTTTCTCTTACATTTTAAATCTATGTAAAAATCACATATTTGCCTAAGCATATTTGAATGTTGTTCTTAATCCCCCCCTCCATTTCCTCTTTCTCCTCCCTAGGGGGAAATGGCCCCCCGGCCCCACCCTCGTCAGGGCCCCCCTCTGGCCCCATGTCCCTCCCCGGCAGCGGCCCGTCCGGCGGCCCGTACACCATCCCCCCTGAGCCCACGCTTTCTCAGAACCCGCTCTCTATCATGATGTCACGCATGTCCAAGTTTGCCATGCCAAGCTCCACCCCCTTGTACCACGATGCCATCAAGACGGTGGCCAGCTCCGATGACGACTCACCTCCCGCTCGCTCTCCTAACCTCCCCTCCATGAACAACAACGGTAGGAGGTTGACACATGCGTCACATGACACACGCACACACGAACACACTGGTGGCGCCATTCCGGTAATGAAACCTTTTGATGGATGTGTATGATAGCTGTCTAAGACTCCTCCACTGCTCTCTTGTCCTCCCCTGTAGGTATGGTAATGAACCATCACCAAGGGGGCCCTCGCATGATGGGCCCCGGTTCTTCTGGACCCATGCCGGCCCTCAGCCCACTGGGCATGACCCCCATGGGCTCCCAGCCCCTCTCCCATGGCATGCCCCCCCAGATGCCCTCCCCAAATGCCCCCAACATGGGCCCTGGCATGATGCCCCATGGCATGATGATGCCTCCCAACCCCCAGGACCCGGGCATGAACCCCCAGATGATGGCCCAGGGAAGAATGGGCTACCCCCCTCACCGAGGGCAGGGCTACCCCCTTACCCAGTCCCCTTCCCAGCAAGGCCCATTCTCACCCCACAATGGCCCTGGACCACAGGGCTTTCCTGGTCACCCCATGGGCTTTCAGGGGGAGGGCGGCCCTATGGGCCGAATGGGGAACATGCCTCATGGCGGGGGGGTAGATGAAAGAATGTGCAAGCCCAACACCCCTGGTGGGCCAGAGTTCAACAGCATGCAGGGAGGATTCAGCGATGCGGATCTCCATGAAGTGATGCGCCCCGGGGCGTCGGGCATCCCCGAGTTCGATCTGTCCAGGATCATCCCGTCTGAGAAGCCCAGTCAGACACTCTCCTACTTCCCCCGTGGGGGAGGGGGAGACAACCCAGGTGGTAAGCCCCCACATCCCTCTGGCTTCCCCATGCAAGGCATGATGGGTGATGGCCCCCCTAGGATGGGTATGCCCATGCAGGGGATGGGGGGCATGCAAGGGGGGCCAGGCGGGGGCATGGGCCCCCAAGACATGCCCATGGGCAACCCTGGCCACAACAACATGAGGCCCCCAGGGTTCATGGGCCAGGGCATGATGGGCCCCCAGCACCGGATGATGTCCTCTGGGGGGCCTGGCGGTATGATGCAGGGCAGACAGATGGCCCACCCCGGCCCGGGGGGGTCCCCTAACATGATGATGTCACTGCAAGGCATGGGTGGCCCCCCCCAGCAGACAATGATGATGGGGGGCCAGATGAGGCCGCGAGGCATGGACATGGACATGGGCTTCAGTCCCGGGCCTGGAATGTTCTAACCCCGCCTCTACCTTGTATCTAGAATGTTCCACCACCGGTACACGTGATAAGAGAAGTTTTGTTGATATCGAAGTGGTGGTCGGTAAATGGACTCAAAATACAGGAAGTACAAATGTCCAGATGTTTATCTTTTATGTGCGAGTAGAGGAGAGCTTTGGGGTGGAACCTGTCCTATTGGAGAGCAGGACTGACCCCGAGTGGAGGACGCTCGCTCGAAAGAACATTTCGCTTTGACTTCATGAACAGAATGTATGGGATTGTTGTTCATCAATTTCGCAAAAAGAAAAACTGTTCTTATTTTTTTTTGATTATCTGACGAGGATAGAGGAGGACTCAAAGAATCAAAGAGGAACACGTGTTGTTTGCGGAGGAGATGCAAACGGTAGACGTTGACTTTTTTTCCAAATCATAAAAAAAAATCTTCCGATTTGTCCTGAAAAATGGATCCCCAGTATGGAATAAAAAAGACAAAAAAATGTGCTTTGTGAAGACTTCAGTGGAACTCCATCTTGTCTTTTGGCTCCATCGTTTTTGACTGTTTCTGTACAGTACATACCTGTGTGTGTGTGTGTGTGTGTGTGTGGGTGGGTGTGTGTGTGAGAGTAAGAGACAGTGTGGGTGTGTTTGGTATGTACGTCTGTATGTATAGGCATTCTATCAGTGACCTCTTAGCTCCTCTCTTACCCACCTTTCATTGGCGGGGGCGCCCCCTAAAATACTGTACTGTTTACTGTTGGTGGGCTACTCAAATTTTAGTCTATTTTAATTTCCTTTGTAACTCCAGTGTATAACAAACCAAACTATGACCTCATAAAGATGATAGTATTATTAAAAAAGCACAAACATGGATCATCTGCAGAGAGTGTCTTCTTTCTCCATTTTAAACATTAGAGAACATCTCTGGCACGAGTCTCCCCAGAGTCTCTCAGCGCCTCGGTAGTCAAAGGGCAGCATGTCATAAGTGTTGCAAAGGTCTTGGTAACCTGCCCCATCATGACGATGTTGATACTGCTGTTCTACTCAGATATGTGCTATCTCTGTGTTCTGCTTCCTTTTTTTTTCTCCTCCCCCTCCCCCCGTTCCCTCCCCCTCTCCACTTGTTGACTCTGGTAATGACCATTCCCATAGCAATAAATGCCCAAACAAACAGGTGGACAGAACAGACTGGGTGTGCTGGCTGGGTGCTGTGGGGAAGTGTACCTGCCAGGTGTCAGAGGTGTGCTCGTCTGGCTTGGTGTAACCATGGTAACAAGGCAGGTGTCCACGATGAGGACTTTCTTTTGAAATGTGAACACTTACTTCCTGCTTACCATCCGGACAAGTTCCGGTTCCCTCTTGTTGTGTACGCTTGTCATGTTTCTCCATCAGAGCTCTGCTGCAGAATAGCCTGCCAGGGGCTTTGGCGGTGGACTACAAATAAAAGATATTGTTTTGGTATGTCATTTGTCATATGTGTGTGCTACATAAAATACACCCTACATTTGAAGGCTCACTGTCCAGTGCTTTGGATCTGGTAAGCGTTCTGCAGCAACCTTCCACAATCCTAATCATTTGTCTACACCCTAACACCCCCTGGTGGCATACCATCTAACTAGAAAGGCAGGAATCTTTGTGATGTCTAACTGTCTAACGATTATCTAGCGAACTGGGCACTGGATGAAGTGAAATGTGAAATGTGTACTTCTCAAGACTCAGGGACTTGCATGGGAGGTTTGCGACAAATATAAGTCCTGTCGCTGTACTATACTGCATACAGATCGGATGTAAAAGAGAATGCACATTCTGTCTTACAAGAACTAGCAACCACTCAGTTTGAATTATGTACCATGGACACTAGTTTAAAATAACCACAACCCATTGGAACTAGATGAATCTTGTTTAAATGAGACAGCACTGTTGACCAGCTCTTTTTTATTTGTCTGCACCACACCACAGCAAACCCAAACAAAAATCAAGGTGATGAGGAAAATGACAAAACAAACCAGTGCGTATGATTGTTAATGACCAATAATATATTTATATGCACAACAATAACTCCTTAAAGGCAGCACCTGCTCTCTCTCACACACACACACCTCTTTCAAAAAACGAGGCCCTTTGAAAAGGCTCAAATATAAGGAGTGGGTAAACACTACAAACACACATTCCCTTATACACACTAACCTTCTAATCCTTTTTCAGGTCAATTTAGAATTTGGTAAAAACTTGATATCCTTAATGGTCTATAAAGAAGTTTAAATATATATATATAAATGTGTGTGTATTGATCAATTTGGACAATTTGATCAACTCACACATTTTTGTTACACAGTGTAACAAAAAAGAGATTCAGATTGCAGGTGAGAGAGAATAGTGCTTCACTACACCTAAACACACGTACAGTAGTGCTCCAAAATGCCTGATAGTTCCGAGTTGCACTTTTGGGTGTCGCTGTACGATGTCTATCTGGATTTCGAAATCAAACACTTTCCAGTGTGAGAAAATGTCACTGTTGTGTCAGAATTGTGAGAAGGGGAAAGTTGACTAAAATAAAGGTGAGAAACTGATGATTAGAAAGAGTACAATCCGGATCACCTGATGGTTTGCAGCCTAAATAAATAGACATGTCCAAACTAAAAATAAACATTGAATGAACCCAGGGCCCAACAGATTTGCCATAATGAATGTCACAGATAAAACATTTGCATTTGACCTGTAAATTTCATAAAACTATCTTGGAGATGACAACAATTTTGTAGAGTGACAAATGTAAGGAACTGGATAAGATACACATGCGTACTTGAGGCAATTTTAGCTAGTGTCCAAAAATGAATCTACAGCGAGTTTACGGGACTCAGAGACAAGTCGTGCTATTATTTCAAGCAACCATGCCGCTCGAAAACATTCTGTATTTTCTCCGGAGTTGATAATCGAGACAAGGTCAACACGCCGTGAAAAATACAAGCTGGCTGTGATCAGGGGTGTGTGGGACACGTGAGTGTTGAGCTTGCTTTGTCTACAATCCTGGGCCTGAAGTCACAGTCTCATGTCAGGTTATGTAACTGACTAACTTTTAGCTTGTTTTTACTTGTCTCTTTCTGTGTTCTTCTACTAACTATGTGTTCTTATGTTGCTGCCTGTCTTGGCCAGGTCTCCCTTGAAAAATAGATTTTTAATCTCAATGGGACCTTCCTGGTTAAATAAAGGTTAAATAAAAAAACTGTGGATGAACAACTGGTTTATTTATGAGGTTGTTGTCCCTTTAAACATACATACCTAGCCAGCAGGGGAAGTACAGCATAAAGATATTGGTGGCATGTGATGCCAGAAGCAGTTATGCTTGGAACCTGCTGGTGTTATCAGGAAAACCTGGTTCCCGAAAGGTGCCAAGGAATGCGTGTGGTTTTATACATGGACAAAGTTCTCAGGGGGCACAATATCAGCTGTGATTTACAGATTACTATTTTTTACCATGGTGGCAACAATGCAAAAAGGCCGTCCCTTCACTTCTACCACAACACTTGTCTCTTAATGTCCCATGAAGAACAAGAATGTGGTAATGATGAGTACTTATCACAAGGATGCTGAAGTCAACAACATCGAAGACAAGAAGCCATAATTCTGTATTATAATAAATTACAATTTGATTAGATCAATTGTGTTTTGGAATAAAAACAATAGGTATAATGCAAATGGCATTATTGTGGGATCAAATAAATAAATAAATAAAAGGGGAATTTTACTATTTTAGATGCCTGAATTACCTGATTTATGCTAATATACACATTGGTTAACGAACATCATAGCTGCAGCCAGTTTGAAAACATAACAGGAAGGTTAAACACTGTCATTATAAAAACTATGTACATGAAGTGCTAGTTTTCCCCCGAAGAGAGCTTGATACGAAGGTGGTTCAGTTTGGAGCCGAAAATTAGTCATTTAGATTGGCTTTGAGCTATGTTTCTCCTCAACAGTTTCAGATCAGATGTGCTTGTGATTTAAAATACATTGCATCTGCTGATTTTTAAGTGCCTTCACTTTAAGTCTTCACCTTCCTAAAGTATGACCACCATTGCAGCTCATTGTGTTCAGACCAAAAATAAGAATCGCAACTTTCCCAGAATGAAGCATGGGCAGATTGGTATTAAGACCATACCGTCATTTAAAAGCTTTCTGTATGAGTATGTGACTGGTTGGCTGTCTGAAGCATGGTTTGCTCGATTGGCTGAAACCAAGGCAGTTGGCTAGGTGTGAGAGAGGGGGTTTGAGTTAAGCTGCGGGTGGTGGTCAGAGGAAAGGGTGTTGGAGGTAAGGGCTCAGTGCTCAGTCGGGCTCTCAGGGCGGTTACAGAGGGACCCGTAGAGTTCTGATGTAAGGGAATAAGCAGACAGGGCCTGCCTGAACTCCTGCAGGGGGCAGTAGACTCCACTACAGCCTGGGATCAGCTGGTCCTGGAGGGGAAGGCAAAAGAGACATTAATAATGGCCGCTGTTTGAGTACAGGAAAAGATTTGAATTGGAACACCCGAAATACTTATTTAGGACACCATCAGAGCGTACCTGTCCTATGTAGGAAACTTTGACAAAGGCCTCTTTTGTCTGCTGGTGCTGGTGCAGCTCCAGAGTGATGTCAGCAGCGTACGGTGGCCAACGCATGTCAAAAATGCCCAGAGCCATGAGACAGGGCATCAGGGTGGTGTCGTGGGCCGAGTACAAGAACATCTTCCTACGAGCCAGAGAGGACAACAATGCTACTGTACACATTCCATTTGAAGGTTCGTTTGATGTCGTTTTTAACAAACAGATCATGGCTGAAATGGCTGCGATATCTATGAAAATGTAACTTTTCAAACATGGCATCGTGTATATATCGGATTACCATGCGTGTGGTGTGTGAAGTGTGTTCCCAGGCGGGCGGCTGACCTGCTTGGCTCTGTCGGTGACTGCTGGAGCTTGTCCTCCATGTTGCCCATCAAGGTGTGGAGGAGGGGACCCACACACAGCTGCAGGTTCTCCCTGGACCAGAACAAACGACAAGAACCACACCAAACAAGAAGTAAGTTCTTGTCTATCTATTTCGCATAATGACGACTCTTAGGGTTAGGGTCCAGAAACAGGTTAAGCAAAGGCCAGCCTAAATAACTCTAAGGCCTCACTCTCCTCTCCTGACCTCTTGCTGGGCTCATAGATATGACAGATCATGTCCACTGCTCTCTGCTCCACTGTGTCCCTCCAGGTGTGCAGGACTGGAGGGCAGGGAAGACCATGGGTCTGCTCGCAAACACACACAAAGAGCAGAGAAACATAAATCCCTTTCGCTTTGATCTCGTGCTGTGTTACGTCATGTGGGGCGGCGTTAGATGCAGTCGTTTTGTATCATGGTGCAGTGTATCATGTTGTGTGGTGCAATGCTGCGTGGTAACTGTATCACGCGGTGAAGTGCGGTAAGTTACGTCACCTCTCTGGCCACCATGTCATCTCTGATGAGGATGAAGTCCAGGCGCTGGTGAAGACCAACACCGAGGGCGCTTTGAAGCATCTGCAAGTCTGCAGCAATGTCTGGCAGTGTAGAAGACTCCGCCCAGCGATGGCTAGACACACACACACATGACCACTTAGTAGCAGGGACAATCAGAGATCCCCAAGAGCCAATCTGAGCCAATCAAACTTCAGCTAGGATCATGCTCAGCCAATCATGCCTGTCAACCCCATCCAGTCACACACATAAACTTGAGGCAAGCTTGTTATCTTGTTACCATCCCAACGTCACCTAAAATATAACAATTTGAGTGTTAAGAGTAGAGCCAGATGTTCTATTGTGACCTACCCCCCCAGCAGTTTGAGCAGTTTGCAGCCATGGTAGTTAGGGTAGAGGATCTCTGACTGTGAGTCCGTCGTTAAGATGGGAACAGCGTCTAAAAATGTGAGGAGAGCAAGAGAAATAATGTGAGGGGAGGGGGCAACTGTTAGATAGAAACCTAAACACCCACACAGATATTTTACCATTCTGAGCCTGCTGAAACAGTCCTGCTACCAGACATTTGGCTGACTCGATAGTCCTCACAATGTTAGTAGAGCGCACACTGGCAAAGAGAAAAAGATGATAACAGACTCCATTAGAAAGCAGACTGCGCAGTCAAGGGAAATCGAGATTTAGGCTTTTCCAATGCATTTGACTTATCATGGATGTGGGACTAATAGTGGTGCAGCTTCTCATAGTCTACTGTTAAGAATGATTTCCAGTATAATATATATTCGTTTTTTTTCCTTCAGTTTGAATGAATGCATTTACTTTAAGTCTGGTAAGCTGTCCTTGTGTCGACATTTGATTGAGATCCATGAGTTACTTACTAGACCTCAGACGGACTGAAGGATGAGGAGAGAAAGGGTGTGTCCTGGATGTACCTCCTCCTCAGTCGCTGACCCAACTCATACAGCTGCTGCATACCTACTGTGGTCAACTGGCCTGGGAAGGCACCGCCCTGCAGAAAGGAACAGCGTCAGGGTTCTGTGTTTAACAGGATCGAACAAGTGTAATATGAAGACCTGGTAACCTGGTTAGAGATGAATTCTGATTTGAGTCTATAATGATGAATCTTCCCTAATGTAAGTTCTCCTCTGCAACCTTCCCACAAGGCTGGGAAACGCACCCCTTCCAGTAGATCCCAGTCCCCTGAGTACTGATTGCTGATTCAACTCACCTGTTTTCCCTCTGCTACTTACTGACACTACTTAACCTGTTCATTCACACCCTGTCCTTTGTGAGGTATTGTTTGCTGTTTGCCACTATACCAAACCTATTCAGCAGTCTGCAAGTATTGTCTCGTTTTTGGAAAACTTCTGTCCTATTATTTTTTGACCTGTATCGGATTTTGGTGTTGACCTTTTTTGTTTCAATAAATACCCCTGTGCTCTGCGCTTGGATTCAGCCATTCCAGTCTCTGTGGGCATCCATTACACCTGACACAACTGGAATTAATGTTGGTTTGAGGAACTATTTGTTTTGGAATTGGAGTGGCTGTCTAGATAGACATTGAGCTTTGAGCAGCATCACTGGTCTGACTAGAGAAATTTGCATTGGATCCTTGTAGGAGTAATCAACTCAGTTCAGCACAAACATGTTCATTACAACAGCACCACTTTAGATAGTCGTTTAAAAGCATTTTCGTCTTTGTGTACCACTGTTTATAACTACTTTATACATTATACCACAGTAAAAACTGCAGAAGCATGGCACACTCACGGTCAAAATGTTGCTCCGGTAACTGTCCTCCACTGGTGCCGGTGGCCTCGGACCACCCTCCAGGTCTGTCACCATGTAGCTTATCTCGGTGTGCGCTGGAGGCTCCAGGAGGTTGGGCACCCACTGAGCCTAAGGCACCCAGGTATAAATATATATTTTTTAAGATACAAAAAAAAGGAATGTCAATTAATAATAATGAAGTGCATGTAAATGTAGTGTACTAACTCACTTTGCTTTTTTGTTCATTACAGAGACTAATTATTTATGTGAGTAAATATATTACTTGTCATTATAGCCTATCTCCTGGCCTTTTTCTCTGGGGGTCTGTTATCCTGATGTGACAGGTGTTCTCACCTCCATGACGTCTGGAATGGACTTCAGCGGCGTTCGAGCTCCATGGCGGAACAAAACTTGCACCAGTTTCAGCTCATAAGCGGAAGCAGTAATCATACCTTCGGCGGGAGTCGAAGAAATGTCGGAATGAACAGGCTCGGGTTTCTTCTGCGACCACAGCATCGACCCAAAGGCCATGGACACTGATACTGACCCCACCACACGAGCTTTGGTCCAGAGGTTTCTCATGACTGCCCAGCAGTAAAAAGAAATAACTGGTTACATAAGCCGGTGAGCATTCTATCCATTCTACCTAGCTAGCCCCCTTACTCTTGGCTAGCTAGCCGGTCAGCGTACAGTACAGTTGTATAACTGTCAAATGTCAGAAGTGGTGGCTACAGTCGCTGGATAGACTTTAGCAATCAAGTTTGGTTTTTAAAGCCAGCTAAAATGTGTAACTTGGCGTTACTTACTTTTTAAGCTGTACGATGTGGATCCGCTACAACCAGCCGGCAAGTTCCTAGGTGTTTAACATTTGATTACCCTACCGTAAAACCCAGAATAGTTTGAAGACAGTAGCTACTGTAAAGCAGACACGGTAATATATGACGTTCTACGTGTGTAGTCTTTTCTCTTAAACTGACTCTATCAATTGAAAGGAAAAAGACTACACGTCCCAAAATGCTCTACGTTTATCTGGACGGATTCCATTCCAGAACACAGTCTCCTCAAAATGTGACCTATTTCTCACCTTTACAAATATGATACGACAGTGCCTTGCGAGTCATTTTCATAGTTTACTATTGGTGTATAATTCATATTTAAACGTATCCTTCACTATAAGATATGTGCCCTATATGTACGGTTTTCATTTGCAACCAGTCTTGCCTGAGGGCTACAAGAAAAACATGTTTTATGGTGGTTCTACAGTAGCTATTTTCTATCCTTTTTGTGGGTTGCAACTATCTCCTTAGAACAAGTCATGAAAAAACGATTTAATAATTTTAAGAAACAAACAAGCCACACATTTACATGTATTAAAAGTTTTAACAAATCACACAGTGAGGATGCGGGGAGGTATTTTATTTTATTGCAGATAAAGTATTGATAGACATTGATATGGTACAGTAATCTGTAAATCTGAATTTAAAGTTATTATAAGCTTATGTCGAGTTGGATTGATTCTTGTCCCCAGTAGAAGGAACTGTATGATGTATCCCATTTCCCGAGTCTCATAAACCTCAGTGCAAAAGCCGTTGGCTATAAGGTATCATAGACTTGCCATACTTTACTGTTGACACACAATTATTCAATATGAAGAGTACTTCAACAAAACAACTGATATAATAGTTCATGAATTATCACAATATGGCTTTACCACTATTCAAGTAGGTCTCAACCCCAGTCTTAATACTGACAAAATAGATAAGCGCAAAGAAATGTCTTCATCTAGTGGTCAAAACAGAAACCACCAGCAAACGCCAGGATTTGACAGACATCCTTCTGTTTGGCTTTGGCTTGACTGAAATGACATTTCAAATGCATTTTCTGTGCAATGACTATTCGTTTTTACTAATAGTCTAATACTAATAATGTGTTTTTCAATCTAAGATGATACTCTATATATATAAACCCTGTCTTATAATCAGTGTGCCCTTAGACACTTTCTCAGAGTGCACCCGCGTTCTCAAAAACGATCAGCGTCATATTTTACTGCATAGTTTATTGCATGATTCAGCGTCATAGTTTAAACTTGTATGGCATTCAGCATTTGCTTTCCACATTGCACCTGTTATTCTCCATTCCGAGAGATAATACTTCCTGTTCCAGGTTCCCCAAAACGTCAGGATCCAAACACATAGATTTGCATAGCTTTGGCTATTTGAAGCAGACACAATTAATACATGATATTTTTGCAGTGACGTGTGTCACTATTTCACTTTCAAGTTTCAAGCTGACAGTCGAATGACAACTGAGGATAACCTGTGTCATTGCATGCCACGTATCGGACTCAGATGGCTGAGCGGTTAGGGAATCGGGCTAGTAATCTGAAGGTTGCCAGTTCGATTCCCGGACGTGCAAAAGGACGTTGTGTCCTTGGGCAAGGCACTACACCCTACTTGCCTCGGGGGAATGTCCCTGTACTTTACTGTAAGTCGCTCTGGATAAGAGAGTCTGCTAAATGACTAAATGTAAATGTATCAAAGGTCCATGGTCATAACTCATAGGACTATGGATGTTCTTCCACCATGACTTTGTGTGTGTGCAGGTGAATGGAGAGTTGACCGTAGAACCACTGGAACACTGGAATATCAAGAAACAAATTGTGAAATGACTTCAAGTTTTTTCCTAATTTCAACATCATTTTGACTGCATTATAGTCAACGTAAAAAAGACCAGATGTGTTCTTGTCTTTCCACCAAGGTCAGCAAGTTTCACATTGCTCGTAGTGTTTTGTTTTTGTATGCTGCTGTTCTCCTTATCCAACCTTCTTTTTTGAGACACACAAACACAGATTGAACTCTCTCTCTTGGTAGTCTTAGACCCACACATTCTCTTAATTGTTCTCCAGAGTGTGCTGCAGGTCCCACCTTTCTGTGGTCTGTGTTGCTTTTCTGGTCCTCACTAGTGTCCATGATTAAAACAAATCTCCTAATATCTTTCTAGTTCCCCCTACTTTTGAAACTAGGTCCAGGAATGTTGTATCTGAAACTCTACACTACTCTTTAAGCCCTCACTTCCCATATTTCTCGTTCTGAGAGAGCAGACATTCTTTTTATTCCCCCAGACTTCCCATTCTCCCCCGCCTATACCCCTAGACGTGCTCCTAAATGGCCAAGTCGTCGGGACGGACCCAGCCGCTCGTCCCACTGGTCTTGCTGAGACGTCGTTTGTCCTTCACGTACCCGGCGTGCGGTAGAGCGGGTTGAGGCGAGCAGCTGGTGGGAACCTGGTCATAGCTCATCCTCAGGAATCTCCCTTCCGCCTCCACGTTGTCGCGGTGATGCTCCAGGTGGTCGAGGCTGTGATGGCGCTCGGTGGCCATGTTGGCAGAGTTCTGCTGCTGCGCCATGCGCTGGTTGAAGGGGTGAGAGGTCATCGAGGAGGCCATTGGGCCCATCGCCTGTGGCGACGTCAGGCACTCGCTGAAATCGGGGGGAGGCGTGCAGGACGGGGGGGGAGGCGCACGGCGCAGAGGTGTGTTCCAAGGCATCAGGTATGGCCACAGCGTTGTCGATGGCGGCCTTCTGAAGGGCTCGTTTCCTCAGACACTTCCTGGCTCGCCTCCAGCCCAGGTGATAGAGCTCGATCACAGAGAGGAGCAGGGACACGCCCGCCACCACCAGCATGAAGACGATGAAGACGTTCTTCTCTGTGGGTCTGGACATGTAGCAGTTGACCGGGTTGGGACAGGGCCAGGCCTTGCAGTGATACAGTGCCCTGAGGAACACCCCATAGATCATGTACTGAATCACGATGAAGGTCACCTCCATCACAGTCCGAATGAGGATGCTGAGGATGTAGGTCTGCAACAGGGCCCCGCGGAGGCGGATGCGCCCCGGCACCTCCGACGACTGCTCCTTCTGCTGGAGGTACTCCTTCTCCCCCTCCGTGTCCTCCCCATCCTGTCTCCTCTCCTCCTGCTCCTTACGCCGTTGCTTCTCCTCTCTCCTGACCGTGTGCATGGCGTGGCCCATGTAGATCAACGAGGGCGTGGACACAAACACAATCTGCAGCACCCAGTAGCGGATGTGAGCGATGGGGAAGGCCCGGTCGTAGCACACGTTGGTGCAGCCAGGCTGCTGGGTGTCGCACAGGAAGTCGGATTGCTCATCGCCCCAGGAGGACTCCGCGGCCGTGCCGAGGACCAGGATCCTGAAGATGAAGAGGACAGTCAGCCACACTTTCCCCACCGAGGTGGAGTGTTCCTGGACATCCTCCAGAATGTTCCCCAGGAGGCTCCAGTCCCCCATCGCTGCTCACCTGGGTGGCGTGTAGAGAAAAGGATGAGAAGAAAGGTGGTAGAGTGGAGAAAAGGGAGGCAGAGCAGAAGAGGAAGAAAGAAGGGAAAGAAATTTGAGACCCAAGGAAAACAAGCAAAGTTATGCAGATCCTTGATAAACTATATCACCCCATGACCGATGATGACAAAAAATATGAGCAGCATGTGTGAACGTGTATGTGTTTGGGGACATGTATAAATAGCAGCTTGTGAGATGCCTAGGGATGAGTCACCACAGCCTGAGAACCAGCCTTTTCCCATGACACACAAAAGCATGCACACAATTCTTTGGGACTGGCATGTTTAAATAGCAAGGTCGTTTTAGTAAAGCGATACGTTTCAATGTTTTTGTTTTTACATCTGGCCCCTCCCTCCCTGTCCAGCTGCAAGAGTCATGGGGACATGGGGCCAGAAGCTAGTCAGAAGCTACAGCTAATCTAACGGAGCTCTCTGACCTGAATGGGACATTCTACCACTAGCCCATAGCACTGTATGTTTGCATGCGTGTGTGCGTTCACAGCAGCAACTGAGCAACTGCCTTCACTCGCCATCAGAGTGTCACTCACATCATGCTTGAAAATGTGCTCTCCCGACACATTCCACCACTCTTGTCTTTTCCCTCCAAGCTGTCTGCCTCTTGACCCCCATCTGAGTGAGTGCTTACTTGAGACCCAAACATGGCAGTGACAAGCTGGCTTGTGTCAGTGTGATTGGTATCTTGCACCCATCCATACACGTCTGCATGTGTGTGTGTGTTTGTGTAAGACCCAAACCTGCCGCTGACATGCTTCGTGTCTGTAGGAGATGCCCCTATAAGGCATTCGGGCAGACAGCTTTACGGCTGTCATAAATGCCCCCATCATCGAAGGGTTAAACTCATCTCTCACTGAGTTAGACAAGGACACATGTGACAGTGACACATTGGGGGGAAAAGTGTCAAATCCAACGTTGTCTTTATAACACTAAACACTTGTTTTAAATAAAGCAAAAATGCTGTAAGATGAATAAGCAAAACGTTTCCTCAACATTGCACTACTGCTGCACATATACAAAGACGAACCATTTAAGACAATATTAATGTAAAGAATCTGGTTGCCAAAAACCTTTGCACGGAATTGTATATGCTCTCATAATAAATATACAAATGCAGGACCAATACAAGTTATTTACCTTACCTCATCTCCTTCTGTTCATGGTCCTTTAAGTTGGTCTCACTGTGAAGTCTCACCAACAGGAGTTGGGTAGCCGATGCCAGTGTCTGCAGAAGACACACCAGCTCTGGCTCTATCTGATCTGTGTGTCACCCTCGCTGTGAAACGACCATGACCATGAGAGGACTGGCTGCACCCCCCACCACCACCACCACTCTCTTTCTCTCGGTCTATGTCTCTCAACCTTGGAAACTGTAGGTTCATTTGCTCACCGCGAGCTAGTAGTTGGAGAGATGGGAGGGGGTACATTTGTCAGTGTATGTACGTACTTGTGGGCCAGACTCATTGACTTACATGGACCTGGCTTTTCTGATTTAACTGGCAGGGACCCATGTAGGGTTGGGGATGTGGAGTGGAGCAAGGGAGTCAGAGGCAGGGCCATCACAATGGTAAGAGGTCCACATTACATTATCACACACATCACCTTTTTACAGCGATGTCAGTAGTTAGTCAAAGAATCCCTGTGCTTTAAATTACTGTATGTAGGCTCTCAGACAAGGATGGCTTTCGATGAGCTTTTGCAAACAGCAAAAAACAAAGGTAATCCGAGACTTTGTCATAGCTCTTTATTCCCATAGTCCCCAATGAAACTTGAGTTGCTTTTAATGAATTTTCCATTTGTTTACTTGAATTGTCAATCCCGGTGTTTCGTTATTTGATAAACATCTCAAAAACTAAACTGGTCTCTGTTCCCAGACAGAGTTGGCACACTCTGAGAAATAACAGTGTCTGACAGGGGTATGAGGGTGGACAGGGGCATGTGGGAGAGAGGTGGCGTTTATTAGCAGGGACAATCCTAAGGACAGGGCCCAGGGTATGAGCAGTGGCAGGGGGCTTGGCAGAGGCAGTAAGAGAACAGGGCTCGGGGATAGAGTCGGGACACGACGGGACAGGGTCATGGTAAGGGCAGAGACTTGTCTCTGGAGAGGAGTTTTGATGCACAGGCAGTGGTACTTCCTTCCCAGGTTGGGGGCGAGGCAGGCAGCTTCCACCTGTAGTTGCTTCGCTCTGTCCCTACGTAGGGTTAGAGGGGCCAGAGGCTAGCTAGCAAGAGGAGACAATCCTACTCTATGCCAATTGCATGTGAATGTTGCCACTGTGTCATGAAGCAACAAATATTGTTCCATTTGTATGATCATAGCAACATATAACCAGTTCCAGTTCACTCACAATTGTCTCTCCCTATCTGCGGGAGAAAGACATGACGGCATCAGTTCAAATACTGTAGAGGAAGTCTGCCATGTAAAATAATAAGAAAGTAATAGCCTACCCAAACTGTATACTCAGTGTAGGTACAGGAAGTATGTGTTATTGTGCAGCTATGTAGGTGTGTGTGACTGGTGACTGTGTCTGGCTGAGAGACCATCCAGTGAAATGACCAGTAACCAGGTAACCATAAATGACAAAACATCCAGTTCCCAGCATGGTCCATGATTTCTGGAGCAAGTGCGTAATAACAGTGGGACTTACTGTAAGGCAGCGCATCCTGTGGGGAACTCTGTGGTCTGCCTGTACACTGTCAAAGCCATAATATCTGTTTATAATATCAGTCTAATGGACACTCTGGCCTGGTGATGGGGCATTCAACATGGTAGATTAAGAACACTGGGTATTGCTTACCACTGAAATATGTCACCTTGACGTTGGTCAGACAAAGCACTGGGCATTGTGCGTGTGAAGGAGTGTATGGTATTGGGAGAGCTGAGGCTCTAACCTACCTCGTATGCTGGCTGTGTATAAATAAATGAGAGAGAAATAGGGAGAGATGACAGACAGACAGTGAATGAGGACAGAGGGAAAGACGAGGGAGCGAGGGACAGATCGACTGTGTTTAGAGCCACGAGAGGACAGGGAGTTCCACTGAACTCTTCCCTTGGACAGAAAGCAGGCTCGTTAACTGACTTGCAAACGAGGAGATCAGACCCTTGGGGAGTCTTGGTGTGAGGTAGGGGGTATAAGAGATAATATAGGCACAGCCTAAGTTACAGTATTACAACGTTTTAGAGAAAAGGGGTGGGAAAGAGAGACAAATAGGCAGAGAGATAGAAAGACACTAGGTGACAGGTGAGAAAGAGGCACAGAGGCAGAGACAGCGGGACAAGTGAGAGGGGAAACTGACAAAGAAGTTCACGGAGCGCACACAGAACATAGTCGTCTGCACATACGTCCGATATAGGGACACCAGAGAGAGAGATCAGAAAGAACCCAGATAGAGACCAGTGAGAAGCCAGCTTGTACTACGAACAAGAGAATGTGTTGGGTGCTACAGTACCCGTGTGGAGAGAGACAGAGCTGACTCCTAGCTTCGGCTATACTGGCCTGGGTTGGGACGTGGCCCGGCTGACAAAGCCACAGGAATGACTGCAGTGCGTTCCCTGCCCTCTCTCCCTGCGCAGCAACACAACAATAAATCCAATCAGGCGCCCAGAGAGCTGTCCTGCCCTTTCCTCTCAGCTGAACTGCGAGAGCATTGCCTTAGAGGGCAGTCCCGTTCCTCTGGTGCTGGCCACACACACACACACACACTGACACACACAACTAGTCCTGTAGTAGGTAACATCATCAGGCAAAAATATATGAGGGAAGGCTAATCAACCGTGACGTCGCCTCTCAGTTCAGGTGCTGTCAATTTGATTAGGAACGAGGTCACCCGACGTTACCCGACGCAATCGTGCCATCAGCCCTCCCCTGTTCACCCCCAACTCATCTCCACCACCCTGTCTCATTCTTTATGTCTACCTCTCTTCTTATCTCCCTCTCCTCTCTCCCACTCTTCCTCTTCTCTCTCCTTTCTCCCCTCTCTCTGTTTCCTCTCAGCAGTGACAACAGGGGGCAGGGTTGATTTAAACTTTGCCTCCATTAACAATATACTAAATCCCACAGACCAACTCCCGCTCTTAACAAGCAATTGTTGTATTTAATCATGCCCCACTAGTAATCGATTTATTTTTCTCTTGATTGTGGTCGCTCGTTGGCGCTTAACTTGTCATGCTATCAGATGAGGACCTTGTTCGATTTATTTCTGAACATATACATGTTTAACTGCAACATTTCCCCTGAAGCCTCAAATTCAACAGTATGGGACCTTTTGAAAGCTTATCTACAAGGTCAAATTATTTCTTAAACTGCAAAAAAACAAAATCTAATTATTGAGCTAGATTAACAACAAGTCAATTCTCCTACCTCTAAAGTCTCTATGGAGAATCTAAAACTTAAAATTAAGTTTGACCTCCTTTCAACACATCAGGTGTAATGGCTTTTACTCAGGAACAGGAGCAAGGGTGAACAAGCAGTTAAGATACCAGCCAATCAGTTATGAGGTATCAGAGCCAAACAGCTCATCACTGGGTTATGTATTGAATGTGGAGGGGTCACATCTGACCAGAGAATCATTATTGATACGTGAAGAGATTTCCATAAGAGATTGTACACATATGAACCTGTACCCAACTCGATTATCTATATCTTTTATGGAAAACTCCCTCCTTGTCGCTAGACCTTAAAACTTATCTGGAAGAACCTGAGACAGGAAGAGAAAACCATCGTTATATCCTCCATGCAATCAGGTACGTCACCAGGTCCTGATGTTTTTCCTTCAGAAGTTTCCATCACAGCCTTCCCCTCACTTAGTTTCAGTTTTCTAGGTCTCTTTAACAGGAACTCTGCCACCTACGCTAAATCAAGATTACATCTCTTAGTTGATTCAAAAAGGAAAATGTCCTTCAGATTGCGGCTCCTATTAGCCAATCTCATTACTGAACAATGTCAAAATATTTGCGGTAAGAAAAAAACTGGTAAGAGGTTGGCCAGTACAGGTTTTTTTTAACATTTGTCGCTTCTGCAAAGTACTTAATTCTCCGGCTGGGGCAATTCCAGAATGGAAGCTACAAAAGCTTTTGTAATTTGAGTGTAATTAATTATTTTCACAATTAGATACATTTGGATTTGGACCAACTTTCCAGGGTCAAATTAATATACTTTATATATTAACTTTATCTCTTTATGTAGGCTATCGAGACATAAGCCATGAACTTGGAACAGTTACAATTCACTTTGCCTTTCTGGGTGTGATCTGTCAAGAACAAATGGCACCATGTCATGGGGAGCCACTTTAACCGGGTGCCCAGAGTAATACACTGGCAGATTTGCAACTTCATACATGTTGTTGACACACAACACAAACACACACACAGGGTTAGCGTTAGTCTACCCTACTCCATTACAACCTGAAGAACCATGACACTTACATCACATACTTCTACACAATTACAATCTCTAATAGTGAGCCATTTGGAAATATCTAAAGGAATTTTGTATACAACTGCAATCATACAGAAACAATTTAGGGTTAAGGCTGTGGGGTCATAAATCAGACGTCCATCCTATACATAAACCAAAAATGAAGGATAGAAAGAGATAAGTGGAGCCTGAGCAAAGACATAGTCTGGTCTAGTCCCTAAAATAACTATTTAGAATAACACATGGCTGACCTTTCCTTTTGAACTTGAACTCGCACATGAACACGGTCAGAAACACGCATCCGTTTAGACATGCATATATTAAGACTTGAGATTGACAGCTGTAACCTAGTTCAGTGGTCTAGTTGATCCATCGGGGAGTTCGAGGTGACCTGGATAAATACCCCCAGCACAGGGAAGGACTGAAGTGTGTGTGTGTGTGTGTGTGTGTGTGTGTGTGTGTGTGTGTGTGTGTGTGTGTGTGTGTGTGTGTGTGTGTGTGTGGTGGTACTTCCCAAAAACCCCAAAGTAGATCATCTGTCACTGATGGACAGTAATATCTCAACAGGCTGTGCGGTCATGTATCAGTCACACCATGAGCTGGTCTTCTGCTACCTTACATGGAGGTTTGGCTCCCCATCTCTTCACTTACACTTACACACACACACACTCATATACATACACATACACACAAAGCTTTGGTGTGGGCTATTGTTTTACAGTGGTATTACATAGGCTTCCTCAATCCTGACAGGCGGCTGCTTGGTTTATCAAGTACTGTGGCTAAATTAAATGTTGGAAGTTGTTGGAAGATTACAAGATTATGAGTATTGCGTAGTACTCTCTAATTCCGTCTTGGTATAAGATCACTTTTCTGCTCTGGGAAAAACTCACTAATTTAATTTCTTGTTTTGAAATAATTGTTATCATCTAAGGCTGTGTTGTCCACTTAAAAAATACTAAACTCAACGACTTTTTGTGGAATGTCATCTTTTTAATGTATTTTTTATGTCATCTTTTTTGCAGTAATCTCATGCATGCAATTCAATTTAAAATGGTCTCATCTGACATCACTGTCTGCTTAATAATCCTTTATATAAGACAGATCTTCAGTCCTAAATGAGATAAATAGATAAATAGGGAGCGCAGAGTAGAAGAGAGAATTTCGGAGGTCATCAGAGTGCATTTGTTCTTTCAGCGGCCGGATGAGTTACGAGTACAACAAAAAAAATATGACAAAGTATATGGAGAAGGCAGGGACAAAGAAGGAGATAATAGGAAGGCGATACAGAGGGAGAGAGAGTGAGACTGGCACGGTGGGCAGGTCAGCAGCAGAGCGGAGTGTGCCCACTTGGAATGCCAGTAAACACCCACCAGGTCCCCCAATCATTTCTCCATCCCTTGGAACCGTCAACATGCATCTCTTACACAAACAAGGCTTAGCACACGCACAGACAGCAATCACCACTGTTAACTAGGGTTTGAAGTTGAGATTGAGCGTCTTGAGAGGGTTGAGATTTTGTCGCTGTAAGGAGAGGTGGTGACAGCTTACCTGTCTGTTTGTTGACAGATGTTCCGGATCTCTCTCACTGTGGTCAGTCTCCTCCTGTCGTCCTCTGGTTCAGAGAACTTCTCTTCTTCCTCTCCAAGCTCAGTATGTCAGGATCTGGATCTGGACTGGAGATTCCAGAGGGCCGCAGTGAGGACTTGAGGTCGGCAGGGTGGATGGAGATAATCTGTGGTCAGAGATGGTGTTTCTCCAGCAGACTGCTGATCGGAGATGGGAAGAGAAGTTTCAAACTAGAAAGTAGTGTTCTTGAGCAGCGAAGAGTTTGTTGTAGTGAGTCGTCCTGGGACCTGAATGCTCGCAGACACGGGGTGTATGGAAAGAAAAGCAGCTGCATCACATGAGAGTATTTCTCCTCTGCCCTCCCCCTCCCCCTCGCCCTTCCCTCCATCCATCCCTTCCTCGTCCTCCATCCCCTTGCCTTCCTCCTTCCATTCCCTCTCTCTCTCTCTTTGTCTCTCTTTTTCTCTTACTCTGTCTCCCCGCCACACTTTTTCGGTGGGAAGCATTCCTCTGCATTGGAAGAGGAAGTGGAATTGTTTTCAGGATCAATGGGAATTCCGCTCTGGGTGAACTTACAGGGCTTTTGTAAACTCTTTGTTTCATGTTGTCATTAACTCACACTGGGTTGTAGGGCAAGTCCAGCTGTGATCTTAAAGTATGATGATCAGGCTCCCCATAGTGCCTTTTAAGTAAACCCTAGTCAGGCAGAATCTCACGATACCTCACGACGAGGTAACTGGAAAAAGGTATCCGGTGTCTACTGTATGACACTGCCAAGGTACAGATAGCAGTGTCACCAGGAACACTCTTCCAGACTCTCTATGGTGACAATACCTCTTTTGGTCAAGTCCTCTTCTCTGCTTTCCTCTCCTCCTTTCTTTTCTTGAGCGAGATCCTAGGAGTCTTCTCAGTTTTTCTCCTTCAGCCCAATTCATTCACCTTCTCTCTCCCTTCCCTCCAATCCCTTGATTCCTCCCTCCCTCTCCTTCCTCATCTCCTGTAGCCAGCATCGGCGCCTGGCCAGGCTGGTTTTCAGCCTGCAGACCTATGATGTCATTATATAATGGTCATCTTTTACATTTCATTCCTCCTTGCTGCAGGCCTGCATTTGAACAAAGGCAGCCATTCAAACGACTGTAATTACGCATCCAGGGCACACACACACACACACACACAAAGTCAGGCTGAATTAGTAGCAGGAGTACATCTGTAAAATGTGACATTGGACATTACATTGTGAAAATACTTTTTGGAAAACACAAGCATGCGCACATGTACTGTCTCATTACATTCAGATAATAGAAAACACACACACAATAAAACACACACATGCACAATAAACACATCACAGAAACACCCCAGGGCAAAGACCGGACACTGATCTCCCAGTTATCATCTCTTTTTACTTCCCCCAATCAGATGAAAGGTGACTGCCAAGCCGCCTGGAGTTTCCGACACTCACTCTCTCCATGGACTGCTCCAGTCCTCATACCTGGCCCTGATCTGAGGTACACGCTACAAAACCTTCTTTGACAAGCCTCATACAGAACTCCATTGACATAGCTACAAGGGAAGAGACACTAAAGCGTCTGGATGAGTATGTGTATCGGCTTAACATGGATGCGTTGACCTGTGGGTCTACAGTCACCTGTAGGGTAGATCTGTTGAGCCGAGCCTGTGTGGGCTAGCTATCTCACCAACATGTGGAAAATGTGCTTATACAGGTGTATAAATAGCTGGGGAGGTTTACAGTGATAGGGATCGCATTCCTCCACACACACCCCCTCCCCGGACACACACACACTTGTCGCATTAAGCTTCATATGACCTTATGAAATCATGACCCCCTCTTTGTTTTTGTTTCTCTTGGTCTCTTCTGTTCTTTCACCCTCTCCACTCTCTGGTCCTCAAAGCTCCACAGTTTTCTTCCTTCCCACAGCACACAATCCCAGAACCAATGCAAGGCGAATAGCTCCAAGCTACAACCTAAAGTGACTTATTTAACTTTCAGTCTATCCTTAATAGTCTAACAGTCTGCAAGGATGGATGTGTGTTCCCAATCCCCGATGAGGAAGTCTCTGCAGTGTGGAGGGGTATCATGTGCTCTTGTTTCTGGATGGACCAGAGCTGCACATTTGTTCACTTTCTGGAACTGCAGGATGAGATCCAGAATAAAGAAGTTCTCCTAATCTGTCCATTAACCCCTGCGTGTGTGTGTGCGTGCCAATGGAAAAAGTCCACTCTGCCAGAATGCATCAGTGTTACTCCACCTCCTCTCCTCCTCACTCTTAACTCGGCACACTCCTGCCACATGCATGTATGAGGGAAGCTAAGCTCAGTGGGCACCGTCTCAGCCTCACCTACCCTGGCTTCACTCACATCATCCTCTCCCACGATCTCACACGCGGCAGGTCCCACACACACATGATCCTGTTCATTATTTCAACGACCCCCACACTGTCGTAGCTGACTCACTTCAACTTACACTTCTACCTAAGTGCAAATCGCATCATTCACACAGTGAAATACACACAAACAGAGAGAGTGTGCTTCGGAACCCGAATCCTAACCCAAACAAAGGATTTTGCCTTTATCACCACGGTTGGCCGTGGCTTTGCACAAACAGGTGGGGGTCGTTAGCAGTCATGTCAGGATCACCCTCGCCCAACCTCACCACATCCAGTCTGTCTCCCTGTCAGTCTGCCACCCCACGGCTGTGAAAGCCAGACTCTGTTTACCCCACCACTGTTGTCACAGTCATATTTAGAGCAGGGCTATTATTACAGTGTGGCCCTTCACCCAGAACAGTGATGCCCTCACCCACTGAAGGAGGGTGCAGATATAGGCCATGTACTGCACAGTAAGTCTGATATGTAAAAGTACTGTACGGTTTGTGATATGTGCATTTTATGCATATGGTATAGCCCGTACTAGGTCTTACAATATGAGAGTTTGGGTGTGTTTTATATGCCAATTTCTGTATTCAGTAATATGTTTGTTTTATATTTTATATTAACTTCTCAGGCATTCCACGAATGTTTGAATATCTGGGTCATATCTTAGATGTGTGTCTTATAAGGCTGAAGATAAATCTTCCCTCTCCCCGTTTTAGTGTGCAAGTGTGTGGGAGTGCATGTGCACTCACCTCTATGTCATTGGGAAGGTTGTAGCTTAAATGTCCACCATGTTGATAGACACATTCCTTGTTATGAATATTATCAGTTATCATACGAAATATGTTATGCTCTGTGGGCAGCCTGGTGGCTCGTTGGTCAAGTGTGCATGTCGTGGGTTCAGGCCTTACCGCAGGGGCCTGGGTGTGAATTCAGCTCGGTGCCTGCATGTCCTTGTCCCTGGCATGTCCCGTGTCTCTTCACTGTATCTGTCCCGTATAAAGCAGAAATACTCGATAGAACATGTATTTTTAAAGTTTCGTTTTTTCTTATGACATCATATAGAGGGGCGTTGTTGCAGAATTAAGATCCCATCAACATTTAAATTCAAAAGATGTGTAGAAGATATATTTTTTTCCTCACCTGGTGTTGTGGTTGGTGCAGTCAAGACCAAACAAACAGCCTTACATTTACCCTGGTGTGTTCCTCCCCACCCCGGCAGAGCAAGGCGGCAATCAAGATAAAAGGCAGAGCAGGAGGAAATTTGGGCTGTAAAGCTGTATTTATCTCCAGCCAAGCCCGAAGCTTGAGCCTCAGCATTGATGCAGAGTAGTACGGAAGCTAACAAACGCAGGAAAAGGTGTATCTACAGGTCTCCCTCCCTCGCCCAGGACAACTACTTCAGACACGAGGACAGATCTGGGTGTGTGTGTTTGTGTGTGTGTGTGTGGGTGTGCGTGTGTGTGTAGGGGGGGGTTCAAAGTTTCTAAAATGTAGCCTGTTTCTTAGTAAAAACATTTGCTAAAGTGTGCCGTATATTTGTTTTTTCCATGTATGTGTAGTGATTTAGACCAGATATGGAGTGCGTATTCACTTACTAAACATTTATGAAAACAAGCTTCATGAATGCAAGGAGGGTATCATTCATCACCTTGAGTGAACATGCTACACACCGACCCCTTACAAGTTCCGTATTAATCAGCAGCCCCAGAGGTCAACTGGTGGCCCTTGGCTCTGAGGTCTGTAAAAACCTTTGGCTCGAACTTACCGCCGATCTGGACTGCCTCACTCAAGCATGGCCTCGAAGTTTAGTGTGTTGTGATGCGTGGGGGTTTACAATGTTGTGGTGTAGGGGCTTAGTGTGAATAGTATAGTATTTGGTGTGTGTTTTGTGTCTTTATAACTGACAAACTGCTTCCTGGTTATCCTGACCATTGTCAAAATGTCTTTACTAAATCGGAGGATTTACGAGTACGCCAATAAATCACAGGCAATATGCACATCAGTGTGTGTACACCGTGCTTTCTCTCCCGAGAAAATGAACAGAAGCTAGGTTTGGGTGTAGGTGTGAGGAACAAAGTGGTGGTGTGTGGGTGGGTGGGCCGTGTGTCCAGTCCAGTTTCCGAGTTTCCGCTGATAACATTGTATTAGGTTGCTGGTTGACTGGCTCGCATACCGGAGGCAACGTGTTCCTCTGGTATGACCAGGGACCATGGGTGAAGAGAGGGAGGGGGTGGGGGGGGTAGTAAAGGTGAAGGGAGAGGGTGCTTTTGTCCACATCCTTGGTCATTTTCGGTCTGACCATTCAGACCCCACTACTCCACTTCCTGTCTCTCTCTCTCCCATGATACCTGGCCGCACACAGGGAGGAAACTGCCCATACACGTCGTACTGCTGGGAGCTGGTGAAATATCCTCCTACCCTCCTCTCTTTTCTTTCTCTTTTGTCTGGTCTGGTTCAATCTTGAGAACAATCACTATACATTTATGATTTCTCACTTTCCCTGTCCCCCCTCCCTTTCTCTGTCCCCCATTCTTTTTCTCCTTTGACCCTCTCAGCCTCCTTCTTTCTCTCGACTTCCTCCCCTCGCCTATGAATACCCAGGCTTCCTAAGCTCCTATTTACCAGCTCCTCAGCCCATCTCTTTTTATCCTCCACCACCTCCAACTGGGAGTCAGTTATTAGTTATAGTACAGTTCATCTCTATCTCAATCTCCATCTCCACTCCCTTGGTCTCTCTTTCTCTCTCACACACACACACACAAACACCCAGACAACCAGACTCTCTACGGCTTCCAGGCCGACTGTTACTCAGCCATCCAGCCTGGCTCCAGGAAACCTAGACTAAGAGGGAAAAAAAGTGTATGTTCTGATCAGGCACGCTCCACGCTATTCTCTGGTGACCAGTTGGTCTTCCTGTCCTTCTCTTAACTACTGGTATGTGACAGGATCTGGTAGCCTAGGAACTCTGAGTCTGTATGCGCGTGTGTGTGAGAGTGTGTGCCTGTGCATCCAGGTCTTTGTTTAGGTGGCAGTACAAGAGGATATCTTTAGTCCCAGTGGCCCCATCGTCTCAGTAGGAATTCTGAAGCACAACCACCAACCTACAAAAGGTGGGGTTGGACAATTGAACTTTAAACACACACACACACACACACAATTGTCAAAAAACACACACACCTAAGACAAAAGAAACTCTACAGGACTATGTGGACGTTTGTGGACGTGTGTAAATGTGTGTGAGCATTGTGGCAGGACATGGAGAGGGGAAGTCTGAGACACAAACGTAAACAGCGAGCCCAAACACAAATTTTACATTTAACGGTCTCAAACAATCCAACTGGCAATCTTTAAAATCTCATTAAACTCTACAAGCTGTCTCACAATGGACGGTGCAAATATTTATAGCATGGTAAACTTTGGATGTTAGTCAGTCTCACACACTTATTTTGCTTCCTCGAATAGGTTCAAAAATCAAAAGAAAAATGTTTAACTGTGCGTTTGGGTTGGTGCTGAGCCCTGACCTTTGTAAGCCTGGTTGTAAGCATCAGGTCCTTAGAGGTTATCTACCAGGTCTCAGGGAGGGTCAGCCTCTACATCCAAACCCAACAAATCTGACCTCCCCAATACAATGGTTTAACCCAAGTCCAGCTGCGACACAACGGATCTGCCCACCTCAACACAATGGTATGGCCTGAGACCAGCTGAAAAGCCGAAGACTGCCCAAGGTGTGTGTGAAAGTGCTTCCGTCTGTGTATATGCCTGTGTGTTTGTGCCGTTTTTTAAGCTTGGGTAAGCATGTGCTTTGTCGTGTGGAAAAAGGGAGAGAGAGAGGTAGTGTGTGTCGGATTGAAAGAGAGAGGGAGATGTAGAGTGTGTGTTTGTATGTGTGTGTTTGTTTGCGTACGTGTGTGTACCCCTGCTGCTTCAGTGGCACAGATCCCGGTGATTAGAGACCACCAGCTACACCAGTGAGATGAAACCCTTCTTATCGTCAGTTTGATTTGGCCTGAGTCCTGTGCCTGTGTACGGCTGCTTTGTTAGCCGACGGGCCCAGAGGAAAAGGACCAAGTGGCTTTTGTATGGTCTAGACTCTAGCTCAATCTTTGAAACAATCACTGGAAATAATGAACAGTTAGTTCTCAAAGGAAACGTGAAAGTGTTTAGTGGACTGAGAGACGTGGTGCGTTCACACTTGTAAGTGTGAGAAACATTTACTGTGTTGCCTTGACCTCTAGCTCCACCCAGCTGGCTGCCTCAGCCAATAAACCCACCGAGGGTAAGGATACCCACAGGCACATACCCTCTCTCTTTCCCTCTCTGCAAACATACACTAATACACAGACTGACACACACGCTTTCGGAGAGAAAGCCCAGTGCCCTGTCATGGGTTTGGTCCCGTGCCTTCCTTTATCTCTGAAGCCGTCTCTGTCACCGTCTCTCTGTATCTCAACCATTCTTGACCCCCTTCACTAGCGGAGTGAGATACAGTGCAACAGTGCATGATCATGGTATTCTGAAACGTGTGAGAGAGAGTGTGAGCGACAGTGTGAGAGAGAGTGTGAGAGAAAGAGTGAGAGAGTGAGAGAGAGAGAGAGAGAGAGATAGAGAGAGAGAGAAAGAGAGTGAGAGAGAGAGAGAGAGAGAGAGAGTGAGAGATGAGAGAGAGAGAGAGAGAGAGAGAGAGTGAGAGAGAGAGAGAGAGCTGTTCAAAAGTTACTCTACTGAGGGTGATTTGCTGACTACTTTCACTCTCTGTACTGTATACAGTAGTCATCTCAGTACAGTAGTTCCCTCTGCAGTGTAGCTGTCTGTGTACTGTAGTTCTTCCTGTACTCGTATGGTAATCAGGTGCATAGACCAGGTGGCAGATAGGAGTTAGGAGTAGTGTGGTCGTCACGCTCCCCATTAATTGTATCAGGTAGGGCCCCTCTGGGTTGTCAATGGTACTGTTCTACTGAGACGAAGACTCAACGTTGTGATCTCTCTTCTCTTCATCTCCTATACCTTTCATCTAACTCTCTTGTCCTCTCTATCTTCATTGGTTTCTGCCCCCCTTCTCACCCTCTCACCCTCTCACCATCTCTTTTCGGAGAGCAAGGGGACCAGGAAGCGCGTGGCGCCATCGCGCCGTAGGCAGATCGGTGTACGATATGTTTGTTAGTGTGTTAGCGACCTGACTAGCCGCCGGTTGCTGCTCTGCTTCAGGCTCCTAATCTGGCCTCACGCCTCACCGCACAAACTCAATAGAGTCCGTACCCTCCATCATGACATCATGTCTTTGTGTGAAATCCCATTGCCATTCACCGGCCCAACATAGGGCTTAGCATGCCAACGGCCGCTATACCAACACACAGTTCTTTAAAGGGAGTCCCCTGGCCCTCAGCACCCCACCCCACCCCAGCCCAGCCACCATGCCCTGCCTCACCTACATAACCTTCTCTGAACATGGCTACTGTCATCTCTCATCCCAAAACTCTATCTCTTCTCTCATCTCCTCTGTCTGATTGCTCTGCTGTCTGGGACAGTTCTGACACAAATGGTGGGGTGTCTAACTCAGTGATGTCATTTAGAACGTGAGTATCTATGTGTCAGCCAGGCACGGTGATAAGAGATCTGAATCAGAATCGGCTTAGTATTTGTGTATACATACAAGGAATTAGACTCCAGTTTTGACATTGTTCTCAATGTACTCGTACTGAGACGAGGCCACCGATGCCCTAACTGTGTTTGGGAGAATGTCCTCCTTAATCAGAGCACATGTCCATGGATTCTATAATATATGGATGAACTACGCTAAAACAATCTACCTGAAATGGATGTAAGAGTAGGATCAAAATAACAAGCCTGTAGGTCATGAGAACCTGACCTGAACGGAATTGTTTGACTGTGCATAAGCAATGTGTCCATGTGATTCAAACCACATAACATTGCCCCAGTCCTGCCATAGCACAGTTCAGCCCTCTGCTTAGAATTCTCTCTTCAACTGTTTCCTCCTGGCCATGATAATTCAACAGTTTAGATAACAGACTAACAATTCAAATAAACCTTTCCCACGTCTGTGTGTGCTCTGTGTATATCTGCCTCATTGGGTTTGTTGGGTGGAATGTGAAAGACAAGTGTATAAGAACAAACATTGTGAAACCATCCCACTTATGGTTCAGTTTGAGTTGTTTTCCATTTTCTAATGTCATTTTATATCAAAGATGCCAATTTTCTCGATTAGGATTTTTCTTTCATTTTTTCCCCCACGCACAAATATCTCCATACACATCATTTTGTTTATGAATGGTTGACACTTTGTGTGCTTGTGTGTGTATGTGTTTGTCAGTGTATATGTCACTGCCCCAGACAGTTTATTACAAGCAGTGTGATGAAGTGTTGCCATCCTGTAGCTGTCTCCTGGCCCTGAGTTATGCACATCTGACTGACCGAGGCACAGACACACAGGCTAAAGGGTGTGAGAACCACTGGCTTGTTTTGTCTATGCATGATTGAATGCTGCAAGACAGACATTTCAGCAACTCAGAATAGGGTTGACATTTTTCCCAATCGTGTTCTTGAAATAAATTGAAGGGGCTTTTAATCTGGGCTCCAAACATTTCCTTTTGTCTCTTGGTAGACTTAGACCCTCAAGCTTGATGTGTGAGAGACTGGCTTGCAGCAAACAGAAAGTGTGTTTGACAACAGGTTACAAAATATGGCAACTTTGACAACTTTCACGGTATTCCATTTTCTCAATTTGACAGATTTGTCAAGCAATGCTCCTGTATGCTTCTTTCAATTTGCTCATGATATAGTGATGGGAATTCTATTGACACTGGTCTAGCCGACCATCAGAAATCCTTTCATGCTTAATCAACTGTAAGGTGATTGAGAGATCAAAAGATCTGTGCCACAGAGTTGGTCTTCTGTGAGCCTGGAGAGTTGGAGTCATCTCTGCATGTCCTTTCGATCAATGGCCAGAATTCTTCAAATTCCCATCCAATTAGTCAAAACGGGTAAAACTAGTGTACCCATGACACTTAAAGACACACATGCACACACTCACAAAATCACACTGCATAGGTGATACATACATTATGTACATGGAATGCACACAGTCTTCTAAATAAATAGTCTGATGGGCTCAATTTCAACAGAGAATGTACATTTTACAGTCATGTTGTGGAATCAAAATAAGTGACAATAAAACCTCAGTCAGTTAATATAGGGATCCTAAACAGCAGCACAGCAGAAAGAAAGAGAAAATAACAAAAAAAAATCTGTTTTAATTCTGATATAGCTCATTGTAAGACTCTGTAAGGTCGTATCAGGTTACGTTATCCTGCTTTAGCTGTTTCCGACCCTTTCTGATGCGTGTCTGTCTGTTTGTTTGCACGTGTGTCTGCATGCGCATGTGTGAACACGAGTGTGTGTTGATGTCTGTGTTGCATGTGTGTGTGTGTGTGTCCCGCGTCCACACTAGTGTGTGGCGTGTACCCTGTGCCCTGGCCGTATCGTGTCCATGATGCTGTTGCTGCTGCTGTGCGAGCCTGAAGCCTGCTCCCATACATCCCTGGCCTGGCTCTGCTGATCCTATTGTCTCCTGCGTCACCACGCGTCGCCCTGTGAATAAAGGCCGTCTGGCTCCAAGCTTAAATATTGCAGCAAAGTAAAAACCAACCATCAGAGCCGATTCATTCACATCTGCTCAGTGGGGCGACAAGGACACGGCTTTAGGTGGGAAAGAGGGCAGAAAAAAGTTCACTATTCCCTGCCGGGTGCCAAGAGAACGGGACAGGACTCGACTTCGCCGGAGCCGCAGCTGTGGCAAGTTGCCCATTTGATCCAGTTTAACCTATATCATACCTTACACATGCAATCCGAAACATGTTTTATAACTAGTCTTCATCGAGGAGTTGTACTTTTTATAGCATTTTGGTGGCTAGTGAAAGTAGGTTTGACCTAGAGGCTTCTGGCAGATCTTTTTTGGTATGTGTTTTATGTTGTGAAAGATTTGGCTTTTTACTGATTGTCGATAGGAAGTTGGAACAATGATGTTAGTCACTGGCATTGATGAGACCTTCTAAAACGATTGATTCAACTTTTAAACAGTTTTGTTCACGTTTCTACGTGTTATGTGGAAATGGGATCAGACTTCCCCTCCATGTCTGGCTGTTCGGTATCCATTTTGACATATTTCGATTTGCCGCAGGTTATCAGTAGAACAGTAGTATGTGTAAAGGTTCAGATGGAACTGTTATTAGGGACAAAGGGAAGTTTGACCGTTTTACATCTCCATTTTAAACATCTCCCTCTCTCTCTCTCTCTCTCTCTCTCTCCATTTATTTCTCTTCTTCCATCCTATCCCTTTCCACCCCACCCCACCCTTCAATCTGCAGTGCTACGGACCGATCATGGGTGACTGGAGCTTTCTGGGTAATATTTTAGAGGAAGTGAATGAGCACTCGACGGTGATCGGCCGGGTGTGGCTCACGGTCCTCTTCATCTTCCGCATCCTCATCCTCGGCACGGCGGCCGAGTTTGTGTGGGGCGACGAGCAGAGCGATTACGTATGCAACACGCAGCAGCCTGGTTGTGAGAATGTGTGTTACGATGAGGCCTTCCCCATCTCCCACATCCGCCTGTGGGTCCTCCAGATCATCTTTGTCTCAACGCCGTCTCTGGTCTACGTCGGCCACGCTGTACATCACGTTCACATGGAGGAAAAGCGCAAAGAGCGCGAGGAGGCGGAGCTTAGCCGTCAGCAGGAGCTAAGCGAGGAGCGGTTGCCGCTGGCGCCCGACCAGGGAAGCGTCCGCACCACCAAGGAGACGAGCACCAAGGGCAGTAAGAAGTTCCGCTTGGAGGGCACACTGCTGAGGACCTACATCTGCCACATCATCTTCAAAACTCTGTTTGAGGTGGGATTCGTTGTGGGCCAGTACTTCCTGTACGGCTTCCGCATCCTGCCACTGTACAAGTGCAGCCGCTGGCCCTGCCCAAACACGGTGGACTGCTTCGTGTCTCGCCCCACAGAGAAGACCGTCTTCATCATCTTCATGCTGGCCGTGGCCTGCGTCTCGCTCTTCCTCAATTTCGTGGAGATCAGTCACTTGGGCCTGAAGAAGATACGCTTTGTCTTTAGGAAACCAGTCCCCGTCCCAGCCCAGGGTGAGGGGTCATCCCCCCTGCCCCTTCTAGGGAAGAGCCTGCCCCCCCTGACCGTGCCTTCTCTGAGGGCCAAGGGCTACCGGCTGCTCGAGGAGGAGAAGGCGCCCCCTGTCACACACCTGTACCCTCTGACAGAGGTGGGCATGGAGGCTGGGAGGCTGTCCCCACCCTTCCAGAGTCTGGAGGAGAAGCCGGAGGAGGTCTTGCCCATGGAAGAAATCTCTAAGGTGTATGATGAGACTCTTCCCTCCTACGCCCAGACCACTGAGACGGCACGGGTGACACTACACCCGGAGGAGCCCGAGGAAGAGGTGCAGGCGAGGGAGGAGCCAGAGGAGCCAGAGGAGCCAGAGGAGAGGGTGGAGGAGGTGGTGGATGAGGAGGAGGATGTGGTGGATGAGGTTGACGGGGAGGGTGGGCCACCTGCAGAGGTGGGGATGGAGGCAGCAGATACGATAGAAGATACGAGACCACTGAGCAGGTTGAGTAAGGCCAGCAGCAGGGCACGGTCAGACGATCTCACTGTATGAACCTGTGAGGGAAAACACACACACGAGCACATACACTCTTTTACTCACATTAGCTTACATTGAATGCAAGGGAGCAAACACAAATCTAACTCAAAATGACACTCTTAAACCAGCAAGACATTCACCAACGAAAACAAACAGATACCAACAGGGATGTATTGAAACAGTTATTTTTACTATTAGGACAAATAAAGTATAATTCAAGAAGGCAAAAAAAAAGTTACATGAGTGTTTGCAAGATAAGTTAAATATGATAAAGTAGCAGTAAACGACAGGGGGATAGATATTTTTATGAAGCGTGTTCTTAAATGGGACTAAAATGTGCTGAGGAAAAATACAGAGGAGCAGTTTTTACTTGTTGAAAATCCATGTTACATTTTTAGAAACATCTTTTTCTATCAGAAGAGTTTAACAATATACAAATGAAGGATTACTAATTTTTACATTTCCATGGGGGTGTGAGCAGGCAGGGAAAATAGAGATCATATTCTTGTGTGTCTGCAAACCAGTAATCTGACTGTAGTTAGGCTCTCCCACTCGCCTACAGTGACATACTGCTGCAGGAGGCCTCATGGTGCTGTAGTCAGGGCAGCTGCACACCAAGTCCTTGTACAGAAACACCATATGCCAGTAAGGGTACAGCTTTATAGCTCTTAGACAAGAGTCAGATTTTAAACTGAGAAAAAAAGGGTGTACCTTTTGCACATCCAGACTCTGTGCAGGGTCATTTTGGCATCCACTTCCACTGGAATACCAGTCAACATTCTCTAGAGACAAAGAACATCTCTCTCTCTGTTGATGTTCATAGGAAGGGTCAGAACAGCCAATGACGAAAAGAGAAGAAAAAAACATATAGACCACATGTTGAATGTCTCTTTTCAATGTGATTATTCTATATCTTATTTTATTTTGGATAGCTTGTGTTTCGTGGCCTTGTGTGCAAAACTGTGTACTGTGATAATGACTGTTGTCTTTTTAAAAAAAGAGAGAGGAGTGCTCATTTTGCCTGATCACAGACTGACCATAGTAGCGACCTCAGGCCAAATCCGCTCTTTTCGTGCTGTACAAACAGGCGTCCGGACGATAAAGATCACGCACCATCAGCACAAAGTATTGTTGAAGCAGGGACAATAAAAAAGAAACCGCTCTCATCAATGAAAACAAGCATCCTTGACATTGCTGTGAAAAATCCCTGTACTTGATTCTATCTGACCACAGTAGACATTATAACCCCCTACCAATATGAAATACCAGGGACATGTTTACAGAAAATTCAGAGAGACAAACAATTAAGGGCAAAACTTTTGTACATAAAGTCCTATTTGGTGTCTAATAATGTACATAATGCCATAAACGGTTATTTTTAGTTATTTTACTATGTCTAGTGAAATCAGAATAGCTATATTGAATGTGAATTTTGATCCACTTAAATAAGCAAACCTTCCATATTAAAAAGCAGCATCGTAAAAAAGCTAATGCCCATTTCAAGCACTCTGCTTCATCGACTCCATTGGGAGAGTTCTCATATCCTGAGCTTGTGTTCACGCCACGGTTGTGGTCCTTAATTTGCCAGATTTTCTTCAGTACCTTCCCTTATTTCAATAAGCTTGATTATCTTTATTGAAAGGTTGAAAATAAGCACAAATATCAAGTCTTATCATAACCAAATCAATAACTGACTGTACAAAGCGACGCCTTAACTATAGCTTATGTTGATCACATCTCTAGTTCACACCCTTACCCTCTCTGCTTCATTCAAATAGCTTTGCTGCTGTGTTGCTTTCCAGTGTAATTTAATGTGCCTTATATGTAAATGTAAATTCTCAAATGTTACTAAGCTGTCATGAGTAAAGTGTCTGTTGTCCTGGGAACTATGTAAACGTCATGTTTTATTTGCATTTCTTTTTTGAGTTAATCACTTATGGCCTTTATGCTCCCGCACCACATTCATAGGCAGTAAAAAACCCTGTTTCCAAAGTGTGCTTTACCGACAGGGCCATGCCAGGTGCAGCAAAATATTAAATTCCAGGTTGTTCAAGCGAATAGTGAATCAGTTTGCTCAACACTCACTTTCAAACATACACACACACACATACAAAGATCTCTCTCTCACACACATGTACAGACACGCAAACACATAGTGTTGTTTCGGGGGTATGATCAAAGGGCACGAGATCAATTCTGACTAAACAGGCAGCTTTGAACCTTTGTGACCTCCAGCCACTCCTTTGCCTCCAATAATCCCATGCTGTGACACAGGACAGCCTATTATGAGGAAATGTCAAACAAAGTGACATGTTTCTAAACTAAAAACATTTTCTGGTTCTCATGTGTGTCACATCCATGTTGCCGGTGTTATATGTTTCTCCTGTTTAAAGACAGTTGCCTCTCATCTGTTTGTCAGATCATTTTATTAATCTTTGAAAGAACAAGAACCCTTTTTACTAACTCGTAGTGTTTTTATCTCCTAGCTGTGTGACAGTATCTTCTATCTTCTATTGGAAAGTGAACCAAGGCAATAAAAGGTCACACGTGGTCAAGAAGTAGTGTGTCAATGTTTCCCTCTAATGCATACACACACACTCACACGATAGGCTACCACATCTCAATTTAGCACTCAGTAGCAACCATCTGCTCTCTGTTGGCCAAAGAGGGCATTACAGACATTTCAAGAGAAAACCTTCAACTGCAAATGAACCACAGGCCTGGGCACAGACTTCAGAGGCCTTCCTCAAGCCCGAGTAACGTAAAAGATAAGTAAAACCTCCAAACATTGTGTAAAGTTATGTTTGGTGTTATTTTTATGTTGCTACTTTCCCTTCTTTAGTGATAAGAATTGTTTAAAATCCCGGAGAGGAGGGCGTCATTTGAGCTGCAAAGGTCTAGAGTCTGTGGGCCCTTTCATTCAGTTCTATGTGTCGACTCAACATTAACACACCATGTATTTAGTAAATGTATCTTTAATCAAAGTGATTGAATCACTCTCATGGGCTCTGTCTTAGTTTGCACTAGGGTGAAAAATGTTTAGCTCTCTTTTCAAATCTGGTTGGGGAGGGAACAGGTTTTGCACAAGCAAATTGTAGCTTCAGGCCATTAGAAAGCATAAGACAAATAACACAAAAGTTAACCCTAAAATTACTTCCAAACTTACATTTACCCCTGTGACATCACCTCTGCTGTATGTGGGTTGACAGGTATAGATGATGTATTTCTACTTCCCATGATTAAAGAGTGTACTTGAAATGAAGGGGATCACATAATATCAAATAAATAATTTTAAAATAAATAAACAACTTCCCAATAAAATATGAGCCTAGTCCAGGCATGGCACTTGGACATGTCCGATAAGGCGGCATTCTAATGCCGCACAGATATTCCCACACGCCCTCCCGGTTGTTGTATTATTGTGCTGCTGCCACGCTCCCCCGTGTTGTCTGTATGTTACTATCCATCAGGGGGGATTATTTCTCGTTTGTCTCCCTGCATCATATTTGATGCATGTTGCTCGCTCATGCTACCACACACAATATTCTTTCAGATGAATAACAGATGTTATAAATGTATGGTCTACATCCCCTGTTGAGAAACCCATTTTTTCCACCCCCCACTACTTAAGATGAAAGTTTCTGCACAAAACACTTCATATGAATTAGCAATAATACACGAAACATTTGCTTTTGATATTCTTTGAAGTGCTTCAAGTACATTAATGCTGCTAGTTTAAGAGCATTATTCACACAGCCTCTTGGTTGCGGCATGAAACTTATAGATGGCAAGAAAACTTGGTTTATTGATCAAATAGAAATGTCACCTTTCGTCGTTCCAGATCCTCAGATGCATTAGACAAGATAAAACGCAAAGTAAATATCCTTGCACATTTCCAGTTTAACCAATCAATCTGTCGAGCACGAGTCTCAATCTATTGAATGTCAAATCAGTATTAATGTTAACTCTATTCAGTTGCCTGTTATTGGGTTCAATCAGTATTGTTAAGCAGTATTGGAGTACAACTATGGTATTGTACGTAGGCTATAGCACTGGTTTGGAATCTGTTATTTGTGGGGTGGGGGCCAAAGTCTGTCTATATACACAGTAGGCCTTATGCTGATAATAACCAGTACTTAAAATGACTAGGAATGGTTGTTTCTTTCTGTCTATTGGGCCCTGGACATATTCCCACAGGTTCATTTATTCATGCAGCCCCTAGGTGGCGCCAGTGCGACATGAACCATAAGAAAACTGGGTTTATTGATCGAAAAGAAATGTTTTCTGTCTAAAACGCGTTGTTTCGGGAGAGAAAGCACATGGTTTCTCTCCATGGTGTAGACATATTATGACGTCATCGGGCAGACAGGGATTTTGACGCGATTGACAAAATTATAACAAAGTTACAAAATCAAATCAGTCATTGATGCAGGCAATTAAGGAGCAAACCGCGTCTACTTTTTTCTCTGTGGAAAGTGTAGTTGAAATATATAATTATCGTGGAAATGTTTATTTATTTGAGTATTTCCTAGTTTGTCATCTTTAAAGAAACATGGATGACATCCTGAAAAGGGCAAAACTTCATCGGCCTAAACAGAAGGTAAGTCTGGTAATCCTAAAGTAAATAAAACAATTTTGACTGTCGATAAACATCGACGAAAATACTTAGTTCTTTCGAATAATGTTATTTCGATTTTTCTAAATTGTTTCAGTATGCTACTTGTGCGCTTGACAGTTGTGTTTCACAAATAGACGATCTAACGTTTTCATAGTCATATTTCATATGTAAAAGTAATATTTCTTTTTTGAAAAATAAATAATCTCTGTTGAAGGCATTCGCTGTATTTTCCCGCTAACCCTAACCTTCTCACTTCTCCTTATGTTTGTGTGTGCATGTGTATGTATGTTTTCATACGCCTGTGTATTTACGCGGCGTGTGTGTCTGTGTATATGTGTGTGCGTGCGTGTCTAGCCTGCTCGTCTCGCTACCCTGCAGTTGCCCCTCGCGCCCTGTTGGCCAGAGCTGGGACTGAAGCTTCCTGACCTGCTGCTCTCGGACAGGAAGCTACTGTTCTCAGAATATCAGAACCACCTCCAGGTAGGAACACATACCTGGAGAGACTCAACACATTTGACACTTTGTTCATGTCTGACACATTGATCAAAAGCAACATACAAACAGTACATAATAAAGGTTCAGAAGTGCATCAGTCTAACAGTATTTCAGTGGGTAGAGCCAAGGGAGTCTGTCTTTTACCAGTTTATCTCAACATCATCTCAAATACAATATGCTCATGTCAAAGTGTAATAATAACAATATAATCATGTCAGCACCTGGTGACAAAGCCTCCTCGATGCCCGGAGCCCAGCTGCAAGAGCAAGGCTGCCAGGAAGGCTGCAGGAGCTGAGTCCTGGAGGGTTTTGGAGGACGCTGAAGCGGCTTATCGTTCAGCCCTGGCAGAACTAGGCATGGTGGTGAGTAGAAGGCCCTAATCCACCTCCCTGGTACTACAGACTCCAGCCAGGCTCCTCCTCTCCATCTTCCTCCACCTCTCCTATATCTCTGATACTTGACTCTGATACTTGACTTTTTCTTGCCTGCAGGTGACTGCTGATGGTGGATGTGCGAGGATGCTTCCCATCCCCCAGACCCCACTCACAGACTGTGAGTCTTGGTTCATTAATGTATCAAATGTAGACAATTCCTGATTAAATGTTCACTTCCTGTCAAGAGAAGGGATCCACCAATCACATTGTGACTCTCCTCTTCCTGTAGGTGTTCTTCCAGCAATCAAAAGTTCAGTGGAACCAATCAGAGCGTCGGCCTCTGAAACACCCGGGCCCCTGGGCTGCAGAGCCACACCAGATGGAAGGGAGAGTGCGTACTCCTCTCCACCTTGGTCTCCACCTCCGTCTCCGCCTCCGTCTCCACCTCTGCCCCCATGGCGACCTGAGGCGCAGTCTCCAGGTTCTTCTCCACCTCCAACATTGGATGACCCCGTGACACGGGAGACCACGCCCAGTCTTTTGTCATCGGAGGAGACCGGGGACGAGCTTTCTGTGCTGATTTGTAAGTATTGAGTTCTGCTGAATGACAGTGTAGGTCAAGTAAATAACTATAATAATAGTATTGTAGTTAACAGCCAAAATATGTTATGAGAAAAGTATAGGTCATAGCTATAATAGTATTAGTGTAGTTAAAAGTGTGTTTTCTCGTGCCAGGTCTTGATGCTGAGGCCATCATGGCCAGGGTCGGTAACCTCATAGACATATATATGTTTATGGGTAACCTAGCCAGCTCCTCTTCTGAAGACCAGGAAGTGACAACAGGAAGTCTCAACCCAGAGTCAGGTCTCACCAACCAGGAAGTAGGCCAGCCTGGGATGGATGACAATGAAAACGCTGACAACCCTGAAGATTTCCAAGAAGAAGAGAAGGGTGAAGATGATGGAGCTGCAGGCCTCCCTGAGGAGGTCGAGGATCATCCCTCCTTACCTGCGAGCCCCTCTGAGACCCCCTCCCTCCAGCCCGGGGAGGTTCTGATACAGGAGAAGGTCCTGATGGCTCGCCGGCCCAAATCTAAGATTTTCAAGACAAACAAAGTGTCTCCCCTCAGAACTGAATGTGAGATCCTGACTGCATGCTCATTTAGGCTTTCCCACACTAGTTGGCTCTCCCACCATTTCACATACACAGACTTGCACCCACACACATACAGACACGCACACACACATTTTATTTTTAAGTGAGACGTCACAGTGCTGAAGTTCCATGTGATGTCATATCCTGTTGTGTGATGGTGTTTCCTGTCCAGGTCCAGACAGTGGCGAGTCCTGCATTGCTAGAGGAGAGGAGAAAAAGACAATCAAATCTTTCTTCAGGGGGGTCTCTGCCGCTCTCTCCAGGGCTTTCTGCTTCGGCTGCATGAAAGATATTCAGCAGTAGAGAGCGCCACCTGCTCACTCTGCAGCGATAGAGAGGGAGATAACCTGTCACGCCCTGCACCACCAGACCCTGCATGACCTGCTGCACAGGCTGGTGGGACGCCTGGCCCTCCAGGGGCCCCTTCGTTCCTGCTTCACTCTCACCAACTCAGAGATAGAAGCTTTCCTCTTCCGAGACGTGAGCTGGTTTCTCTGGAACCAGGCCGGGATCGGCCTCGTCCTGGAGCACAAACCCCAGAACCCGTCGGTGGCGCCGACGCCCTGGACGCCATGTTTGAGGCGACCTACGCTGTGTTGGGTGAGAGTCGTGATCTGGAAACAGGTTGTGAGGAGAAGGAGAGCGCAGAGGACTCTGCTGGCTTGGAAAAGGCCGGTGGAAGTTCCAGCCCCTTCATGTGCAACACAAGCTTGGATGAAGGACTTGAGATGGACTCTGCTGGCTTGGAAAAGGCCAGCAGACTCGCCTCCTGCCTCTCGTCCTCCTCCTCCAGGTCCTCCTCCTCTGTTTTCTCCTCTCCTTCTTCGTCCAAATCCTCCACCAGCTCCTACACCTGCTCACTCTGCAGCGATAGAGAGAGAGATAACCTGTCACTACGGCAACAACCGTACCACCTTCCTACCTCTTCTTCAGAACTGTGTAACCAATTGTTTAGGATATGCTCTATTTAGTAGTTCAGAATTCAAATAAAAACTACTGGCATTTAGTTTATAACTCCTTTTTAATTGTTAAGCTGTTTGTGTACAAGGTTGTGACATCACCATTTCAGGACTACAGCCACAGGCTGATTAGCATTTGTTAAAGTACAAAGCCAGCCGCTTTACATCAGTGTAAAAGTTACCTTAAACACTAGCTTTTCTAAAACTTTTAAATACACATAACCAAACTATGTATTTTGAGAATGGTACTTGAGTTCTACAAATTCCTGTTTGGTGGCTTTTCTGCTGAATTTGATTGGCTGTCACGGACAAACGGTTGTGGAGATCAACATTTTTTGTGGGGCTTGGTCTGAAGAGCATATATGGTAATTTTAAAGGAGATTTGTCAAAAATTGTAGGAGGAGTAGTATTTCAAAGGTGTTTGATAAAACCGGAAATGGCGGGAAATCTGTACCTCATTTTTGAAAACCAGTCATACCAGAGAATGTATAATCCTTAAACAGGCTCTGGTCATACGGTTCAAAAATTGCGTGTGGAAACAAAAGACCAACTTTGACCCATTGGTGGCGCTAGAGTGGTGCAATGGGAAACATGAAACTTGGTGTAAGTATAAAATCGACCGTCCTTAATCAGTGTGCCAAATTTCACAAAAAGTTATCGAAGTGACCTAGGGGCTGCCATAGACTCCAATGGCACAAGAATTACAAATAATAAAGCCACCAATAACAATAGGTTCCCTCCTTACGGAGGAATCCTAATAAAACAGCTTGGCACATATCAACCTGACATCAAAATTACTCAACAGGCGAGCGAAAAAGGTAAATCATACACGAGCGGTTTGTCTTGCAGTTAACGCTAGTCGCTAACAGAAAGGCCTGGCTAGCTGGTGGCATGTCAATGCCGTATTTTGCTTCCCGTGCTTGCTTTTTATAACATTCGGAACAGATACAGCATGGACTGTTACAGGAGTTATAACTCTATTAACTAGCCTTACAAGGAGTTAACTAGCCTTATTAAGGACATGAAACATTTATCTGAGAAGAAAAAAAACACGTGTACAAAGGCACACGTGGAGAATACAATCAAGCTAGCCATGCTAAGGCAGAGTTAATATCGCTACGCAACTGGACGAAGGTTTGATGTAAGAAAACACAACGAAGAAGTGGATACTGACAGGCACGTTCTATTAAAGATAAACGATTGTGTTCAATTCTGCGCAGCCTGGCTGGAACTGAAGCTCTTCCCACACTGGTCACAGTGGTACGGCGTCTCTCCTGAGTGAACACGCTGGTGTGTCTAAGCTTCCTGACCAACTGAAGCTCTTCACATACTGGTCACAGTGGTACAGCTTCTGGACACTGGTAATTATTCTCATGTTCTTCATCCACTATCTACTGTTTAAAGAAAAAAACACTGCCTTAAACCTACTTGTCACCCTCAATGAAGATGATGTTCTTGATTATGTCTCCATATCTTCCCTGCCAGACATTCATGGTCCCTGTATGGCTGAAGCATCCCAAAGTGTACCTTACCCTGGCTGGGGAAATGACCTTGGAGGACCCAGCCCTTTCCAGAGGAAAGGTAACCTTATATTATCAGTAAACAGAATGGGAACGTACTTCTTTGTCTGCCATGGGCAATACAAGGAAAGACAAACAATTGTTCAGAGTGAACAGTTTGGACATGTTAAATTCCAGAAAGTCAGGGTGACTGTTTGGTTCTTGTTGTGCGGCCTTTCTTGCTACCTCAGCATGAAGCCGAGAAGGAGGAGTCCCTGAGTGAGGAGGAACCTGAGTGGTTCTGAGAAGGACCTACCCCTGGTCGATCTGTGGAATGCCTCAGATGTTCAGATCCACCTTTTTATGTTTTTTACTTGCATGTCAGGAAGTCTGGCAGTTTTAGCTGGGAAGTGGGGAGAACTATCCTCTTCTCAAAAAGAGGGATATGCAAAGCTAGCCAAAAAGCTGGAGGAGGATAGGGAAGGCCAGGAGTTACAGGGGGACTTCAGGGCACTAAAAATCAAGCATAACATGAAGCAGCTACAGATCACGGTGGGAACTACTTCCCGGTACGGCGTCTCTCCTGAGTGAACACGCTGGTGTGTCTAAGCTTCCTGACCAACTGAAGCTCTTCACACACTGGTCACAGTGGTACAGCTTCTGGACACTGGTAATTATTCTCATGTTCTTCATCCACTATCTACTGTTTAAAGAAAAAAACACTGCCTTAAACCTACTTGTCACCCTCAATGAAGATGATGTTCTTGATTATGTCTCCATATCTTCCCTGCCAGACATTCATGGTCCCTGTATGGCTGAAGTATCCCAAAGTGTACCTTACCCTGGCTGGGGAAATGACCTTGGAGGACCCAGCCCTTTCCAGAGGAAAGGTAACCTTATATTATCAGTAAACAGAATGGGAACGTACTTCTTTGTCTGCCATGGGCAATACAAGGAAAGACAAACAATTGTTCAGAGTGAACAGTTTGGACATGTTAAATTCCAGAAAGTCAGGGTGACTGTTTGGTTCTTGTTGTGCGGCCTTTCTTGCTACCTCAGCATGAAGCCGAGAAGGAGGAGTCCCTGAGTGAGGAGGAACCTGAGTGGTTCTGAGAAGGACCTACCCCTGGTCGATCTGTGGAATGCCTCAGATGTTCAGATCCACCTTTTTATGTTTTTTACTTGCATGTCAGGAAGTCTGGCAGTTTTAGCTGGGAAGTGGGGAGAACTATCCTCTTCTCAAAAAGAGGGATATGCAAAGCTAGCCAAAAAGCTGGAGGAGGATAGGGAAGGCCAGGAGTTACAGGGGGACTTCAGGGCACTAAAAATCAAGCATAACATGAAGCAGCTACAGATCACGGTGGGAACTACTTCCCGGTACGGCGTCTCTCCTGAGTGAACACGCTGGTGTGTCTAAGCTTCCTGACCAACTGAAGCTCTTCACACACTGGTCACAGTGGTACAGCTTCTGGACACTGGTAATTATTCTCATGTTCTTCATCCACTATCTACTGTTTAAAGAAAAAAACACTGCCTTAAACCTACTTGTCACCCTCAATGAAGATGATGTTCTTGATTATGTCTCCATATCTTCCCTGCCAGACATTCATGGTCCCTGTATGGCTGAAGCATCCCAAAGTGTACCTTACCCTGGCTGGGGAAATGACCTTGGAGGACCCAGCCCTTTCCAGAGGAAAGGTAACCTTATATTATCAGTAAACAGAATGGGAACGTACTTCTTTGTCTGCCATGGGCAATACAAGGAAAGACAAACAATTGTTCAGAGTGAACAGTTTGGACATGTTAAATTCCAGAAAGTCAGGGTGACTGTTTGGTTCTTGTTGTGCGGCCTTTCTTGCTACCTCAGCATGAAGCCGAGAAGGAGGAGTCCCTGAGTGAGGAGGAACCTGAGTGGTTCTGAGAAGGACCTACCCCTGGTCGATCTGTGGAATGCCTCAGATTTTCAGATACACCGTTTTATGTTTTTTACGTGTGCGTGCGTGTCTAGCCTGCTCGTCTCGCTACCCTCCAGTTGCCCCTCGCGCCCTGTTGGCCAGAGCTGGGACTGAAGCTTCCTGACCTGCTGCTCTCGGACAGGAAGCTACTGTTCTCAGAATATCAGAACCACCTCCAGGTAGGAACACATACCTGGAGAGACTCAACACATTTGACACTTTGTTCATGTCTGACACATTGATCAAAAGCAACATACAAACAGTACATAATAAAGGTTCAGAAGTGCATCAGTCTAACAGTATTTCAGTGGGTAGAGCCAAGGGAGTCTGTCTTTTACCAGTTTATCTCAACATCATCTCAAATACAATATGCTCATGTCTTGGCACATATCAACCTGACATCAAAATTACTCAACAGGCGAGCGAAAAAGGTAAATCATACACGAGCGGTTTGTCTTGCAGTTAACGCTAGTCGCTAACAGAAAGGCCTGGCTAGCTGGTGGCATGTCAATGCCGTATTTTGCTTCCCGTGCTTGCTTTTTATAACATTCGGAACAGATACAGCATGGACTGTTACAGGAGTTATAACTCTATTAACTAGCCTTACAAGGAGTTAACTAGCCTTATTAAGGACATGAAACATTTATCTGAGAAGAAAAAAAACACGTGTACAAAGGCACACGTGGAGAATACAATCAAGCTAGCCATGCTAAGGCAGAGTTAATATCGCTACGCAACTGGACGAAGGTTTGATGTAAGAAAACACAACGAAGAAGTGGATACTGACGGGCACGTTCTATTAAAGATAAACGATTGTGTTCAATTCTGCGCAGCCTGGCTGGAACTGAAGCTCTTCCCACACTGGTCACAGTGGTACGGCGTCTCTCCTGAGTGAACACGCTGGTGTGTCTAAGCTTCCTGACCAACTGAAGCTCTTCACATACTGGTCACAGTGGTACAGCTTCTGGACACTGGTAATTATTCTCATGTTCTTCATCCACTATCTACTGTTTAAAGAAAAAAACACTGCCTTAAACCTACTTGTCACCCTCAATGAAGATGATGTTCTTGATTATGTCTCCATATCTTCCCTGCCAGACATTCATGGTCCCTGTATGGCTGAAGCATCCCAAAGTGTACCCTGGCTGGGGAAATGACCTTGGAGGACCCAGCCCTTTCCAGAGGAAAGGTAACCTTATATTATCAGTAAACAGAATGGGAACGTACTTCTTTGTCTGCCATGGGCAATACAAGGAAAGACAAACAATTGTTCAGAGTGAACAGTTTGGACATGTTAAATTCCAGAAAGTCAGGGTGACTGTTTGGTTCTTGTTGTGCGGCCTTTCTTGCTACCTCAGCATGAAGCCGAGAAGGAGGAGTCCCTGAGTGAGGAGGAACCTGAGTGGTTCTGAGAAGGACCTACCCCTGGTCGATCTGTGGAATGCCTCAGATGTTCAGATCCACCTTTTTATGTTTTTTACTTGCATGTCAGGAAGTCTGGCAGTTTTAGCTGGGAAGTGGGGAGAACTATCCTCTTCTCAAAAAGAGGGATATGCAAAGCTAGCCAAAAAGCTGGAGGAGGATAGGGAAGGCCAGGAGTTACAGGGGGACTTCAGGGCACTAAAAATCAAGCATAACATGAAGCAGCTACAGATCACGGTGGGAACTACTTCATGTAGTTTCTAAAGAGAATAGCAAATCTTTTACTATGTTTTTTTTATACTGACCGTAAAACTAAAGGCCTCAATATGCTTCTGCGTCTCCGTTTTCGGGTGGGCGGGCTCACGGATACGCACGGATACACACGGATAGACTTCGTTTATAGTTCTCCGTAGGCTGTGGGTGCTGAAAACAATTCACCGCCAGAAGAGTAGGTGGCGCTGCACTGCGATGCTAGCTATAGGTTATCGAAAACTCGGAGCAAATTTACAAATGAGCCGTTTCATCAATAAAATGTGCACAGTTTCAGCGACTACACTGCCCATTTCTCGTCACATTTGAATTCAAATGCCGATTTACATTTACTGTTTAGCTGAAATATGAATTGTAAAAACTGCTTCGATCTCTTTGGTGATGTTTGTGATGCTAGCTGGAAGGGCAGCCTGCTATGACTGGGTGTGCAGTGAACATTTATGGGGGGTTATTATGATTACGGAAAGGGATCGTATATGTTTTGATATTGCTACCATTTTAGAGACTGCTTATCGATCCGAGTGTTAATCAGGCGCGGAGCCAGACGTTGTAAACATTCCGTGTTTAGCCCAAACCAACAACGTATTGGGGCTTGATTTGCAAGAACCCGACGCTGAGCGCCTCCACTGTCCTCTTCCACATATTAAAATAGTGCTGCTGCCAACGAATAATGCACCTAATAATATGGTGCCTGCACTGCAATGGCATGGCGGGCTGGACCAAATGATTGTTCGGGCTGCATATGGCCCGCAGGTCGGACGTTCCCCACCGCTGGTCTTGTTGGTCACGGCAACCCATAGCAGCAACCCCGCCCCTGACTTCTTAATACGGACCAATCACAGCCAAGGGGGTCTCCGTCGCTCTCCGTCGCTCTGCGTAATTTCGACGGATAGTTAGAAAATTCAGGAGGTGCACGTCAATCCGTCAAAAGCTCTCCGAGGGCTGACGGAGAGCACGCAGAGGGCGTTCCACGGAGAGGAGGGCGTTCCCTCCTCTGCGTTTTTCGAAAAACGCAGAAGCATAATTAGGCCTTAAGAATAGTAAGATTAACGTTGCAGAAAGTATTTTTAGTTGACATCACTTGTGTACCACAATATAAACTAAGGAATTTTGCCTGTGTTCAATGTTCCTTAGATTAAGGAAAGAGGTTGCCACCCTGACCTACAACCCAGATGACCCTGTCTGTCACCCAATCTGCCACTGGGAGGGCCAGGGTCTTCCTTGAGAAGGAGGATGTGGCAACAACATTTGCTTTACATTTTAAAGGTAAGTATTTGTTTAGTTACATTTTTCACTGCCCCTCCTCCCCACGTTGTGTCCTCCTGTGCTGTATTGATTGTCATTGATTCTACTGTGATGTGGAGGGTCTGAAGTGCCAGTTCCAAAAAGAGTGGCCTATAAGGAGAAATTGAGGGAGGTCCAGGAACTGTTTAACATCAAATATAGTAGGTTGCAATTGATGTCGTTTGAATATCATATTTTGGACAAGAAAAAAAGGACTCATAAATGAAACAGTTAAAATACTAATTACTAAATGTAAAACTATGTAATTACATTCAGTATTATCATTCCATTCATCCATCATCAACCATTTATATATTTTAAATTGTTTAGTTAGACTACGGCACTTTTTTACTTCTGATTTAGTCTGTATATGTTTATTGTTTGCAGCTTTCTGCCACAGTCAATTCTGTGTTTGTGTAATTCTACATGGCGACTAAAACCAATTCTGAATTGATTCTGAGACATAGCAGACCAGGCGCAAGCTTGTACTTTAGTACTTTAGAAGTAGAAGCTCGGGGAGGGCATGAGACGGGAGGCTCCATACACTCTTGGAGATACTTCCCAGCTCCTCCTATAATCCCTCCAGCGAGTTCTGGGTTTACCCAGGGGTCTCCTCCCAGTTTGCGAGCCCTTAAAACCTCTAAAGGAAGTTGCTTTGGAGACATCCTAGTCAGATGCCCAAATACATCCATTGGCTCCTTTGGAGGAAAAATAACATCCCTTGTTTTTACTTTTAGAAGAGGCAGGTGGGAGTGGGAAAGTCCCACACTCTTCTCTGGCAGATGGGCGATCAACTATGGCAGTGGAGGGCATGCCAAAACAAATGGCCTTCAAAAAACCATCCTTTTATGGCCAGCTCAAAGATATCTTGAATGCTGGCAAAAACTAGATTTTTGTCATAAGTAAGTTAACTTATTTTAAGTGGGTTCAATTAAATCTGTGAACCAAGCATTTCATTGCTTTTAACGCTGTTAATGTAAAGATGTGAAATGTGTATTTTTGCAGGAGAAACGGCACCACCTTCAAGAACCCCATTGGAGGCTTCCAATTTGGTCCAAGATAGCAATTAGTTAACAGTTACAGCAATAGCTAAGTTAGCTAATAATTGTTCACATTTGATCATTCAAATAAACATTGGCTCGATGGGTCAGGCCCAAAGTGACCCAGGGATCTCTTCGGAGAAACCGAAAAAAGAGAAGGGGAAGAAAAAGAAAAGAGGAAAGTCTCTTGGAGGAATCCTCTGCATGTTCTCTTGTCTCACTTGTGTTGGTAGACCTCTGAGAAAGTCATCCTCATCGAACGATGACACAGATTCTGGTAAGTGTTTGAAATAGTCATTGGACTGAACTAGTTGCTGTTTGACTAACCAAGTTCATGATGCAGTGCTAATTCCATGCCTTTTTCTGTACAAACTATCAGAAAGTTCCCTATCAGTTGATAGCTGTGTTACCATCTGGTAAAGGAACACAGAGGCAAGACCAACACAAAGAAGTCGAACAAACACAAACCAAAGACATTGAAATATGTCTTCAGATGGTGGAGGAAGAGCCCGGAAACCCCACTGTAAGGGACAGAGACTCTACAGTTGAGCAACAAAACCTACTAGATCATCTCCTATTACTGGTTATAGTTTATACCTATTTTACTTCTACAATGCTTCTAAACCTCCTCTACTGTACACTTCCTCGGAGCGGCTGCTCCCTCTGTCTGGACCTCTGGTCCTCTACGTGCCTGTGTGTCGTCCTGTAAGTCTGTCTTGGGGTTAAGGGTTTGAGAGGGTGCATCAACGTATCACTAAGAACATGGGCACTTAAGATTAGCTAGCCATCTTAACACACTGACAAATGTACTCTGTACAAATAAAGATTTTCCAAAGAAGTCCTACTAACATTCTATGTTCTTCTGCCATGAAGGCTCCTTCATCCAGGCCTGTTCTCCAGCTGACTCATGCTGGAAAACTGCTTCTGAGGGGGTTAGCATCTCTGGACACTGGTAACTATTCACTCTCCTTCCACCTTCCATTTTCTTGATCCAAATTCTGCTGTCTTCAGAAACCACTGACTTAAGGCCAATTTATACTTATGTCGCAGACACTTTTGAAAAGGTCGCCGACGAAAACAAAAAAGTGTCGCTCAGGCTGCTGCATTTATATTTCGGTAAACCGTCGCCTGTGCTCAATGTTCGCGTGACACTGGACGTTCTGACATAGGCGGACGATGTCAACTGAATTGTTTTATAAAACGGCAGAGAGGCATTATAGAGGTGAGGATATTTTCTCGCTTGCTCCGCCAATCTTTCCTCCATCAAAACATCTGTTTTTTATATGCGTTTATGCTGTTGGAAATCAGCTGTTAGAAAACAGCTGTTGAGCGCTAGCTGAAAATTCAAACAATGACAACGCGTGAGGTCTATCTAGCCAATCACACTTGCGCGACACTATGTGACGACATCCGCGCCAGTAGAAATTTCTCCTTGTAGGCGACACTTCCAAGCGACGGTTAAAAGTGTCGACCGTGATGTCATTTCTGTCGGCGACCTTTTCAAAAGTGTCGGCGACCTAAGTATAAATTGGGCTTTAGACATACTGTGTTAGTCACCCTTAGGCCGTGTTCACACCTGACCTCTTTTTTAGAAAAAACGCTGCCTCCAGCGCCTTTTTACATGCAACTCTATGGGAAAAGGAAAAAGGCGGACGCCTTTTGAAAAAGCGGCCGCCTTTTGAAAAACTTCTAAAAAGGAGCTGAGCCCGACGCCTTTTCGAGTTCAATTTTCTCAACTTTCAGAAAAGCGCTGGGTGACGTTAAGCGCCTTTTTGACAGCTGACCAATCAGGACGAGGAAAGTAGGATACGCGTGTACCTTCCCTAGTAACCTTCTACCGTAGTTACCGGTGCCCCTAAAATAAACGAAAAAGATACCGGTCGAGGCACTTATAATTGCCGTTTTGTACTACTCCGAATTATTCGACATGAGTAATAAAATATACTGTAATATACTGATGCGATCAGCTCACATCCATTTGCTTCCACTCTCTACACAGGCTGCGGCCGTAGCCTAGACTAGTCTAGCGTTAGTAGTACTTTGTTCGTGAGAATCTTGATATTGATTTAGGGACAGTGACGTGGCTGGTTAGCTAGCAAATCTTCTTGTCAAACATACTGTAAAATTATATTGACTGTTTGTCAACCGTAAACAATGTTATTGCCTTTGAATCTTGCTAGCATAACGTTAGCTTTCGGGCTAATAGCTCAGCTGACGTACGTTGACAAATACAGAATTATCTTGACGTCAGCCAGCGCTTTTCTGAAAAGGCGCTCAAAAGGCGCTGGAGGCAGCGTTTTTTTCTAAAAAAGAGGTCAGGTGTGAACACAGCCTTAGACAAAGATAGTGAAGTTAACATCTCCAGTTGTTCATTGTCAGACTTTCTTCATGGCCCCAGTTTGGCTCAAGGACAGTCTCAAAGTTTACCTCACCCTGGCGGGGGAGATGATATTGGAGGACCAGACTAGCAATTACAAGCAATTGATTGTAATTTGTATTCACTAACAAACTACATTTCAAAGTAATTTGACCCAACCCTGTGTCTTTCATACTTTCAAACAGTAAATACTGACAATAGACTGAGAATGAATAACCAGACTAGATATACTTCCAAGTCCTCCTATCCAACCAGTGTTGGCAATTTAGCGACTTTCTCGCTAGATCTGGCAACTTTCCAACTCTCCTGGCAACTTTTATTGTCAAAAGCGACAAGCGACAAATGTAGCGACTTTTTCCTGTGTTGTTGGAGACTTGCTGGTGTTTTGGAGACTTGCTGGTGTTTTGGAGACTTTAAGGCCAGACACCACAGGTTAATAGGGTAACATTTTTAACTAAATGATATCACCACTAAACTTCCCCAGTTGATTACTTATATCAAGACAATGTTTTTTTGCATTACAAGTTTTCTTAATATTTTATTTGGATATGCACATTTTTGCAAATTAGGCATAATTTAATTAAATATGTGTACTTTTCCAGAACTGAAATCTGATTATTGGTTAAAGCTAGGTAAAAAAGTTTTGTGTCCTTTTGTTGATACTTTGAATATCAAGTTTTTTACAGAGGTTATTTTTGATATCTCTTTATCACTTCAGAAATCAGAAAATACTGTCAACACTCATAAAAAAAGATTTTCGCCACTTTCTTTTGAATAAAACTCCCAATAAATCAGGCTATGAAATATTTATAAACAAACCCCTCTGTAAATCCTTTGACAAAGTAAATAGGAATATAAATATAAAGTTTGATGTATGTAAGTACTACAGAAGTGGTGATTTCACGCTCGGAGCATGAGAAAAACCTCATTTTGAGAAAACGGCCTTTGAAAAATATGTGTTGTAAAATGTTATACAAAGGTATTTGAAAGCACTATTTACAGACATAATATCTCATCAGGATCTTAGCAACAACAACATACAACAACCCAAACACATTAAAACTGAAAACTGAACCAGCATTGGCCTTGACTGAACAGAACTGTAGTAAAATACACCCGCACAGACACACACTGCTACTATAGAACCTCCACCCTGGTTTGGTGGTTGTCCATCCTGCTTAACTTTGCCAAGTAGCCTATGTTTGCAGCCTAGTTTTCCATGCCTGCTTTATATGTTGGACCCTCATCCCTTTTAACTTTTTTTGCGGTGCTCCGACACCTATAGGCGACTTCATGCTGGTTGTTTAAGCCTCAGCTTTGTAAATTCGGAGCCGATCAGTTTCCCTTATAGCGTTAACTGTCACAACTGTGCTCTGAAGCCACAACCTCTCCATTACACTTGGCATGGCAGAGGCACCTTCATTAAAAGTGGAGATGGCCATACTTGCTGCTGCCTCAACCTTGCTTTTTTGGACACCGCACCCATATGACAGAGTGGAGGCACTCGTTTGCATTATGAGTGCCTCCATGCTGCATTCGCTGCAGCAGGCTGTCACTGGACTAATGCTTAATATATTACTTACTGTTCATTTGTCCATGCATATTGTTAAAGTTATGTTTTTGCCACTAAAGTTTAACAATTAATGTGTATTGGTAGGTGACATTATCGAAATATTGTCCAACCAGATATTAAAAGGAAAAGGCTGTGGGGCCTACTGTAAAACTGACTAAATAACCCATGAATGAAATACTTTATTGATCCGTAAAACAAATTGATGAAGGCTATAGTGGAGCTGTGTGTGTGTGTGTGTGTGGACAGCAATGCCCCCTTTCATTAGTCATTGATGTTATGTTATCAATGCAAACCCTAACTCGTGCACTAAGAGCACCATTCACACATTCACGTCAAAGGCGTCGTTTACGCAAATGAGGAACAATTTTCGCTAGCGATGGCCAATCGGATTGTTTTTTTGTTTCTCGTAACGTAGCAACCATGGTAAACATTTCTAGTTTCTACATTTCAGTTTCAAGATGGAGGAGAAACGCTTGTGTGGCTGCATATCTAGTCCTGTACGTCTCTGTATTTGTACAGAGACATTGACAAAAAGTATGAGGCCCGGGTATAATACACTTGGAGTGTCGATCAGGTCATCATATAACTCTGTTCACTGGATAACAGGGCTTGACATTAACTTTTTGAGGCACTTGTCCTTTGGACGAGTACATTTACATTTCACTTGTCAATGCACAAAAGTCACTTGACCCCCATAGCTTCAAATAGCTTGACCAAGTGATCGGGCAAAACTAGCCTGGCTAACGGAGGTCGCTTTCTCAGGAAAATGAGTAATGAAACAGGCTCGGTTAAAGAAATCCAATATGCTGGCTATCTTCAGCAGGCTCGTATCTACGTTAGGCAGTCCTCTCTGACGTTTCTGGAGTGAAATACAACATTGTGCACACTGCCAGTGAGCAACGAGTCTGACTGAGGCTAATGGGGACGCAGTCTCACACTCAAATTGCCAGTTTAAACAAATCACAAAAATAATCAGACCAGCTGGCTAAAAGCAGAATTCCCATATCTCTTGAAAGCTGCCCTACTCGACTTTTTAGATGTCGAATTGACTGTAAAACTGTAAAATTAAGAACTTTGTGACATGACGTGAAGACATGGCTGCCGCTCCACTATATATGCGGTCTGTACCGGGCGACATTCTCACTCAAATGTCAAGACTTTCGTGACCCAAATCAAAATTCTGATCCGACAGATCAATGGGGAATCGCTTTTTCTCTCTCTAAGGCCGTCTTCCTCTGACTTTTTGGTCTTTTAAATCTAACTATTTGTATGATCCGTGTGGTCCTTTTGCCATTGTAAATGCTATCCTTTCCCGGTTTTCTGCAACCTAGCTGCGCGCGCATCCTGAATGTTGGTAAACATGAAAGTGGTCTATATGTTGTTGTGCAGAATGACCGGTCAATCTGTAGGCTAAATGTACCAACTCAACGTAATTATGCACAATTACCGTATAGTGCCGCAAGGGCTGGCTCAAATAGTGCGTAATGACCAACACAATTTCATGTAGGCCTAATGCTGTGTGCGCGCTGTATCGTGTCAGGATTAGTTTAGGCCCTGGACACGACTGGACTACCTCGGTTTGGGTCTCCTGCGACTGGCACCTAGCTTGCTTTCTGCTCAGACTCTGCTGAGACTCCAGGTCGGCTGCCGACTGGTCGGCCGTCTTCCGCAGGGCCTCCAGGTCGGCCGTCTTCTGCAGAGACAGCAGCTCCTCAGCTGTGTCTGCAGCCTGTTTCTCTGCAGACTACATCTCTGCACATTTATCCATCAGCTCCTTTCTGATTTGACTGGATTGCATGTCCTTCTCCTTAGAGTGGATTTGCAATCTGGTCATGACACGGGCCATCTCCATCAGCTTGGCCTTGAAACCCTGCAGCTCCTTCTGTGTCACCTGGAAGGCCTCCTTCTTCGCATTGGAAAGGACGATGATCTTCTCATCCTTCTCTGCAATTTCTAATCTGAGGTTTTTTCCAGCATGATGAGATTGGTCCTGGTCATGTTCCAGTTAACCTCGGCCGTCTTTCTGGCTGACTGGGCCGCACAGATTTCAGCTCTGAGGCGAGAGAGCTGGAACTCTCCCCCGAGCTGAGCTGGTTTGGGGGCCGTGTGTCCCGACTCCAGCAACTTGGCTGTGGCCAGAGTGAGGCCCTGCTCGGACAACTTCAGGGCTTCGACCGCTTTGTTCCTCTCAGATGTCAGGTCCTGCCTGTCCTTCTCCCAGGCTCTGAGGTGAGAGGTCAGACCATCCTCTAGCTCCTGTCGGGCTCTTTGGAGGTCCACCAAGCTTGCGGCAGCGTGGGCCCGCAGGGTGGTCCGAGCCCTGGCCAGAGCTTCTTCAGCCTCAACACGAGCTTTCACTTCAGTCAGGAGCTTCTGGTGAAGCTCCTCTATCGTGTTCTCATAGGCTCTCCTCTCCACCTTTATCTTCTGAACCTTGGCCAGATTCCTCTCTCTGACAGTGGGCCTCATGGCCTCAGCTGTGGCCCTGAGGACGTCTCCACGCTTCTCCTCAATCATCAGAGGTACCTTAGCTTTTTTCTCGTCCGGATTCATTGTTCCTTTGCTACATTCATAATAAATGGAAAATTCGATATTTCATGAAAGATGCAGAACAATGAGTGCGCGCTGTGCTACTGATTTGTTGAGAAAATATCGGACGTCACTGCGTTCATCTAAACATTCTAATCATTATGACGTAGAACAATGGTCTGGATTGGAGGCCAAACTGGAAAAAGCCTATTTTAGTTTGTAAATCTGCTATGTCTAGACTAAAAGGCTAACATTGTGAAAATGTTTTCAATATCCTAATTAATTTGGCCATCTTTTGGCCAAGGTTTGCGAGGTTCTTGCGCGGCCGCGGCCACCCTCAAATATATTCAAAGTTGATTTGATTTACATCAGAGCTTACATGTCTAATTTTGGATCGAGATCTAACCTGATCTAACATATGATGTGTTTATGAGCGCAGATATGATTGTTTTTCAAATATATTCAAAGTACATTTTAAACAAATGTTTTAAAGTAGCTTGCATGTATAATTTAGGATCGAGGTCTTACCTTCACGGTGTTCATGGATCTGAGTATAAGTCAAATGCTTGTCATTTATAAACAGGGAATGCATTTATGACATATTCAATGTGTCATCATGTTACCATGGTGATTGAACGTTAATACAGTCCGATAGTTGCCTAAAGTCAATAGACCACTTTCAAACCTAGCTACGTCACACGACTGTCAAGCTGGCTCAACTGCGCATGTGGGTCGCAAAAGACGAACTTCTCCCCTGTATAATACACTTGGAGTGTCGATCATCATATATCTCTGTTCACTGGATTACAGGGCTTGACATTAACTGTTTGAGGCACTTGTCCTTTGGACGAGTACATTTACATTTCACTTGTCAATGCACAAAAGTCACTTGACCCCCATAGCTTTAAATAGCCTGACCAAGTGATCGGGCAAAACTAGCCTGGCTAACGGAGGTCGTTTTCTCAGGAAAATGAGTAATGAAACAGGCTTGGTTAAAGAAATCCAATATGCTGGCTATCTTCAGCAGGCTCGTATCTACGTTAGGCAGTCCTCTCTGACGTTTCTGGAGTGAAATACAACATTGTACACACTGCCAGTGAGCGACGAGTCTGACTGAGGCTTATGGGGACGCAGTGTCACACTCAAATTGACAGTTTAAACAAATCACAAAAATAATCGTACCAGCTGGCTAAAAGCAGAATTCCCATATCTCTTGAAAGCTGCCCTGCTCGACTTTTTAGATGTCGAATTGACTGTAAATCTGTAAAATTATGAACTTTGTGATATGACGCGAAGACATGGCTGCCGCTCCACTATGCGGTCTGTACCGGGCGACATTCTCACTCAAATGTCAAGACTTTCGTGACCCAAATCTAAATTCTGATGCGACAGATCAATGGGGAATTGCTTTTTCTCTCTCTAAGGCTGTCCTCCTCTGACTTTTTGGTCTTTTAAATCACTATTTGTATGATCCGTGTGGTCCTTTTGCCATTGTAAATGCTATCCTTTCCCGGTTATCTGCAACCTAGCTGCGCGCGCATCCTGAATGTTACAAACATGAAATTGGCACTTCCGGATTACCTGGGATATCATACAATTCAATGGAGAACTGCTGAGAAGTCCCGCTGCTAAAATATTTAATAATTAGGTGGATGTGTGCCAGATGTGCTATATCAGTGTACTACAACAAGTCAACAATAGACCCTTTCACTGGATGGCTTGAAAACTACTTTAAGTATTTATATAATTTGTTTGTCAGTCAGATCGCTGCCCTGCGACACAAACATAAGATGTTCTAACAATTTCACTGCCGGGCATATGCATTAGCTATACTTTGTTTGAAAGCTTAGGTCCTTTAGAATTCAGTTGTGTGATTAATTTTACAGTCAGTACATGTATTTGAGATTCCCCCGCAAAACTGACCAGCGTCAAACGTTAGCTTCTTGTTTATCTACTTGAGGCTCTAGTTTTTACATCAGGTCTCTGCTATTAGCCATAAACTGCAAATGTATGAGTGACAAATTACACGTGTGCTACAAGTGTGCTGTAATTATAAATAGTAACAACTTTTTCATTGAGGGTCTTTGGTACAAGCTTTATGCAACGTGTTAAAACTTACATGATATAGGGTGTGCACTAGTAATCTTCCCTCCTATATAATGGCAATTAGAAAGACTCACGATTTTGAGCTTCGGCCCACCACCTACTATAGCTACTTTCCTTACTGAGGAGTTGACAGCACTGTATCCAACTAGATCATAGCAGTTATCCATCTTGAAAGCGTCACATTCATACCCACTCCATGGATCTAATTTGAGGTCATGTAGATACACAGGAAGTATATGAGACGAATGGCAATCATTTCTCATGTTTCATCGGCTTTTCATTAGCTAGCAAATCTGTTAATGTTGAACTATTGACCTGACTGAGGTAATTAGTTGAAAATGTTAAAAATTTAACACATTTGATATGTTTTATCAGTGGGCCGACCATGTTTGTTTCTAACCATGTGAGTACTGGCTACTAGTCTAGCTAACAACTGGCTGTTCATTTGTGAAAGTGCCAAAAGTGGTCATGTTTTCTCTGTGTTTGTATAATTCCATTTAAATAGTTTTAGGTATGTGCTTAATTCTATGTTTGCTATACAGCTTGTTCAGGTAATGCTAGCTAGGCATTGAGGTGTTGAATGATCAAGCCAACAACATGCTGGGTTAAATGGTCAACCCATCTTGCTGGGTTAGTTTAACCCAATGTTTGTTCTGTCCCATATTTAACCAGCTGCTGGTAAAAATGTTTAGAGTGTATACCTCTAACCAAAAGTTTACTTGTTTAAAAAAAAATTGGAGTCTCACTCTGTATTGGTGTGGTCCGTTTTCCATGTATAAGCGACACATGCAGCCAAATGAGAACGACTGTATTTGTGGTCTTTGATTTTCCTTGAGAGACCCTGCCAGTCATTAATTCCCACAGCCCATGCCACCTGGTGTGATCTGCACTGTCTGTTGCCGTCTTTGGCAAATAACATATGGAATCTTGTTTCCATGTTTAGTAGGCCTAGCCCTAGTGTAAAGCACCTGCCCTTAGTGTCTCCAGTAGCAGTTCTAGGCACGGGCGAAGGGAGGGGCGGCATTTTCCGACTTGTTTGTGTTTGGCACCCTCTGCTGGCATAGAAAAGGTAGTGGTGGAAGTGGGTGCAGGGAAAAACCTTGCCCGGGGCACCTTTTATTTATTACATATTTCTTGATGCTGTCATCATCAATGTCTACAGGGAAAAGAGCCCTGTCAGTAGGGGACTCTGTGCTGGAGCTAACACTTGCAATAGAGGGGTAATCTCCGCTGCTCTGGTTGTCATCTTCTGTATGGACTGGTCAGGGTGGAACTGGCTCTAAATGAACTATGTATGTCTCTGTGCTCATGAGAAGAAAGATTAGTAGAAAGGCTATGATTACTGCTGGTCTCAGGCAGTGGAGGTGATGTTGCGTTGGAAAGGCTGGTTGCTGGTAAAGACGTGCTCGCTGCTGCTAGCTACCTGCTGCTGAGGTAGTGTTTAGTCTGTGGAGATGCTGATGATAGCTTCCTCTCTGTCTGGTCTAAATAAGTGTTTAATCTTGTGGTGTTTTGCTTGAGCTTGTTCAGAAAGTTTATTGCTGCGCTTTTGAGCACCGCTTGCATATTTTCTTTTGCTTATGTCTCTACTGTCTATCCATCTAGCAAAACGTAATGATTAGCATTATAGAAATGTGCGCGTTCAAGAGGCGTTTGGCGTTGTAGTGCATGTAAGATACGCAAAAGCCATTGTTGCCAGATTCAGGGATTTTGAGACCATTATGCCCATGGAAGTGGATGGAGATCTGTTTAGTCTGTTTTTTCCTTTTATACATAAGCGAGGCAGCGCTACCATTAGGCAAAGTAGGCAGCCGCGGGGCCCTGGTGAAAATTCTAAAAATATTATATAATAGTACAGTATGTTATTTTTCATTATTGTGTTATAGAATATACTGTATACCTATCTGTATTTTGACTCTGTCTCATGTCTCTCTCCTACTACCCCAGAGGCCCAATGGATTCCTCCATCTCCTCTTTGGGGTAATTCTGTCCATCAGACCACCAGGACAGAACTGGAGCCAGAGAGCAGAAAACGTCCTGCTGAGAATCAAGGTGCAGTCCCTTTCTCCCCCCTTCACATGCTCTACCTGGATAGTGTTAGGTTGTGTCTTTGTAGAATGATACTACTAAATGTTGTGGATGTCTCAATGTGTTCTCAGAGCCAGATGCAGTCATGGATGCATTTTTGATTTTGAGGACCATTTATATGTCTGTACTCAGAATCTGTTCCTGGGGAACCTGGAGATGCAGGTGGAGTACCTTTTGTCCTCCTTGGACTAAAATACCTCAGACTCTACAACTTCCAGAGATAACCAGAGCGACAGTCGACGACTATAGGACTAACACCATCATAGTCTGTATGAATAAAACAACGTATCCAGCACATGTGGTCAATGCCTTCTTGTAGATACTAGTTATAAAAAATGATCAGAACTCACATCACAAAAAAGTGTAGTGTCCTTTTGTTGGGAAGTATATGAAATGTCCAGGTATTTAAAAATATCAAGTATCAACTGCTCTTAATTGTTTTTTTTCATGTAATTTTTACAGACACAGTATGTTCTGGAAATCCCCTGTCAAAGCATGTCACCCAGAGTTGGCATACTGCTCTTTATCGGGTTTCATTTAAGTTTTCCCAAAATAACACTGTCATAGCATTACAGTCCTTCAAACATAATTATTAGTGCTGTACAAAAGCATAATGTGGTTGACTTAAGTCTTATCCAGGGTTTAGAGATTCGAGACTAACTGTTTTCAGCGGGTGTATATTCTTCTGGCGTTAAAGTGACCATTGTCGGGTCCGAGGAAGTCTGAAAACATGGATTGTTCGACTGGTTTAGTGCAAGGGCTATGCCGTTAAACGTTCTGGACTTGCGTTCTGGACGTTTTCATTGGCCACGTCATAGCGGGAGGAGAAACTGACGAGAGTCGACCAAATTCCTCAGCGCTCCTCAAATTTCCAGCAATCACGGACCTTTTGCTCGCCTTTGTAACGATCTACATTCCATACCTTTTACGCCGAACTGAGAGGCTTCTAAAATGGTAATGTAAAAAGGAACAGTAAAATTAGTGATTAGTCTTTGCTTACGTAAACCATTACTTTAATTTGATGTGACTTTACAATGATTTGACAACATTTAAACTTGGTAAAACCTTGTGACTAACCTCAAGCTATTACGGTCCCTCTTTTGCCTTCCCAGATGTGGCGAACTATCCCCGCGCTCTTACTTATTTCTGTCGCGGTCATTCATGCCGAGGTTAGTCTTACTTTTCTCTTGTTATGGTGCTTTTGAATTTGTCCGTTTGTGGTAAACCATGCTAAACAGTGTTTTGTACTAACACATATTTTACTGATGGCCGTGGTCATAGCTCAGCCAGATCAGCCTGTTACAAACATTTACAAGCTTTTAGGTCGAGGTCATTCTGTATTGAATGTATGATAAATCTAGAATGTATATGCTATGATTTCAAGGAAATCGGAAGACATTAGCCGAGACTCGTGCCTTGGGTACTGAGACTCAATTACAGACCGTCGTTGTGTTTTAATTGCCTGTATAGTCTATCCATACGCATTAATAGAACTTTATAGCATGTTCTAAATATTGGAGTTTGGAGACATTATAACCCCTACTTCATTGTCTGTGCAATTTGACCCCACTGGACATCCTGTTGGGACCACACACAATGACACAAAGAAACAGACATGCAAATTGTTCCAATAATGTTTCTTGAGTTGATAAGATTATTGTGGCAAAGTGGTTAGCTTATAAGCAAATACGTTCATTGACAGTCATGTCAATAAGGAGAAAAGCTGATGCTTTTTGGTTAGTCATCAGTGTGTTTTTCTGTGGGGGGATGATGACGCTGGTGATAAATAACAGCTGAGCTAACACTAGACTAATGGGGGTAGTATGGAAATGTCCTCACATACGCACACACACCCGGTGTGTGGCTCTCTACCTGACCTTACGTGAGCAACTGTTGAGCAGCTGGTCGTGTGTCATTACCCCCTGTCTACCCTAGGTCTGATGGCAAATCAGGGGCTTCAGAGGGGCTCGTCATTAGCATATATTTGCATTTTGCAAAGGTTGCTCTGTGGGACCGTGGCTCAAGTCTGGGGTGTAACAGTTGTTTACAGGTCTCGTCCCTGGTTACTGCCTGCTGGAAAACACTCCCTTAGGGAGCCTTTTTTTGGGTGTCTCGGTTCCGTCATCAGTGCAGAATGGCAGGGAGGAGACTGGGCACCGCTGGATACTGAGTATATTGTTGGAGGATGCCCAGGAAGCATTACAAAGACATTTTCTTTCAGGGCAATTACCCTGGTAATGGATGGTTCGTGAGACACAGTCAGCTGAGCACTTCTTAAGGTGGCACATAGGAGAATGTTATGGTGTTATGGTGGACTTCGGCACAATTTAGTGTAGCAGCCCTTTGTTGCAGCTTAGAGATTTAAGTTGTGATTTGAAAGAATGCTGCCGGTAGAATATATTTATTTAAATATTTACTCAGAAGGATAGAGTTGGGTGCTTCCCGAGGTAATAATGTGTCGAGAAGACGTCGAGTTGAAACAGGCAGACTGGGACTCGTATGTGTGGAGGGGTGGAAAGCAGAGATAACGTAAGAGAAAGAGATACACATCAGTTAAATCAAATGTTGTTTCACCCTCGCAAATTGTAGACACACACAAACACTCAAGCTTCCAGACACACAGTCAAAGTAAATACCCGCAGGGACCCCTCTTCAGTGTTGGTGTGTTCTCCACTCCAGGCCCACCAGTGTTATTGTGGTGAGGCTAAACAAAGACTAGCTTCCTGTGGAAACACGGCCTTCGGGATAGGAGCAGAGAGGAAAGAGAAAGCTATCGTACTGTCCCATATAGGTGGACGTTTAGCAGTGTAACAGGATTAGGCACAGTGGCTTTGATAGAGTACACAGTCCCGGATGATCAGCTGCCTCTAAACGAGGGACTGAGTTAGCTGCCTCACAGGCAGCATGCTGTGTGGCGGTTGAGGACTGTTCTATAAATACCAGTCCAGGTGAGGCTAACAGGCAGGAACGTAGGGGACAGCATGTCCTCTGATTGTGTGTGTGTGTGTGTAGGATCAGACCTGCTCTAATTACTCGTCACACTTCAGCAGATGGAAGTAGAAAGAGAGAGAGTGGATGAAAGAAAGAGAGGGGTGAGCGTCTGAGAGAGGAGGAGATGGAGAAGAAGATGGGAAAGCAATAGGACAGGAGTGATTATCTTGGAGAGGCTAGTGTTTTATGTCCTAGCAGGTCATGTCGTTTGATCTTCTCACTCTTGGCTGGACTTAAAAGGAGTCTTCATTTACCAGCTGTGGCTCTATTATTACACACAGACACACACACACACACAGGGTGGAAACCGATGATGTTGTGCTGTTGTAAAACTATAGTTTTGTATAGACTCTGCTGTCCTCATCTTTCTGACCTGTTGGTCACTGTCTCCTTTGACTATATACAAGGCAGACACAAAGATAGCGTCTGGCAATGTAAACATGGAGCCTGCTTCTCAGACCTACACAGAACAGTGACACAGTTTTGTGTTCCAGGTTGCTCCTCAGTTCCAATGTTTGACTGACCAACACAGCCGGGATTGACATACCAGACACTAACATGTCTGGCCTCCCCACACATTCCAATGTTGTGGTCTGTAAACAGGCTACTTCCTTGTTCAAACACGCTCAATCCATTAGCCCTCAACCCTGGCCCCATCGAGGGGGCAGTGACCGGTGCAGGAAGACTACCCGCTCCCCTGGCCTGGGCCTTGGCTTTTCCTTCTAGGCACGTTGGACCAGTGCCCTGAGCAGATAGGTGGGAGAGAAGATTAGAGCGAAGAGTGTGGAAAATCAAGACAGAGAATGGAGAAAAAATGTTGCTTTAGAGAAAACTAAGTGTTACATAGATGGAGAAAAACACTTTGAAAAGAAACTGATTTTAAAGCCAGTATGGACAAAGAACTAGAGTAATGGGATTAGTGGAAGGGACACAGGGTTGGCGACAGGTTACCTAGAGACAGAGAGAGGGGGATAAACTGTAAAACCCCAAAGTGAACTGAAACTGTTTAAGGAAACACAATGCCTTAAGTAAAGTAAGTGCAACATGGGCTGTTTACGTTCCCTAAGTATCTTGCTCAGATTCAGTCCTTAAATTGACTACGCCCATGTAACTCATACATAATGTGTTTTATTATTCTGTCAAAGTAAGTTATGTCTTTGTCGCCAATTTGAATATATTTTTAAAACTTACATGTGCTCAAAATGTGCATAGGTGACAGTAATGCTATAACATCTCTTCAACACAATCGGTGCTAATTGAGGACCGACTGAACACTTGTGGTTAAGTAATGAAATAAGTGTGGGTCAAGCACAAGCACTCATGTCACTGAGTAAACCATGTTACTCTTTGTGGAGTCATCTATTACTCTACATCGAACACATACTCTACAATAACACATAACATCTATTAAAACTCACAATACACAATAATCAAGTTCTAATTACAAGGTGACGTTGAGTAAATGTCTCTTCCTGTAAATATGAAGTCAAATGTACTTGATTCATTAAGTAAGATGTGCTGTTCAGTTTTACAGTGTAGACGGGTACAGATTAAGAGGTATGGTGGTTTAAATGTCAACTGTATTGTCATTGTGCACAGTACGGATACAGAGCCAATGAAATGCAGTCAGAATCTAACCAGAAGAGCAGATTGTCAAAGCGTATAAACAGGTATAAAGTGTGACCTTTAGGGGTGGAAGGTTAGATGCTTGGGTGGAGATGGGGGACAGTGGAGAATTCAATGTTGATTAAGATCTGAGATGAGGATGATGGAGTTTGATCCAGTGCTTAATGTGAGAGTGGAGGAGGTATGGATGTTGATACATGGTTGTTTGCTCATGAGGAATCCATGTTCCATTTTTACAGTTAGAGCTCATATTCAGACATTCAAATAATAGTTTTTCTTCTTCTGGAATATTGCCTCTTTCTTTTTTCACACACACACACACACACCACACACACACACAACACACACATCCGTAGTAAAGTATCTGTAGTTACGGTATCATATGTACAGCAGATCATGTAAGTGGTAGTACAGAGGGCCTACGGTTGGTGTAGCTCCAGAGACCCAGACAGCAACTCTGCCTAGAGAGAAGCTGGATGAAATGACAGATGGGTTCACATTCAATATGATTACACCATCCCGCAGTCTTAAACGTTCTCTCCTATCTCACTCTTCCTCTCCCTTTCTCACAAGCTTTCTCCGTCCTTATTTGTGTATTTCTCCTGGACAATTCTGTCCTGGTTGGGGCAGACCTCATCCTCGGAGAGAAGGAAGAGAACCCTGCTGATCCATTCCCCTCTCTGCTCCTGCCCCTAGTCCATGATCCCATGGTCTGGCCCTGAGTCTGACGAGGACGTGGGGAAGAGAAAGAGGAGGGGTATCTTTGACCTAGATATAAATTAGATTTTGGCTTCAAACTTATGACAGGCCTAGCAGAGAGAGAGAGTCTTTGCACTGTTAGGCTAGAAGGAATGTAGCCCCTCCTTTCCCTCTCTCCCTTGTTCGCTCTGTGTTCCTTGTTCTTTCTCCCTCTCCTGTGCTATTCTAGCCCTCCCTTTCTGGAACTTAATCGGAAACACATGTGTAACTGTTGATGGTATGAGGTAATGTGTGCATACATAGTCTGCCTGTCGGTTCATTTGTTTTTGGCCCTGCCTCTTGTTGTGTGTACGGGGTCTATCGGTTTGTCTGTCCGCCTGGTTGTTACGGACTGGAGGTAAATCGCTTAGAAGGGAATGTTTCTAATGTCATCTGTGAGGTCAGTGGTCTGGAAACCGCGCTCCCATGGTGGTTTCACCTATTAGCTAGACAATGTGTTTGTGTGTGTGTGTGTGTCCTGAGTCAGCGTGGCAATCAGTTGGGCTGGTCAGGCTGGTCACTCCATCAGCATCACGTGACTCCACCCAGGATTCTCCACAAGGGGTATTAGCCAGCATGGTATTAATCAAGACATGGCAAACAAACTGTGTTTGTCTTGAGATAGCAAACAAGCGTAGACATCCACTATTACTGAGACATTATATGCATTCTGCTCCAATGTGCATGTGTGTGTGTGGGAGTAATGGATTTTTGAGTGATGGAAATAGCCTAGTGATCGAGGCACTGGGGGGGAACGAACCAGGTATTTTTTGTGGAGAAAAAGGAGGAAGAAACATACTTTAACTCCAACTCGCTTCAGCTTTGGGTCAATAAAGCAGCCGCTGGAGGGAAATTGAGTTCCGACCCCCCACCTTTCCCCCATCCCTCTCCTCTTTCCATTTTTTCTCTATCTGTCCATTCTTGTCTACATCTAGGCCCATTTTTAGAATTGGCCTCATTTTACTGGGATATCTAGTACAATCACATACAAGAGAGAGAAGAGTGAGATAGACCGACAGATAGCGATAGAGAGAATGGGGCAATAATTACAGAGTGAAATTAATGAGGGTCTGGCTGATATGAAACATAAGAGGGACGGAGGTAGAGTAGAGGCTTGACAGAGTTGGATGTGTCGGTTCTTTTGTCTGCTTCCCCACACTCCCACAGCTCAATCATGACCTCGGGACATGGCGTGTGCTTCTACCAAACTTTCCCTCAATTCCCTCTTTTCTCACACGCCCCTTTTTAAGCTCCTCCCTTTCCTGTCACCCCCTGTTCTCACCCCCTTTCACGCTCCTTTATTTTCTTCTCTTTAATTCTTCTGCTCTTAATTCCTCTCCTTAGGCTAAAGCCCTTTATGACCAACTCATCACCCTGTTATCAGTTTGCAGAATCAAAGATGGAAGTCGCTCTCGAGAAGATACAGGCACCAGATAACATATATTGCTAAGTGGAGGTAGGGCTGGAGTATGGGAAAGACAGAGGAAGGTAAAGAGCAATTAATTTATCTCCCTGTGAATATTTATTAGCAGCCATTAGCTAAAAAAATCTATTGGCTCTTGACAGCTCCTGTTTGCGATTTGCTCAATTGAAGTGATTGGCCAATCATTAATCACGCACAGAATCAGTTCCGTTTTGATTCCGTTTGATTCGTTTCCGTCTCACACAACACTACATGTGAATAGTGTTGTGAGACGAAGTACCTGCAGTATCGATATTTTGGGATCAATCCGCCAACCGGATGTGTTGGATTTATTGATAGCTCTGTCACTTGGACCCAGCTGTGGCAGTGAGCTTGCATTACCTGTCTGTCACCATAGCAACCTCCCTTTCCATCCTGGTGGTACCCTAGGCAGGTCCCCAACCCCACCTTGATTAGCTCAATATCAGGGCTCTATCTGGAGCTTGCAACATGCTAGGCTACCCTGAGCAGAGCAACACATCTATAGTGTCGGTCTCCTGGGCATGTTTCACCAGACTACACTGCCCTCCCCCCTCAACACCCACCCACCTTATTTCCCACCTACGCAGTCTATGTCTGTCTTTATTTTTCTGTCTACAGCACCCCTCTCCCCCCTCCCTTAAAGCTACATCATGATCTCACCAACACAGTGTGTGTGCTTCTACCAAACTGACTTGAACTGACTCTGCTTGCTGTTCCCCGACATTCTATCTTCTCTCTTTCCTACTCCCTCCTTCTCTTTTCACCTCCCCTTTCTCTCACCCCCTCATGTCTGTCTCTCTCGTCTCCTCTCTGCTATTTTTTCCTCTCTTTTGTTTGAAGCCCCGCTATGATCTTCTTATTATCCTGTCATTAGTGTACAGAATCATTAAGGAGGTTGCTCACAAGCACATAAAGGCACCAGATACATTCCATAACTGTGACAAACACACACACACACGCACACTCTGAGGAGGCAAGGCCACTGGGAGGGCCGTGAATCTCACAGACCATGGGAATCGGGCCCAACAGGAAAACACAGCTCAGACGCCAGATGTGGAAACACCCCATTTTAATACACACACACACACACACTTACACACGCATGTACGTACGCACAGTTGCACACAGAACCACACACAGTAAAAACGAAGTAGGGAGGGGGGGGGGTTATAGGGAGGGGGGTTATTTGGAGGGTCTTAAAGTGCCCTGAGTGCTTGGCAGCTTGTGATTGGTTGGCTTCTACCTCATCTGACCAGCCCAGTTTGGCAAATCTACTGCTCTTGCCTCGAAAAGGACAAAGACATAGGAGTCAGAAACAAAGGAAAACAGAAAGACTGTTTCGCAAAGTACTGGAGAAATGGATGAATATGGGACACTGAGGAGGGAAGGGCAGGAGTGTCGAAAATATATCAGTTTTATATGAGTTCACACACACATATCCCCCATATGGTGTGGTCACATTGTAAACCAGAATGACAAACAAACTCACTTAATTCCGGAAGTGAAGACGAGAGGAGAAGAGAGATGGGGCTGCCAGCCTACGACAGCACTTTACTTCTCAGACATATGCTCTTCTGTACTGCACAGATTATGTTATGTGTTGATCGTTTGCAGTCTTTTTTATATTTCTGTCTGGAAATAGTAACCTCGATGTGTAACTGCTCTTCTGTCAAAAATAAAAACCAAACAATAATCATCTGAACTTGGGTAAACCTATGATTCTATCAATAGTTACTATAAAACTACAATACAAAGTAGATCCTGTATGGATCATTTCCCCTCAGTTATATAAGTTAAGATACTCACAAGATTAGCGTGTGGTGAGGTAAAAACTGAGACCGAGTTTCAAGTCACAGAACACGTCAGTAAATAAGTGCAACAATGACCTCTAGCGTGCGACTCTTGTAACTGCATGAGTCGTTTGTTGAAACGGCATTCAGGGTAGTAAATGTACCATGTTATCGTGAGTGTGTGTTTGTCACTGTTGATGCTGAATGCATGTCTTCCTCAGGAGGTGCAGAGTAAGAGCAAGGTGTGTGCCAACGTGTTCTGTGGAGCGGGTCGAGAGTGTGCCGTCACCGAGAAGGGAGAGCCCGGCTGTCTGTGTATAGAGGTAGGTGTGAGGGAGCTGAGGTGTTTGTGTGTGGTGGGCAGCTTGACATCTCACAAATGAATTCACTATCTCCTCCTTTCCATCTCTCTTTTACTCCCAACCCCTCCCCCCCCCCTTTCCACTACCATCTCTCTTTTACTCCCAACCCCTCCCCCCCCCTTTCCACTACCATCTCTCTTTAACTCCCAACCCCTTCCCCCCCTTCCCTTTCCACTACCATCTCTCTCTCGTTCTCTGTAACTATAGAGCTGTAAGCCCCACAAGCGCTCAGTGTGTGGCAGTAATGGAAAGACGTATCGGAACCACTGTGAGCTCCACCGGGACGCCTGTCTGACGGGCCTCAAGATCCAGGTGGCTCACGACGGTCACTGCCAGGGTGGGTGAACACACACACGCACACACACACACACACACACACACATTTATACACATACACACACTCCCTAATCTGATATCTGTACTGATATGATATCGTATCTGCCATCAACTTTGATGAAGAAAGAAGTATTGACTATATATGTGGCTCCTATCAGTGGGCAGGTTGCCCTGGTGCACTTTGACCCTGTAAGGTCTGTTTCTGGCCAGGTCTGGATGACGATCAGCAGTGGTCTCACTCACACATATAAGGAATGACCCTTTGTCCCCCAGAAGGAATGATCCCTAGCACAGATCATCAGGTACTAAGTGGCACAGGGAAAAGCCACCGAGAACATAGGGCTGGGCGATGAAATTATATAGATCGTTTTGGCCACGAAACCTTCCACAACAACGATGATGAAATGATGAGATGTTTCAATTCAGTTATTTTCGAGTCCGTTTTCTTCGACCTACAAAAACACTACAGGAACAGCCAATCGTACTGCAGAAAATTTAATTAAATTCCTTTTTGCCTTGTCCTTCATCTTTCTCCATCCTCCCCTTCCACTCTGCACCTGTTGTCATCTTCAGAAAAGAAAACTGATCAGACTGCCACCAGCCCAGGTGAGTGTCTGTGTAGTAATGTTAGTAGTAGTGTGTGTGTGTGTAGTAGTGTGTAACTGCCCTGCGTTGTGTTCAGTCAGTAAGAGCCCGCTTTGGACGTTGCTGTTCTGGAAAACAATCATGAACGTTCCACAATCTGGTTCAACACAATAACCACGGTCCCTCCAGGACAGCGTCAACAGACTGGGAGGAATAATACATCAAACGTTTCAATGATCAAATCTATAAAGGCAGGAGAGTCTGTTTCACTCTGTGGCACAAATAGCTTAGCAACCGTGCAATTGTGAAGTCGAAAATCCCTCGGTGTGTTGCTCAGGACCTGCAGTGAAGCTAGTGACAGTGTTTGAATTAGCTGGTCAAGTTCACTATAAAAATAAACCTATTACGGAAAAAGTGAACAACCATCTCCTAACTAATATAGGGCCAATCCAAACTGTATACGCTAATACTACAGTATTTAAGGACAAGTGCTGCCCTTAATACTAAGAATATTGTTGATGGAAAGTATTTTAAAAAAATACTACTATTTAAAACTAACTCTAATAAAGTGCTAAAGTAGAATATAACATCAGACTAAACTAATGTCCTATTGCTAACGGACAGCCATGCTCTGCCAATAGGGATCTCAATACATACCGATAATGAGAATGAAGAAACTGACATATATAGATACCCTAGTGAGCAGAGGAGTAATACTGGTCTGATCTGGACAGAGATGGTACAGACTCTATTATGGTGTAAACGTCTTCATAAGGAGGGCCTGGGGGATGGGAGTGCTTGTCAGGTGAAGTACACTCTGTCTAGGTCGTACCACTGTCTTTTTCCTCTCATCAAGTTCTCATCTCTGACTGTTCTGTCTTCCCCTCCGTTCACGTTTCTTAAACCTTTCTCTTTCTTTCTCTTTCTCTCTCTTTTCTCTCTCTTTTCTCTCTACCTCCATTCCTACATCCTCGCCCATTGCTCGTTTCCAACCTCCATTTCTCTGTTCTTTCTAACCCTTTTTTCCTTTCCTAAACCTCCTCCTTTTTCCCCTTCTACCACCCACATTCCTACCTCTATCTCTCCCCCGCTTCCCTCCGTCCCTCCCTCCCTCCAGTGGTGTGCTATGCGGCAGATCGTAGCGAGCTGAGGAGTCGCATCATCCAGTGGCTGCAGACTGAGGTGGTCCCAGATGGGTGGTTCGCTAAGGGCTCCAACTTCACTGACATCTTGCTCAAATACTTCAAGGTTGGTTCGCACACACACACACACACACACACACGTGTGTCAGGATATTGAGAATCCTGCGGGGGGATCAGATTGTATACACTAGAACAGGATAAAAACCAAAGTTGATGGTAGTTTGTGAAACTTTTGTTAGACCGACAGTCCTCGGTACTGCTTTGTTCTTCGCTGGCCCGGATGTCGTGCAATTAATGACACTCACATATAACAAAGTACATTCAAAACAACACAAGTCCACAAAATCAACACAGCAGACATGATCTGCATGATCAATTCCTTCTGTGCTCCCCTGCCCTTCTTGTTCCTGCCCTCTACCCTCCTAGATGGGAACTGTCCTGCTTGAAAACCTCCTACGCAATTTCCCCTGTCAGCACACAGACATAAACCTTGACATAAACCTTGCAGTCAATCAAAAAGGCTACTGTGAGCAATAAGTTACCTGCTGAGTGCTGCTGAGCTATGATTGACAGTCGTTTAGGGTAGCTAAAAGTAGATCCTAAGAATTGTGTGGTGTGCTGATTAGATAAGATTAGGCACGCTGTGCATGTGTGTTGTGCCTGATGTTGTCAAACGATGACCAGTGGTGATGACCGCAGCAGTCTGTCTCAAAGTGCAGAGTTCACTCAGTACGAGCGGAGATGGAAACTGCTAACTCCAATGATACATGGTCAGACTGACAAGACTGACGTAGCAGAGTGAGCTACAACAGACAGTGTTATACAGTATTAAACTATACCTACTGTTATTACTGAACCCTTCGTGTGTGTGTGTGTGTGTGTGTGTGTGTGTGTGTGTGTGTGTGTGTGTGTGTGTGTGTGTGTGTGTGTGTGTGTGTGTGTGTGTCACACTGCAGAACTATGACAATGGTGACTCTAAGCTGGACTCTTCAGAGCTGCTCAAGTTCATACAACACAACGATTCAGCCGTGGACATGCAGTCATACGCAGACCAGGAGAGCAACAAGCTGCTCAGGTCAGTGTGTGTGTGAGAGAGAGAGAGTTACAGAGAGTGAGAGAGGGAGAGAGAAAGAGAGAGAAAGAGACAGGTGTATATGTGTTTGTTTCCTTTCAGACTGCTCTTCAGTTTGTGTATTCAGGGATATTTTAAGACCTGATCTCACGGTCAACAAACATAGTGTGTCTGTGTGCGTTCAAACACCTGTGCCAGATGTTAGAAGGCCTGAGATTGGGCTGTTTTGATAGTGCTACCCTAGCCTCTGTACTGTTGGCCATACTTTAAGTATGCTTCCTAGGATAGTATGGATTTCTTCAGAATGTTCCCATGTCTTAACAACCCCTCAGAGTGTAGAAAAACAGACAGAAGTATAGATTTAACCTTGTGCTTCTATTTACACACTGACAAAGAAGTGTCATCTCATCCTTTCACCTGTTACTGCTTTTTCTCCCGCCTTTCCAGGAGCCTTTGCGTGGACGCCCTCATCGAGCTTTCCGACGAAAATGCAGACTGGAAGCTGAGCTTTGATGAGTTCCTGAACTGCTTAAAACCCGGCTTCAACCCCCCTGAGAAGAGTAAGCAACCAGACTTCCTGATCCTGCCACTCCACCACAGTTCCCCACATCACTGTCAAACATCCCACTGCCCAACACTGGGCGCCAATGTACGACGCATCAACACGATGCACCAACGCTCACAGTGTACAACATGGTATTCTTTGAGAAAAGGATACTTCAGTCAAAACTCATGAAGGTGAAATACTTGAGTTGTAAGTGTAGAGGCTGAAATACTTGCAGAAACTTGATCGAGAAACAGACACATTTACCGTTCATGCCTCTAGTGACAACGAAAACATTACTGGATGTTTGATTTTGGTGCACAGTTCCTTGTGATGCCAGTAGAGCAATCTTTATGCTTTAATGATAGGGCAATCTGTGTAAAGTTCACAGTGAGAGAGACAGAAGCTCGGTGGGTTAACTCAGTGACCTCAGAGTTGCAGAAATATTCTACTGTTGAACACAGGAGGACAATCAGAGCCAAGGACATACACATACTCACACTGTATGAAATATGATAAGCCTATTAATGTAAGGGATGATTAACAACAGTTATGTATTAACACAAAATATGATGTGGGGGGGGTAAGAACTTTATGCCAACAAAGTGCTGTGAAATGGTACTGAAAGTAGTCTGAAGTACATCAAAGTGTGGTTTCATATCAAGATAATTTACATTTAGCAGCTAATCAGAGTCAAGTATGTAACCAAGTTAAGGTTTATTACATCATATGTTTGCAGAAATAAAGCATTTTGTATTTATATGGAGGGATATATAGCATATCATGTCTCATAAAGACCGTCAAGGTTGCTGATAACGTTTATTCTAGGTATTCTAAGTAGCAGTAATAAAAAGGAAGTCTGTATGTATGCGGTCATTTCAAACGTTTTTTCCCAATGTATTTACTGTGTGTGTGTGTGTCCTGTCCAGAGTGTGCCCTGGAGGATGAGACCTATGAGGATGGAGCAGAGACCACGGTGGAGTGTAACCGCTGTGTGTGTGCCTGTGGGAACTGGGTCTGCACAGCCATGACCTGCTCTGGTGAGGAGACACATCATCCAGCTATCCTCTACATCCCTCCATCTCCCTATTCATCCAGCCCCATGCATGCACCACACATAAACGTATTGTCCACTGTTTCCATCCCAAGACAAGGATGAGGTTGCCGCGGAGACGGGGAATGCAGGGCCGGAGATGACGGAGGAGGAGTGGACTCGCCGTGTGGCCGAGCTCAACAAGCACCAGGTCAGGACAGACAAGACTGTTCTAGAACCTCGAATCCGACCGCTCAGCCTCATTCCCTACTTTTCAACCACTATCTAGACTAGGACCCTGCAAAGGGAATACGTAAATTAAATATAAATATGATTTTGGATGCTATTTTGTTGCTTTATGAGAAAGGAAAGGTTGTTGCTACTGGGAGCTAGCTCTTTACCGGTTAAAAAGTGCAGTTGAAGCTAGTTCACCAAGTTAGTGGACAATAGAATTGCTATGTTGCTAGCTAACCTCAACAAAACATGGCCTACGTAACGTTAGGTAACCCCATATTGAAAATAGTTTTTCACCTAAGGACTTTTCAGTGCCTAGTTGTTGCCGTGTGAGAATGTGTGTGTTCTGGCACTGAGCCATGGCGAGTTGTGAGTTGTGTATCCTGCTCTCAGATGTAAGAGTTTAGAACATCCCTCTAAACAACAACAATCCCTTCAGAAACGAAGGAGGTCGCTGTTTATATTAGGCAGCTTAAACACTATACTCACATCTCTCTTTTTCCTTTTCCCCTACCCTCTCATTTCTATTTCTCTCACTTTCCAATGACTTTGCCTCTCTCAAACTCAGGAAACAGTGGAGAAGATGAAGACCAGCACCAAGGAAGTCTAAAAACGAAGAGAAGGAGAGAGAACCACCATGGGGCCCTGTGCAGTCACTGAATTGACTCATTTATTTTTCTGCTCTTTTGTTACGCTCATGAAATATTATTTTATTTTTTTCACTATTTTGTGTGTCTTTTACATTTCTTAGTTATGCATCTTAGGGTCTGTCATGCGGTACCAATATGGAGTTATATTGTGTTCAGTACTGTTCTGTTTGATTGTATAACTGCACCCCCGCACTAAAAATGGGGCTTTTACTGTTTCTTAGATGTTTTTGAAACTATGTATACAATATAGAGTATGTTTGTGTGATTTAGATTGGAAACAATGGCAAGTGGTTACTGGTCTGGATGGATGACATGTGTTGATAGGACAATATACACTTGGGGTAACCTGGAGAGACTACATATCATAACAACATGGAGAACCTACTAGTGGGGGGTGTGTATGTGAGACCTTTTGGAGTGCCAGAGAGAACCTCAGCAGTATTAGTACACTTCTGCACTGCTTCAGCACTATTCCACTTAACAACCACATGGTTGTCTCCATTTTGTCTCTGGAATGTGAGTTGAATACAGTGATCATTATAACACGGTGGTCTGGTGTGACGGTTAGGAAGCTTGAATACTTGATCTAAAGCTCATTGGCTAACAGAAGAGGCTTGATACTGCTTGACCTTTCCCCTCTTCTACCGATGTAGTTCCGTTCATTAGTTCATTGCCCCCCTCTCCCCCCCCCTTCCCGGTTTGATTCAAACTGTTGGCGTTGCTCTGCTATATGTTTCCATGATGTGTGCTTCTGTATGCAGTCTGTTATTGGCTGGAAATGGAGAATGCGTGTGATTGCTATGGTTGTCCTGCTGGAGTCACTCAGCTCTCTGTGGCCTTGTTGTAGCCTGTTCCACTAGGCCATGAACACCAGATCTATCTTGGCACGCTCACTAGATATTTGGCCTCCTGTCCACCAACATTAAGCCTAATGTAGAATGAAGAGATATTCTACATCAACATACGAATACTAAGACCAGGCTTGTAACCGGCCCTACAGTAGAGACCCCAGCACCAAGCCAGGAGCTGAGCTGAAAACAGGAGGGAGTTAACCTTTTGAAACCAAAGTTGTGTGACTGATTTATCTATATAGACCCATCCCCTCCAGGTAACACATGACCCTGGACCCAGCAACAACACATTACCTGTGCTTTTGGAAGTCATTCCAAACAGAAGGACTAGCCTTGCTGTCAGCTAACTTAGCTAAGACGCTTTTCTAACCTTGTACATGCATGAGGTGGGGTGTGTTTGTGTGTGTTTGGAAATAGGTAGATCTTTTGGCACATTGAGTGTGTGATTGTGTGTAATGGTGAGTTCAAGTTGTGTTTTGTTTAAAATCCTATTTGAGGTTTGTGGTAATCAATTAGTGCCTTAAATCCATAACCTTGTACTTTAGTGTGCACCCCACCACAGTCATTGAGTAGAATTCTAGCAGACCTTGCCTAAAGTAGGCCATTTCTTTCAGATTTTTACCTTATGTTGTATGTTGGGTATGAATGAGTGTGTGAATGCCAACTTGGCTTTGCCAAGCAAAACTAGGTTCAGTCTACATACATATTACACAGAATCTGAAAAGTATGTATGCCAATAAAAACATATACTGTACTACCACAAGTGTGTCCACCTTGTATGTGTTGGTGTGTTTGTGTGAGAAAGATGGACAGAAATAAATAAAGAGGAAGGAGTGTTTGTGACAAGGCCCTAGCCATGGAGTCAACATTGGGGGGGATGAAATCTGCTGAAAGAGTCATTTTCACAGTAGTATCACAGTTTTTCGGACAGCGTGTGTGGTTGCCTGTAGAACATTTATATTTTATTTATATTGATATATCAATATATTGGGGGGGGACATGTTGAACTTGGACATTGCAGTCCTGAGAAGCATATTCTTGTATACTTTTGTAGATTTTGAACTGCTCTCACACATCCTGCCAAGTGGGGGAAAGTTGTCAATTGTAGGCGTGGCTGTCGTTGGTACAACTGCCTTGATACATCTGCCTTCTGGGCAGGAATACTTGTTGGCACAGGTGGAGTACACATCATTTTATTACGCCATGTCCACTTAACCGGTCACGGTGACCCATAGAGTACTCGGTAAGTCGAGTCCCTCGAAAGCAGCATTCTGTTCCAGGCAGAAACTGTAAACATCGTCTTATGAGGTGATGTGTGTTCATCTCTAAGCAGCCAGTTGTGGTGACTTGTAGGAGGACTAAAGACCAGCTCATTTTTTATACCCTCTCGGTTCTCATTAGTCCTATCTCTTTCTTTCTTTCTTTCTTATTGATTTGAAAAACGTACATCACACCAAAAAACTAACAAACATGTAAATATGTTCAAAGCAACAATAAAGTTATAATGATAACATGGAGACGAGGACAAATGTTTAGCAAACATTGAGTTGAACAAATTAAGAATAATAAAAACCATGAAAATGTAATACTAACAACTAAGGCTATCCTTACTTATCCTTAGACATGTTGACTAGATTTGAATATTTGGGGTATATATTATGATTATATTATTTGTGAGTGTTCAAACTGTCAGACGTCGATGTGGACAGTGGTTGGTGGATGTCCCTCCCCCAACCAAGCTAAAATGGTTCTGTCTTATGGAGGGTTTCGGACACCCCCAGCCCCACGGCACTGGGACACTACGAGGGAGGGATGCAGAGAGCAGAGAATGCTACACATTTCTAATTTTAACCATAGTTCAGCCGTTTTTTGTAGACTACATTCTGCACAAACACTGTGGATCCGGTCTTGCATGATGCAAAGCAAGAAAGTATTGCATAAGTGTCGGAACTGAGACAGCTGGTGCATGTGGTCCTCCTCACTTTCGGTTGGCTATCGGTCAAAGAGGCATGCATATATTCCGACAACAAGTAAACCTTCATATATAATGCCTTTTATAAGTTACATTTGTTCCATGAACTCAGTGCAACTCCTTTTTATTATTAAGATCTCGAACTGTCAACGACAGAGCTGAAGTAGTTATAGGGTTAACTACAGTAGGGCGGAGCTAAATTCTACTCGGCGAACCCTGTAACATGTAAAACACATAATACACTCATGAAAGGCTGCATTGACGATTGAGCTAGTCAGATTTTGGCACGATGCATAGTGAACTCAACATTTACGATTATTTAAGCACAGTTTGAAATACTGACCTAGATTATATGAGAGGTCGTTTTGTGCCTGGCAATTGGGTGGCGAGCTATTTCATATTAGCGCTCTAAACGGTCCGGTCTCAGTGTGGAATGTTGATGTGAAACAAACGGGGCCGTTTCGGGTCCATCTGACTTCTTTCTTTGGGGAGCCATTTGGGGATACGGAGACATTTTCATGCCCACTCTATCCTCGACAGTGAATTTAACTCTACACTTTAAAAATGGAAGCTTATGAAGGAGCTGGACCCGGGGAAGGTGTTCTTGATTTGTCGCGTTTGAATCTAAGCAGTTTGAGTCTTGACAATGTCAGCGAGGAGCGCAAGCGGGACACCCGGCAGCTGTACCTGACGTTTAACCGACTGACCTCGCTACCCGTGTCAGTCTGCCTCTTTTCCAACCTTGAATTTCTAGACATCAGCAACAACGGGATGTCGGTAATCTGTGAAGACATAACACGGCTGACCAAACTCAGGACATTAATAGCTAAGAACAATCGTCTAGACGAGTTCTCGCTGCCCAAGGAGTTCGGTTCAATGCAGCTAGAAGTTCTGAACTTCAGTGGAAACAGATTTGAAGTGATGCCGATGCAGCTTATGAACTTGCAGCGTTTGCAATCGCTTTCTCTTGGGGGAAACAGACTCGAAAGTATACCAGCGGAGATAGAAAATCTAACCAGGTAGGTTTATTATGGATTGGTCCAAGTGTTTGTGGCTGTATTATTGATACACTAATCGTGTTGTAGCTTACAGTAACTAGCCGATAAAGCCTGTCTAAATGGCTTAAGTAGCAAGAACTTGGACCGTGCAGTCCTCAGCGGTGAGAACACTAGTTTGTGGGCCCGTGTAACAATGAAAGAGTTGTTGGTTGAACTGATGCAACCCTTTCCGTTGGGTTGTTTTCCAGAAACATATTAGCCTACTTCAATATGCTAATCTGGTTGTAGCCTAACTGAGAATTCTAGCATACTCTTGTATACTTTTGTAGCTTTTGAACTGCTCTCACAAATCCTGCCAAGTGGGGGAAAGTTGTCAATTGTAGGCGTGGCCGTCGTTGATACAACTGCCTTGATACATCTGCCTTCTGGGCAGAAATACTGGTTGGCACAGGTGGAGTACACATCATTTTATTACGCCATGTCCACTTAACCGGTCACGGTGACCCATAAATCGAGTCCCTCGAAAGCAGCTTTCTGTTCCAGGCAGAAACTGTAAACATCGTCTTATCAGGTGATGTGTTCTTCTCTCAGCAGCCAATTGTGGTGACTTGTAGGAGGACTGAAGACCAGCTAATTTTTGATACCTATCTCTCTCTCTCTCTCTCTCTCTCTCTCTTCTCTCTCTCTCTCTCTCTCTCTCTCTCTCTCCTCTCTCTCTCTCTCTCTCTCTCTTTCTCTTTCTCTCTCTCTCTCTCTTTCTCTTTCTCTCTTCTCTCTCTTCTCTCTCTCTTTCTCTCTTTCTTTCTTTCTTTTTATTGGCTTTGAAAAACGTACATCACACCAAAAAACAAACAAACATGTAAATATGGCCAAAGCAACAATAGTTATAAAGATAACATGGAGACGAGGACGAATGTTTAGCAAACATTGAGTTGAACAAATTAATAATCATAAAAAAACATGTAAATGTAATCTAACAACTAAGGCTATCCTTAGTATTATATATGTTTGTTTGTAAGCTATTTTGTTTTGATCTTGGATTTCATCATTCCAATGTTCAGTGTAGCCTATTTCTTTTTCAGTTTCAAGTATAACAGTTAAGTATTTACCATTCAACGTTAGACTTGATACTTTGAGGTTTTGGGGGTGAGATATTTGGGGATCTTGCTTCTCATCTATTAATTTGTATTAGTCAAAAATCAAAGTATTATCACGTTGATTTTTGGACAGCCTGTTGGTGGTCATACCAAAACTTTACTGCACTTTTAAAACTTGTATAGTGTATTGGGAACAACCCTAGTTTTGCACTGCAAGTGTTATTTTCATACTCAGAATGTATTTTGAGAATTTCTCAATGGGATTGTTTTCTAATTTTTTCTTTTTTTTTACAAAAGTTTGTCCCCATATCTCACTTGAACCTGTTATACACTATGATCATGGTCAGGTTGGAATTTATATTTTTTATGAAACTTTTGATTGGAATTTGGACTTTGTAAAATGTTGTTTTTATAGCTCTTCTAACATTTTCTGCTAAATATTTAGTTGTTAGGGCAAAACTTCCAGTATGCTGTAGGTGATAGGATGACATGGTCACCTCCACCTCTTTGTTAGTAAGACCAGGGCATGCTGACTATTCTAGTGCTATTGCCAGAAAATGTATGTGTATGTTCAGTAGTGTTGGACTTGAGTGAAGTGTTCTGTTCTTTTGTTCCCAACTCTTTCTCTCTTTTTTGCTCGCTGTTGTATTTACACACCCATACAAACAGACGTCCTAAACAGCTCAGAAAGCATTCTCTATTTTCTTTGCTCCACTTTTCTCCTTTCACACCTCTCTCTCTCTCCCTCACCTACAGTATGACCTGCCACTTATCCATTTCCCCCCACCCCTTTCTCTGTTTTCCGCACCTCTCTAGCCCATATTCTTTCTTTCTTTCACTTTATCTCTCCTCTCACACATGACCTAGTTCCTATCCTCTGCCCTTCCTCCATATCTCTTCCTTATACTGTCCAATCACACATGAGCTATGATCTAGCGCTCATCCTGTGTCCCCCCATCTTCCTCATCCATATCTACCCATAACAAATAGCCTATTACCTTGCACATGCACTAGGCTTACTCCCTTTCTCTTCTCCTCTTGTTGTTTATATACATATTTTGTAGTGGACATTGTTATTGCACATTGGGTGGTGCAATTTGGGTGATTCATTTGCAGACTTGAACACTGAGTAATCTTATTCAGACACACACACACATCTAACAAACGCTCCATGACTTGAGTCACCTGCCAACTTCCGTGGGAGAAAACACGCGCACGCACACAGAGCCATGTCATCACCTCCGTGCGATATGTGCATAGTGAGGCCTCACTTGGCTTCTTTTCTTTAAAGATGTTCAGTGGCCAGGCACACACACGTCTGCTACCATGAATCACTGTCACCCCGTCTATTGAAACAGCACGTCTCTCCCCGTCTCAAACAACCACTGTGTAAATGTATCGGTGCATCAGACCTCATGTTCAGACACGTGAAACTAGTACAATTGAAACTGGGCAGTGGTTCACTTTGATCGAGTAGAACCAGGCTGTGTTTGACTCTTCTCTCGCCCTCACAGTCTGGAGCTGCTCTATCTGGGGGGTAACCAGATCACCTGCATCCCTCCTGAGCTGGCCAACCTGCCTTACCTCAGCTACCTAGTCCTGTGTGACAACCGCATCCAGAGCGTTCCCCCGCAGCTCACCAGGTAACCATCACACCACCAGCTGCAGCTCTCCACATCCCAACCCTTGTCTTACGCAATCAGCAGTTGCAGTTGACCATATCCTGCAGTTCATCTTAACCAATTCTACAGTTATACTCATTCACTAAGAGACCACCACATCATTATAATCCAACCAGCCAATCAGGTGCTGGCAACGGGATTAGACTGTTAGTGTTTGAATGACCATATCTCTGCTGCTCCCTCTCCCAGGCTCCACTCACTGCGTTCCCTGAGTCTACACAACAACCTACTGACGTACCTGCCTCGCGAGATCCTCAGCCTAGTGCGCCTGCATGAGCTCAGTCTCCGGGGAAATCCACTCGTGGTGCGATTTGTCAAGGACATGACTTATGACCCCCCCTCACTGCTGGAGCTGGCGGCTCGTACTGTCAAGAGCCGGAATGTTCCTTACTCCCCATGCGATCTACCCTCCCACCTCACGCACTACCTGGATCTGGCAAGCAAATGCCCCAACCCCAAATGTGCCGGTAGGTCCCTCGCACGACACCTTTTGAATGGCATTGGTCTCTAAGGGTAGCTGAACGTTGTGGAACACTGACTTACAGATGTATATCAATAGGGGTCTATGGTGAAGTACTAGCATAGAAATCTTTGCTGAAACGGCTGACAAACTGAATAATGTGGGCTCTCAATACATGTTGGAGTCTGGAGTGTACTGACTGTCTATCTCTGTCCCGCAGGTGTGTACTTTGACTCGTGCGTGCGCCACATCAAGTTTGTCGACTTCTGTGGGAAGTACCGCCTCCCGCTCATGCACTATCTGTGCTCCCCAGAATGCACCTCTCCCTGCAGCTCAAACCCGCAAAGCGACGCGGAGTCAGACGACGAAAGCAGCGTTCCCGCTGACCGCCTACAGAGGGTGCTTCTTGGCTAGCAAGAACCAGAACCATAATGGACGTCGGAACCATGGTTGATCATTTGGACTTTTCAGTACCTGCTCTGTGTATGACACATATTGCAAACATACACGCACACACAAACACACACAAGCAGTGGTGTCATCAGACTGTTTATCAGTGAGTAGCTTTTCTGATGAAAAGGGCAAAGGGATTTGGGGATAGGAAGAAGAGGGGCAGCAGCCAGAGACAGGGAGACAGACTATTATGCTGATGGACTTGAGCTGATCCTGCTCTTGGCCAATTGGCCCCATGAACACTGAGTGTTGTGATCACCCCCCAACATAGGGGGGCAGCGCAACACGAAAGCAGCCTCGGGCTTAGTCTGGCCAGGCATGAAGCGTTTTTTACCACAGGCTCAAGCACATGAACCTGCCTTCTCAAAGGACAAGACACAGTTTGAGACCTCAAAGTGCTTGACAACCAAGCTACTGTGACTGATGAATAATATTCATCTCACCCACAGGATGTGTATATGTGAAATGTTTAAGAACTTCGAATACACATTTAACCCGCACGCACGCATACATGCACACACGCGGACACACACACTCATCGTGAATTGTGGCTCACTTGTTTGTACTTTTGTATTCGGAGGACTTGGTTTTCTCTGTCTACAGGCGTCTGCAGAGATGTATTAACATATGTGCCCAAGACATTGAGTGCATGGGTGGGAATATAACCTTACTATTCCCTAGAGTGTGTGTGTTCAATGTAAAGAGGAGATACACTAGTAGTTTGTTGATGTTTAGACAACAGGAAAATGTTGATCTATTGTTACAATAACAAATAATAGTGCCTTACTGAATAACTGAACCAACTGAATTAAAAAAAATATATAAGGATTTTTGTGCCCTGAAATGTGACAATATTAACAAAAATGTCTTGTCATTATCTGAAAGTAATTTTTTTTACCATCCTAACCAGAATTATATGAACATGGAGTAAATGTAACAAATGTACTGTTTTTATACAAACCCAACCTTTAAAAGACTGGTAGCACACAATAATAGTGTGCTAGAAGAAGGCACCTTACTGACTAGATCATAGCACTCATATTGAATAATATCTGTAGAGCTGGACTAATTGGGCACTTTCATAAATATAGAATGTAAAGTATATATTATCAGTAATAAAATTGTGATTTTAATATTTTACATGTGTGGTATCTCCCAATTTGTAAATGAAATAATGCATCCCAATAGACAATCCTTACGATATTGAAGTATTTACTTATTGTATCTTCTGTAAACATTGATAATTACATTTGGACAACTAACTTGATACTTTATCATACTTTTCCCATCATTTCTCTCCGAATAGTCTTTCAATCTGGATACAGTTTGAACTCTGCTAAATGTGTTTTAACCATAGAAGCGTTAGAATAATTAAACCGGCAGCTGTGTGTGTGTGTGTATATACACACAAACCTAAAAACCGTTTTGTTTTAGACTTTGGAGCATTGTGCTGGGGTCTGCTTCATTTGCATATGAACATTACGTTCATTACAGAGGGTGAATGGTAGAGAGCCCTCTTCCCTAACCCAGAACTAACACCCTAGCCCCAAAGCATTTTGCTTCAGAGCATTCTGTCTTCCAGATCTCTTTATAGTCCTTGCCAGGACCGGGCCTGCCAAAGTGACACAAGCTCTTCGTCTTTCTCTCTGTTTCTAAGTCCCTCTCTCTACGTATCATGTTTTGAAATCTATGGTGCTCTCAACACAGACTGGGCTGTATTCCTCAGAGCCCAGCTCTCATTCTTCTCATTCACCTGCTTTGTCTGTCTTCACTCAATCTCCCTATCCCAATCTCTTTCTTGCTTACAGGCATGATAACGTTATAAAGTGTGTTTCATCAGTATTCCAAGAAGTGCCATCGAGTGCTGTGTACTACTTTTTCTGGTATAGGATAGTGTGATATCGGATCAGTGCCATTGACCGCTCTCCTTCCAACAGCAGGTGTCTGCGTCCCTCTAGTGCAGACAACATTGACAAGGTGGACAGCATGGAGTCAAGTTATATATGTTACAGTTATAGATGGAAGGTGTGTTTGACTGAAAAAGAGACTTGTGTATGAAAGAGACAGGGAGCGCTCGTGTGTGTATATCTTTGCCGAAACAGAGGATGCTGCAACCTGATACAAACTCTTGAAGCAGCCATGATGAAACTAAAGCAACCATGAACAGACGGATCAAGACATCACTACAGTTAAGTCAAGCACCAGAGCTTATAGATCAAAGAGGAGAACTTTAACTTCGAGATTAAAAGAACTAAGGGTTAGAATGAGTTTGAAATTTGGATGACCATGTTTGTGAGTGTATACACACTGGATCCACACCGTACTGTCCAGAGAGAATCCACCGTAACTTTCAGTTTAAGGTAAGGGAGCTATGTGTACATGTGAGTGTTTGTGTACACATGCAAACTGGACGTGTTCTTCTTTCATGTATGTGTGAGCGATGTGTAGCATCCAGTATGCATAAGAATGCTAAGAAAGCAATGTGACTGTAGCTAAAGATGAAAGCTACTGTATCTCTTTGACTAAACTCAAAGTGAAAAATAAATAAACATCACACAGAAGCATAGCCAATCCTAAACCATAGCCGTCCAATGGTCAGTGTTCAGTATTTTGCAAAGAGGTATGTGGGATGAGCATGGATACAGGAAAGACATGCACAGGCAGACCTGGAAATGCCACAGCAAGGGAGGGATTTCTTCTGGGACGGATAGGGTGGGGGAGGCTAGGGGGAGTTATTGTATTGTACATGATGCCATGCCTGGAGAACAATTCTTTCCTGCACACCAAAGCCAGTGGATTAGGGAGTGGAATCCTCTGGAACTCTGGCCTACAGTGGAATCAATGCAGAACAGGAAGTGGTTCTGCTACTGTATAGCAGGATATGGTGCTGAATAAACACTGATCTGGCCTGAAGGTTCGTTTGTTTTCTTTTAATAGTATTCTTTCCCTTCAATAAATACACAGCTCTTCATCGTGTAGCAGAGTAGAGTATCGGGGTGTCCAAATGTTTACACATTAAGAAAACTAGTCTCGCAGTGCAACTATTTTAGCCAGGTAACATTTGACCAAGACTGACAGTTCCTTTCAGAACCAATATGATGTCTTCCATTGAGCTTGTTGTTCCTTCAGTCTTATCAGTCAACATTTTTTAAACTGTAAAAAAAACTAAGAAGCAAGACATGTTGCCCACCTTTCCCTCTTCTCTTTCCCACCTTCCCCTCTCCTCTTCTCTTCTCTCTCCTTGAGTCAAGATGTTCTAACTGCTCTGCTGAGTTTGTAAATAAAATATTTACTCCTTTAGTAACCCTAGCACTACTGAAGGCCATCTGCTTTCAGGCCATCCCACCTTAAACCTGATCTTTGAGGAACCTGATATGGGACTCTACTCAGGGAGGAGAACTGAAGCCTCACAGCGTCAGCGAGGCCCTATAACTCCCTGACAGCTGACCTCTGTCAGTTTAAGTGACTGAGCTCAGAAGGTAGGGGTGTGGTTCTATTGGGATTCACCAGCTGTAGGATCAGGTCAGCAGTTCGATTCATCTATAAGTCATCAGTTTAGGGCACCATTCTCGCTTCCTGTTCCTTCAATGTCAGTAGATAAACTAGCTTTCATTGTACATTCTGTAGCTCCTAGAATTTGTGGTCAATTTCTTAGATATCTTTCTAGTGAGAGCTATTGTTAGTGTCATCTGTTTTTACTTTATTTATCTTTCCCTCTCGGAGATTGTTTGAGATCACAAGTCATATTGAGGGACATACCTTCAGACTTGGAAGACATAATTCAATTTAGATCAGGTTCCAACGCCACCTGCTGGGGGGTGCTGGGGGAAGACTTTTTGGAAATATACACAAACTTTGAATGTGTATGTATACACATTTGTACGGATCCAAAAGTAGAGCTTAGCTCAACTTTTGCGTCCATATTTCGCCCACCTGCGGTCATTTAGAAAATATACAGGGTCAAATGCACTCAGACACAAGACTGCATTCAAATGCTGCACAGACTCCATAAAAATACACAACAGTGTTAAATAGGTATACCAGTTTACACAGAGGGCCTATTGAACACACACAAACATTTCTCATACCTTTCCAGCATGTAGATCTGTTTGAGACCTAGGTCTGTTAACAACCACACACACATGTACAAAGAGGGTATCTGTGTGTGTGTGTGAGAGGGACCAAACTTTTGACTATTCTTCAACTTTTTTTCTTGATCTCTCACTCCTTCCACCTCTTGTCCTTCCCTCAGTTGATGACACTCCCTTGTCAGGAATGATCACATGCATGCTGGCTCACACGGTAAATCCCCATAACTTTTTAATTACACCTTTATGCAGCTTCAAGAACCCTGAAATCAAGAAACTGAAACTTGTCGGAAAGTTTTCCCTGTGCTTAAAAAATGTAGGCCTATTCACATCATATTCACATCATGATTATCATCATCCTCATCTGTCTATCGACCTATTATTCATGTAAAACAACATGTTTATTTTTCCTTTGCACTACGCCAATCATTTCATATTATTTATTTTCACAAAGACAGCAGCCTCTCCTATGTGCCAGTTACACCCTGTCCCACGCGCCACCCTGTCCCCAGAGACAACAGCACCTGTCCTTTCAGGCATCAAGTCAATGCCATGTGAGCTTGTGCTCTTTGGTCATGCTAAAGCCTTTACCGTGTGTTGTGAAAATGATGGACGCAACAGAGTCATAAAGCCTCCGTTGACAATTTTTTGCAACACGTTAACAAGCTAACAACAAATCACAACAATGAGTCACTTCAACATTATTTGTATCTTATATTTGGAGAATATGACAAATTTGAAGCTCACATCCCATTCGCTTTCAACTCGCTACTTCAAGCTTCGGCTGGCCGTTGGCCTATGCAAGCCGATCATTTTGTTCTTCATTATATTTATTTGGATGGCTGGATAGCTATATTATTGTTGTTACAGTCACTTTCAAATGAAATGGACGGTTTGTCAACCGTATACGCAATATTATTGTCTTTGAATCATACTTCCATAATGTTAGCTTTCTGGTTCGAGCCGTAGGGTTCTATAAGGTGAGCGGACACATATCTGAGCTGGCTTCATTGCTTATGAACAACTTTAGATTTTGATAGCAAAACAGATACAAATATAAATGAATGTGCCTAAATGTTTATCTTTGGCAAGTGACCATGGTAGCCTAATACCCTTCGAGATTCCCATTATTAGGAATTAAAGGAGGCAGCATTAATTCCAGATAATGTTGGGCATATCACTTATCACTTATTGTTATTGCCACCTAAACTCCTCCCACAGTTTACAATAAGCCACATATTATGTACGTTGTACTTTTTAATCTATCTTCATTAATAATAGGCTACACTTTTTTAAGATGTGATGTCAGTTGTGTTTGTCCTGTAGCATGAAAATGTAGCTGCACAAATATTTGAGCATTATGGCCTGGCCTGGCCTGGCCTACCCTATCTAGTTTATTGAGGACAAAGAAAAGCGTCAGAATGGGTATTTGCGCTACGGCTGCAAAATCAGTAACATAAAAAGTCAGAACACCGGTACCACATTTTTGAATAACCGTATTCAAACTATGCGCACCCGCAAGCCCCACATTCGCGCAGCCCACTTATTTGACACACACCTCCCTACTCATCGTCTCTCAACCTCCCACTCACTCCGTTTTCATGATATCATAGCAATTTTCTCTCTCTCATGACACCGGTTGAGAAACGAAAACCCGGCATTAGAAAACAGCACACTTCTTGTTGAGTTAAGAAAACAGGTTTGCGATAGGATTCTGTTGCCCTGTTGAACTTTAATTGTTGCTAATGTTGCTGGACAGTTTGTAGAATACTTTTAATCTTTGAGACTCGCGCAGTGGAGCGATGGCATCAGCGAGGCGCATGGACTCATCGCGCGCTCTTCTGACATCGATCGTGGCTTTGAAACCCAGATGAATCAGGTTCGTTTTAAACTTTTCAGTTTGATTTGTTATCATTAATAAATAGCTATGCGTGTTGGTAAAGATGTAGATATGCTAACACATCATAATGGATAGCGTACCAGTTTGATGTTTCCCAATTGTCACCCACTACCCAGCCTACAAATCGGACATAAAACGAATATCCTACAAAAGAATCATATTAATAATAAAATATCACAATTGTGGCAATATCAAACCTAGTAGAACCACAGTTTTTTCTTGTTAATAAAATGTTACTTGTAGCCTTCATTTATTTCAAATGAACCCCATAAAGATAGCCTTCTATGAAGTGTTTGATTCAGAGGCGGTTGTATACAGCGGTCGGAAAAGAAAGAGCATTAATGCTCTAGCATTAGGCCCAAGTTTAATTATAAGCCTTGTATGGCAAAGTGTTAGTAGCCTATGATAGTGTTGTATTTTAAAGTAAGCTATAGGGCTACAAGTAGGCTATAGCCTATACTTTCATTTACACAGGCTATACTTCTAGTTGTAGGCTATGTGCCCCAAATTGGACCTTATAATAATGTAGGTCCATAGCTCACAGAGAGCCATGTGGTAGTTTCAATCGTGTCTTTGTTGGCTCGAGGCGAAGGCATGAAGTGCCAATAACGAAATTCTAAAACTTGATCAGCTTAGAATACATTGCTAAACGGATTATGGACCGAGCTGGAATGTTTCAATATTGGTCCTGGAAAACACTAGTCGCGCTTTGTGCAGGCACCTTATGCACGCGGTTGAGCCGCGCTGCTCCCCCGCTACACTTCTCTAATCTTGAAAGGAGGATTATGCAGCAGAAATTGACAGGACAATAAATGGATTAAACTCAATTTCTGATAAAAGAGGTTTTGTGAGTAGTAGTAGCATAGTCTAGGCTACAACGTGAAATTGTCAATGTTGTTGTGTTCTTTTGACAGTGATTGCCCTGTGGGCTTCATTACTGTAGCAACAGTGGTGGCTTTCAGATAACTGATTTTAGGCTATAGTAGTTAAGCATATAGACCAACATACCACAAGCAGCTGAGGAATTACTTGTGGTTACCGTGGCTTCTAAAGACAGACAGAGACACACCTTACCATGAACTGTCAAAACATGTTCTCCTCTATGACCTACCTTGGCATGTCCCACCATCATGTTTATCTGGGAATGACCCCCCCCATTGCTAGGTGGTGAACAATCTTTGGTGGCCCCAGCACAGTGGAGGAGTTCAGTTTGTTCATAGTTCTAAACCTATAGAGAGGAAATACCTCTTTTGACCGTCAGTACCAGCAGGAAACCTGTGAAGCTGGTAAAGCTGTGATCTAAACTGGGAAAGTGACGAAAGGATGAGAGGAAGTCACTACAGGCATTTCCAGCCATTTCCAGGCACCCAGAAAGGAACTGCAAGCATTGTCTCTTTAGATTTCCACTGCAAACAAACTCATGAATGCAGGGCATTTGGCACCGCTTACAATGTAGCCTTAATTCGGACCAAATTCTTATCATCATAAACCTAGTTAGGTTACTGAAGATTATGTAGACCTGTTATAGTTCCATCATTGATGCAAGAGGATTCATTTCTTTTAGGTTTAATGTTAACTTGTTCATTTCTCAGGCAGATTGAAAGCACTTGCATGTTGAAAATGTCTTTGTGACAAACTATGGCCCTCATATTCCAAGCAAGATCTCATCGGTGTAGTGCTATAGAATTGAGGGTGGCGGCTCGAATCTCACCATTGACACACAGCTGTCTAAAAAACATGATAAACTGTCTCACTGCCAAAAGCTGTCATAAGTAACCAGCTTACAATTGTGGGCTGATGTGAAGTGGAACCTCCAAAGGGAGACTCAGTCTGTCCCCAGACAGTGATGTGTTCATGTGACACACACACACAGGTGTAGATCATAGTGCTGTAAGTTAGTAGGTGAGTCAGAGTGCAGAACTAAATATGACAACTCGGTGCACAATGACATCACAGTCCTGGGAAGGTAAATGAGCCAGCGACATGTCAGAGCAGTGAGTGTTCTGCCTCATAAAAATGCCTCAGTAGAATGGTGTTGGTAGTCTTTCTGGGTCACTGTGTCTCTATTTGTCAGGGAGTGAAATTGATATAAAACTGATAGTAGTAGTAACATTATGATAGTCCTGGCAGAATGTGTTTGCACACACATCGATATAATTTGTTATTCAACCATATTGCAGAGATTTTGGTGCAGCTTTGTTAACTGCAGCTCATACCTTTTTTATATATCTATTTTACAACTGCAACGACATTGCACACCGTCAACACTACTGTTTTCACTACTGTTTTTTTTACCTGTACTAGGTGTTTTGTTACCTGTATTCTTGAATCCTTTGGATCAAGTATTCAAGAAGTGAATTGAACCTTTTTCTCAGTCTCTTTCTGTTTCTCTTTCTCTCTGTCTGTGTCTCCCTCTTTATTTAGTTTGGTCATATACAGCCGTGGCCAAAAGTATTGTGAGTGACATGCAAAGCTTGCTGGGCCTTGGCATAAAATGACTGCTAACGTAATTTCAGTAAGTCATATCTTCAGCACAGGGGAAAGTGTGAACTAGTTACAGCCAGGTGAAATCACTCTATCATTCTGATAGGATTTTAAGAGCAGATTGACTTCTGTAAAAGAGGGGACTATTTGCATATATTGAACATTTTCGTCCCAAAAGAGCTTTAAAAAATATGAAATGTGCCTGATTGTGATTCCAGCATTCTATAGAAACATGTGGAAAAAAATCCTCAAATACTGAACCAGCAAACTTTGCAAAACACAACATTTGTCATTGCCAAAACGTTATGGCCACGACTGTACCGTCAGCATGTTTCACACCCCTGTAGTCACGCCTCTCATACAAACTCACATACTTCTGTGTATTTATCAGCATCTTTCCATGATGTCATGCCAGTGCTATTGTTAATGCATCCATGTTAGTGTCCAAGCTTCTTTAAAAAATGACTCTGGAGGTTTGCAACAGCACCACCCTGTGGTGCGTCAGGGCAGGAGTCGATTCAGAGATTTGGGGAGACTTTCAGTATACAGTAGAAGATCAGCTCAGAAGATCAACATGATGTCTGGGGGTTACTCATCTGTTTTAGAGGGGGGAAAAAGTGTCCGTGTTGTGTGCCGTTGTTCATTGTAGCTGTGTGTTTGTGTGTGTGTGTGTTTCCTCAGAATGTGTGTGTGAGAACCCGGTCCGATCATGGAGTCAGAGCTTAACTGCAGCTCTTACTGTGACTCCCAGTACTGCCTCATCCACCCTGGAGTCAACACACAGGAGGGTCTGGACATACTGCAGAGGCTCTGCACCCTGACCACGGTAAACACCATACAAACGCACTAAAGAAATGCAACACAGATTCCTTCAAAACATATTTATTAACATTAACTACAGTAGGAAAATCCGAAAGTTTCACACTGTTCTCTAGATACTACTGTAAATAATACAGACTGAAGTTCCTTGAGAGAGGGAGGGGTCTCAGGTGTGATTGACAGAGGAGATAATCAATGGGGCCGAATTGACTCCTCCTTGATTCCGATGGGGGTTGAAGTAGGGCAAGAGTTTCTCAGCGAAAGAGTACCCCGTGAAGGAGTAGATATGAGAGCAAGATTCCACATCATAGAAGGACACCTGCCCCTCCTCCCAGTCTACATATACCCCCACTGTCTTGGGCTTGTCTATCAGGGGAAGGGGCACGGGGGTGGGGGTGAGGGCCCAATAGTCCTTACCATTCCTCAGGCCCAGGGTCCAATACCCACTCTCTGGGCTCAAGTTGTTGCCTCCCTTCCGGTTGACTGACTCCTCCCCCACCCCAACATCCCACTCCACCTTGCCTTTCACCTGCACCTCAAAGTAGAACCTCCCAGAGGAGAAGCCCTGCCTGCCCAGCACGCTGATGCCTGGGAAGAACCTGGCGGGGCCGTCAAGGAGAGGAAGTGTTTTGTCTCCGTGTCGGACCTGCTTGCCGTCGTCGGAAAGGAACAGTTTGGGGTGGGCGGTGTCGGGGTCCAAGGTGATGTCCACCTCACATTCCTGGGCCCTCCCCAGTTCTATGCCACACAGCCTCTTCACCTCCGCCCGCACAACCTCCTCCAGCTGGAGGGTAGCCCTGCGCACCGCTCTCCTCACCGTACCCACAAACAACACGCCGTGCACCCCCGCCCCAGACCGTTCCCTGCCGCGCGGCGGGGCGCCCGGCCTTTGGAGGTTGTGCAGCAGGTAGAGGTGGTCCTCTGTATGGGAGAGCCGCTCAAGCTCAGCGCTCCTCCTTTGGAGCTCAGCAATCTCCTGCTCCAGGTCTTTGACGAGCTCCTCGGCCCTCCTCTCGGCCGCTTCCTTCTTCTCCCGGATCGCTTTCAGGAGGTCCGCCTGGCTCCTCAGGAGGCATTGCACCAGAGCGGAGAACGCCTCGAGACTCTCCTCCACTTCCCTCTGCGCGTTCCTCACGCTGAGCTGCACCGTCTTTCGGATGTCTCTCACCTGCTGCTGGCGGCCTTGGATCATGTCACGCACCTCTGCTTCCGCCTGTCCCAACTGCGCGCTCCGCAGTCTGCTCTCCTCCTCCAGGGTCACCGTGCGGTGGCCCCTGTGCTCTCTCCGGGCGCACACCTGGCACAGGTACGTCTGGTCCGTTTGGCAGAACAGCTCCAAAAGCCGCTCGTGCTTGCGACACATCCTGTCCGCCATGGTCAGTAGCGGGCTGATGAGCTGGTGCTTCTTGAAAGAGGGCAGCACCAGGTGAGGCTCCAGGTGGGTCTCGCAGTAGGAAGCCAGGCAATCGAGACAGGAGCTCAGGGCCCTGACCCTGCTTCCCGTGCACACGTCACAGGCCACCTCCCCGGCCTGGGCCGGGGTCTGGTCCCGGGGAGGACCAGAGGACCTCAGCTCCACAGACCTCTGGAACTGGGAGGCCATCTCCGACACGAAGGTGTTGACTTTGAGCTCGGGTCGTCGGTAAAACTTCTGCTTGCACATGGGACACTGGCAGACGCTGGAGGTGGTCCAGTAGGTCTGCAGGCAGTTCTTGCAGAAGTTGTGCCCGCACGGGGTGGTGACGGGCTGGGAGAAGACATCCAAGCAGATAGGGCACAGGAAGGACTCCTCGGACAACAGAGCTCCAGCCAAAGCCATGACTGGGAACACAGCCAGGAACATAACAGATGCATCACTAATCTTTATGGAGTCAGCTGGTGGATCAAAAAAACAAAAACGTTTCACTTTGTTCCTCAACTTCTATCTATATCTTCCAGTCTCTCTCTCTTTAGATCTGTTATAAGCTGCTCTGGGCGCTTTTCACAGCCATAGCCAACTTGTCATCCAAACGTGATAAAAACGTCAATAACAGAAGGCATATGGTGTCATGTTTCATCGAGACATGTCATTTCTGTGCGGCTGATAGGGAGTTTACGTGCTGGGAAAGACTCATGCTGACTAACAATAGAGGGAGAGAGAGGTTGGCAGGGAAACGTCACCATCTGTCATCGCATATCATTCACAGTCTACAGGGGTATACACAGTTAACTGTCTAGCACTATAACACAAACATAACACAAATAAACACAGTAGAAATGTACTATATTCTAGGGGCGCCCTGCCCTGGTGGCTCACCCTATAGAGCGCGTACTGCTTGGGCTAAGGCCTTAATGCAGAGGCCCGGGTTCAATTCCGGCATGTTTTCCCAACCCCCCTCCCGCCCTCCCCGACACACCCTGTCACCGTTTTTGTCATACATATAAAGCAGGAAAAGGCCCATGTGAACTAGGTTTCAGAAGGTCTAAATATTGTCAAATCAAATCACTTTAAAACGAAGCAACTAATAAAGGAAGTCCACTCACCTCTGTGTGTTTATAAAGGGCCACAGCAGTGCAAGAGACAACAGGGCTGAAGAGAAGCTTTTGGAGACAGGCTCTCTCGGCTGTTAGTTTCTATTTAGGAAGTGACAGCATGCCTATCCCTGCCTCATATTTATGGACCGGCTCACTCCAACCCCCCTTTTAAAGGGACAGTTAAGTTCCTAATGTTCCTGGACGTGAACACAGACACATTGACCCTTAACAAAGTGTGTGCCTGTGGTATTGTCGTGTGTGTGTGTGTGTAGCCGGCAGAGGAGCTGCCGAGACGGTCGCTCTCTCCGGTGTTGCGTGCCGTGGTCTGGACCCTGCTCTCCTCTGGCATCCTCCTGGCATTCTGCTTCCTGCTCTTCACGCTACGCTTTAAGAACAACAGGTAGGTTCACACACACACACAACACACACACACCTGAGAATGCTGACTCTTTGACACTCGAGTGTGCTGACGGTGTTTCGTGTGTACTCTCTCAGAATAGTGAAGATGTCCAGTCCTAACCTGAACGTTCTGACTCTGTGTGGGAGCGTCCTCACGTACATCAGTGGCTTCCTATTTGCGATCGAAGAACATCCACATCAGCAATCAGGCGGAGGGGCCAGAGCTGTGCTACAGGTAAACCCATATATTCTGGTGGTGACTGACTCACTGACTCACTCACTCACTAAACGATAACTAAATCATTCACTCACCTCACGCACTATACACTGACTCACTGACTCATTCACAAACCAACTCATGAATTAACCATGTCTGATGGATGGGTGCATTTCTGGTTTCTGGTTCTTGTATGTGTATGTGATGGGTGTATGTGCTGACCTGCTGCGTGGTGCATATCATAGGCCAGGCTGTGGACCCTGTGTATCGGCAGCACACTGGTGTTTGGGCCTATCCTGGGGAAGACGTGGAGGCTATACAGAGTCTTCACACAGAGGGTGCCCGACAAGAGAGTGGTACGCTGACTACTCCTCACTCTGTCTGTGTGTGTGTATTTGTGTGTGTGTGTATTTGTGTGTGTGTGCGTGTATTTGTGTGTGTGTGAGTGTATTTGGGTGTGTGTGTGTGTATTTGTGTGTGTGTGTGTGTATTTGTGTGTGTTTGTGTGTATTTGGGTGTGTGTGTGTATTTGTGTGTGTGTGTATGTGTGTGTGTGTATGTAGGTGTGTCGCTCCTCTCACTTGTGTTGTGTTCCAGATTATCAGGGACATTCAGCTGATGGGGCTGGTAGGTCTGCTGATCCTTGTGAACGTCTTGGTTCTGTTGGCCTGGAATCTGTCCGACCCAGTTCAATGCTCTCGCTCCACTGGTGCTGTGGTCAAGGTAACCAAGATACCATCTGTATTATCGTGGAGTGTTTATTTTATTTACTACCACATCATACCATGTCAAACCATATCATAATGATGTCACTTCAGATGGAAATCTAACATTCCATTTCCTAATGTGTTTGTGTGTCTGTGTGTGTGTGTTCTGTGTATTTCTGTGTTCTGTTAGGTGTTGGAGAAGGACGTGTCATACTCTCTGTTTCAGACAGACTCTTGTTCTTCTGTCTACTCAGACCTGTGGATCATCCTTCTCGCTGTGTTAAAGGTAATAACAACACAATACACGGTGGCCTAAATACATGCACGTTTCAGATATTCCATTACTTCTCATGACGTCATGACATCGTTGCCTCTTCTCTAACTCTCCAGGGTAGTCTCTTGCTGTATGGGACATATTTGGCTGGTCTGACTAGTAATGTCAGCCTGCCTCCAGTGAACCAGTCCCCCACCATTATCACGGCGGTGAGCCTCGTGACCCTCTCCATGGCCGTGGCTCTGCCCGTCTGCCGTTACCTCCACGCCTGGCCCAACCTGGTCTACGGCGTGGTGGCCGGAGCCATCTTCATCTGCACCTTTGCCACCAACTGTCTGCTGTTTGTGCCTCAGGTAAGAGAGACAGATAGGCCATACAGCGTCAGTCTGGTTAGGCCACATGTTGATCAGATAAGAGGGGAGGCGAAATGGCAAAGGGTGTTAAGAAAGGATACTGAAACAAAGAGAATTGAAGGGGAAGGAGACAGAATAGGAAAGGAAGGAGGTGGTGGAAAAAGACCGGAAGAGAAAAGGGTGGGGTGCAACATGATACAGAGAGAGAAAGGGGGTGGGGTGCAACATGATACAGAGAGAGAAAGGGGGTGGGGTATGGAAGTAAACAGAAAGAGATCAAGTTTGGGGTGACAGCGATTTCATTTGGAGACAAAACTCCCTCTTAGAAAAGCGGGGGCTAAGACAGCGGCTCTTTTGTCGGAGACCAAATACTGGCTCATTGAGACGGAAACAGAAAGGACGCCTGTCTGACAGCCATCGTTCTACCCAGACGGACAGCCCCCGGGCCCCTCTGGCTTAATATGAGTGCGTATGTGTGCATCGATGTTCCCGCCCTTTTTTCCAAGGCTATGTGACTCACTCACAGGTTGTTGATGAGTCAACAGCATGCAAGCTGTGCAAGGCACCTTAATGACACTGTGTCGGTTTCTGCTAGGATGTGGTGGGAGGGGGTGGTTTGCTGATGTAAGGATAAAGGAATGCGTCTCCAGAAGACAGAAACACTGATCTGAACAGTGCGGAACACGTACTAGCCCACACCCGGTGTTCTGGTCAGCAGCTACATGTTTTAACAGCTATAATAATATCCATTGTAATTGTCCAACCATTGTCCTACACCCCTCTACTACAACCCCTTCCCCCCGAATCCTTCCACAGCTGACCCAGTGGCGCAGGTTCAAGGAGGAGAACAACAGTCCCAGTCAGATGGCCAGGTACCTCAGTCTGTCATCTATATTCTGGAGTCAGGTGGCTGGGCGGTTAGGGAATCGGGCTAGCAATCTGATGGTTGCCAGTTCGATTCCTGGCCGTGCCAAATTATGTTGTGTCCTTCAGCAAGGCACTTCACCCTACTTGCCTCAGGGGAATGTCCCTGTACTTACTATAAGTCGCTCTGGATAAGAGTGTCTGCTAAAAAAATACTAAATGTATCACAAAGCAGCACTTCAGATCCACTGTGGCTCCATAGACCCAGACACTGGGTGAACCACTCTGAACTTCCCCCAGAAAGTCTGCAGCAAATACATGCTTTGAAACGTATGACAGTAAACTTGCTGTCCTGAAATACAGAGTGAACTGAAGCATCCATCTGTATGTGTGTGTGTGTGTGCTGTGACAGGTACTTCAGCAGTCCCAGTAAGAGCATGCCATCTGCCTACAGCCAGGACGAGGTCTACGACCTGCTGGGGGAAAACACCTCCATGAAAATGCTTCTTAATGAGGTTCTATAATTAATCTAACTAACTTCTTTCATAATGCACCTCGATAAATAATGCATGGTTGTGCATGGGGATGTCTAACTGACAGAATATCAGATATACTGTCGCTGCAAACGGCAATTCCGGGGTTCAAGTCAGCTCTTTTCAACATCTTCACAAATAGAATAAAGGTTATGAAATCTGAAACTGTGTTTTGAAGAGTCTGTAGTGTCTCTTTGGTAATCTAGTCCAGATTTGACTAGTTACTGGAATTTATATAATTTATAAGTAATTTGAAGAAAAAAATCACTTGTGCATAAAATTATTACCGTTACGCATTACCAGTCAACACGTGTCTTTTGTGGCACCCCCTTTTGGCCAATTTCAAAATATTTTTACAAACTTTGTTCAATTTGGTAAAAGCGACCACGTTTTGTGACGCATGGACAAACTCATTGATGTATGGCACAATTTGCGCCAGGCCCACGGAAATGCCGTCACTCCTATTGGTCTGTTTCGAAAAACACTAGGTGGACATGTTTCAACAGCTCAATTAAAAATATTCACCGAGTTGGTGATGTTTGGACAAACTGATTTATAGCCGAATTTGTGCTCCACCTATTGAGCGATTTCGAAACCACTCACGTGGTTCAAGATTGTTATGAAACATATCCTGTTAGTTTGGAATAATTGCACAGTTTCTGATTTATAGTCTGATTTGTGTTAAGTTATGTGTTGCATTTGTAGCGCCCCCCCCATTTCTCGATTTGAAGGAAACTTTTAGGGAATGTTATAGGTATTTATGTGGACATATCCTGTGTTTTGGCCCAACGGTTGTGGATTTTTGTGGATTTATTTGTTGAGCGACACACCTTTTGTCGTTAATTGGTCTATATGAACTTAATAAGATATCAACAAGCTTCATACAACTTGTGTTAAGCTTGGTCCAACAATGATTTACCAAAATTATTGTAGCAATCAGACCTGGAACATGAGTAAATAAGCACAAAACCAATAAAGTTTCAGCCCACTTCATAACGTTTGTGTGTTTGTGTGTGTCTGACAGAAAAACGCTGCAATCGACAGTCTACAGGAACAGGTCAACAGCGCTAAGGACAAGCTTCTGCGCCTCATGTTAGCAAGCCACCCCCGCCAGGACCAAGATATGGACTCTTCCACTACCAACCTCAACTCCTCCTTCACCCAGACCACAGCCCTACAGTCAGAGGGCCCTCCCACACCCCTGCCACCACAAGACACTGACTCGCTGCTCTCTACTCCACTCCTATCTCCCTTTCCTGACCCTCTGTCTTCTATCCCCGCTGCTTCTGCATCCTCTCCACCTCCTCCTGTCCGTCCCTCTGCCCCTCTCTCCGCTTCCCCAGATAATGGTGGGAGTGGGAGCCAGAGGAGAGCAAGCGCAGACCCCCAAAGTGCAGGTCAGGTGGAGGGGCCGACCCAGCCTCCCTCCCTTGCTCTGCCTCAGACGTCCATGTTGACCAGGACAGGACTGAGGACGGCAAGGGAGAGCGAGGGGATGCAGACCATTCCCAGTGTCTCTCCCTCCAAAGACGTTGCTCACCTCTGTTCCTCACTGGGCTCCGGACCCACAAGCCCAGAACCCATACGTTGTCAGGGCGACCAAGTTGCATTGCCGTGGACACCAGGATTTATTAGCAACGAGCAGCTACGGGAAGTCCTCCAGGAACTGAGTGTGGATGCTGTCTTGGAAACAGCCTTGCGTTCACCTAATCATGCACGGGTGTCCAGGAGACCCTCCCAGCCCTCCTCCACAGACCCGTCTGTCCCAACCCCCCACTTCCCCCGTCCGCCCCCTGTCTTCCGCTACCCAAGTATCTCCCCCTATGCGATGAGGAAGCGCCGTCCTCCCTTCCACTCGCCCAGATGGGGCGCCCCTGCCTGTTTCTACCCAGGATCAGTGCCCCCTGCCTCGGCTTGGAGGAGGGAGGTCACCGGACCCCTCTCGCCCGATAAACATTCGTCGAAAACACAGGCGGAGACCGATGCCACGGAGACCAGCCCCCTCTGTCTCGTAGGCGGTGATGTAAAGGAGAACCGAGTGAAGGACAGGCGGGCGAGGCGTGTCTCCAAGACAACTCCCCTTCATAGATGCTCCATCACTGCCTTCTCAGGCCAGGCCCCCCTATCGGACGGAGAGGGGGTCGGGGACGGCGAGGTGGGGCACGTTCGGGCCGGAGGGAGAAGTGTCAGAGACTCGTGCGGTTACTGCGACACAGACTCCAGCAGCTCAGCTGACTATTGCTACTACCACCGTCCCTACTGTGACGCCTGCCTGGAGCATGGCTCCTACCCCCTCACAGACAGCTCTTCAGACTCCTCAGACAGCGAATACGAAGGAAACCCCAGCCTCTGGCGCTCCTCTCACCCTGTCGTCAACTTCAAAGAGGACCTTCAACCTACCTTTGTGTGACGGCGGCAGAGAGGGCAACGTCTAGCTGTGTTTAGTATGAGAAGCACAGCCTCTGACACAAATGGAGCGGAGGAACAGACTAAGGGAAGCTGTAATGCTACGATTTTAAGGGACTCCCCCCTAAGAGCCATAGGACATTTCAAACCCTGGACAAGAGTATGTGTTGTTATACTGTAGCTACTGTATGAGCCAGCAGCATTCCTCCTCCAATCTGCACTTTACAGTCCATGACCAGGTAGAGCACATGCCAGCTCATACTGTTTTCATCTCAATGGCCAGTACTGTTATGTTTGACCAGTTGTACTACTACTGAAGCTCTTACTAGACAGGGAGAGCAATGCTTCACAAGCAACACTATGAACTATTTGTGTGTTGTTGAGTGTATCAGTTTGTGTCAGGTTGTTAAAGTTGATGTTCAGGATGTCCTTTTGTCCTTGTGTTTTAAGGTATTACTCTGATTGTCATCCACTGCCTCCTCGTAGGAGGGCATACTGATATGCTTCTACAGCATACACTGATATATAGCTTTAGTACAATGGCATTAGTATTTATGTCTTGTTTTTTTATGCGTTTTGTAGTTGTTATCAAGGGCTGTCATGCATTTGGTAATATTGCCACCTTACATGACTTAAACTATACATTAATGTTTCTTATTGTATGTTGGATTTGTTTGTAATTGATGATTGTTGGTGTGTGTGACTGTGTGTTTGTGCATACATCTGTGTGTGTGTTTGACTGTGTAGATCCATACTGTGGCATATTCAATCTACATTCTAGGACTACACTAGATTGTATTAATTCATAAATTATAAATACATGCATTTGACATGAATCAATGTTTTTGTGGCATAAATGAACACAAATCCTAATGTTCTTTCTCCCTCTTCTCCTTCTCATGACAAGGCCCTTTACCACCTCATATCTCCATGGTAATGGTAGAACACTTCTGTGTGTGTGTGTGTGTGTGTGTGTGTTTGTGTTAGCCGCAGGGAGGATCGGCATGAGGAGAAAACGGCCTCTTCCGTTGCTTCTGCACTCGGCACTCTGTTATAGCTGCCTTCCACTTGGCCATGCGTTATTACCGCCAGGGAGACAGCCTTGGAGGAAACTTCTTTTGATACTTCTGAGGACGGAACACACGGACTAAAAATATCAGCACAAAACTTCCATTAACTATGTTGACATAAGATACTGACGCATGGGGGAAGAAAAGGGATCTCTCCCTAGCTGAGCATTATTAACGCTCAGTAAACTCTGTTTTGCTAAGATTTCATTTAAGGTTTGTTCATGTTTAGTGGGCACTGGGCAGACCATCAAGATGGCATACCCCTTTGAATCCACCTGATAAATCAGAAGATGTATAATGTATCATTACAAATAAGGATGTTACCAAGGGCGGTTCTACACGGGGGCCAGTGCCCCTGTAAAAATATACCCTGTTCCCCCCTGTGGCCCACCTGAGCTGACTGAATATATATATTATTTATTTTACACTTTGTTTTGCTTCTTCTAGTAGTCATCATGAAACGAGGAAGGGACATTGCAGCCTTTCTTGCCCCAGTAAATAAAAAAGTGAGAGAAACATATCAAGGTATTGAGAGAGATGATAGAGGAAGAGGGAGAGCCAGAGCCGTTTGTATGATCTTAATGTAAAGCAAAATGAAAGTATTTAATGTTTATAATTTGTTTCAGTTTTTTTATGTGCCCCTCTGATTAAACACTCAAGACCGCCCGGTCCCAACACAAGCTCTTCCCCTGTCTGGCCCCCCAGTGGTGGAATCAACTCCCCACCTCCATCAGAGACACTGACTGTCTCCCCACCTTCAAGAATAGGCTCAAGACACACTTGTTCCGGGAATACAACGGTACCTAGGAAAGATCTGCTGGACATGATGTTAGTCTCTTCCAGAATCACAAGGACTCTGACTTAGAGAGCTGCTGCTCTTGTCGGTTAGCTGTAACTGATTAAAATTATTGTACTCGCTGTGAGGTAGTTTACTGTTGTTTGCTCTTCCACAGGTGCACTTTTAGATTTATGTTGTCCAATTGTAACTTGTTTAACTTCATGCTCTTATGATTTTTCCCTTTGGCACTTATTTTTTGTTTTTTTCACAATGTATGATTCATGTTTGACTACTTGCAATGTTGGGGATATCTCGTTGTTATGATCAGTGACCTATGCACTTTTGTAAAGCTCTCTCTTGGAAGTCGCTTTGGATAAAAGCGTCTGCTAAATGAATAAATGTAAATGTAAACACTGCCTTGGCTCCCCCCAGTAAAATTAGTCTAGAACCGCCACTGGATGTTACGTTACCTTAGAGTGATATTTTGGTTTTATACATTGGATTACCATGTTAATAAGGAGCTGTTAGTGTGCTTTCTGAGGACATGGTGCCTGCAAAGAGAACATGGGCAAATTATGTATAGAAAGTTAAATGACTCAGAAAGGAGAAACAAAAGCTCCAGGCATCAGAGGGAGTGGTGGAGGGAAGGAAGAGCAGGGAAACAGATGAGCCTGGAAGGATGATAAGGCTATATAGTATACTTTTTTTCTCTAGCGGACTCTAGAGTTGTCTCCAAAGTGCCGAAGGACTTGCAACCTTATGATCGACAGTGAAAGGCTCTACCACTGAGTTATAGCCTACTCATCCACTTGTCAGGCTATGAGAGTTGGAGAAGCTTTCTAACTGCCAGCTTTTATCCTATGACAAATATACTTCTGGTTTAGACATTCCATTTGGATTTGAGGACATCAGATGGGTTAAAATCCCAATTTATAAATAAGGATATGTGGAAATAAATTTGCGTGAGATTTGTTAAATAGGTATATAATCCAAAACAACACTGAATGGTATAGGCTAATTGACACATCTGATCTGTCCTATCCGAGCGTAAAAGGTAACATGGTGTCGCACGGCTCTCGGTATTGGGTAGATTTCCAGAACTAACATAGCAACAATGCTGCTTGACTACCGGCGCCCTGTCAACAGCTGTTGGTAGCTTGTAGAAGCAGACCGTTCCTTACGTCCCATTGGTCCAGTCTGCCATAAAAAAATGTGTACCCTGCCCCCTCCGTTGCTGATTTACTTTTCCCTAGGCCTTGTAACCTCCATTCCACATATTTAACGTTTACGCAACGTCTGTGACACCCCGTGCTTTAAAATATGTGTATGGGAACAGAGAAGTGTACACTTCAAAGAGAATGGGGGAGAATTGCTACATTCCTGGTTAGGAGCTTTATCGCAAGGCCAACAAGCGCCGGCGGAGGCGGTGCTAATAAAATGATGCCATGTGTTCCAAAAGAACATCTTTGTCAGAACGAGTATCTCCGCCTATCTTTGAGTCACGCGTCTCTGATTGGCTGAACTGCCCACCGTAGATTCACCCTGCTTTTGCGCAATCTTCCGATTCTTCACTGCAGTGCTTGCGTAACCCGTCGCCATGCGCATCCACTCAAAGAATCATCCCTGAACATTTACGAAAATTGCGTTACAAAGGTTCTTAGTGACAAAGGCAAGGCAGTCCGAGACCTATGGGGAAGGAATAAAAGAGAATTTCAGCACCATAGGGCCCCACGGAAGACCATCATTTTTGGGAGTGCACATAGCGGCCTTGCATCCCGGAAACTACGGGGACCTAATTTGGACTGTGGCGAGTGAGGATTTGGAACAATCGTAAACCAGTGGAAACCGTTCGCGCAAAGGTTGAACACTGGCAGATTTTCCGATTGAATAGTCGGTAAAGAGCGAGGGAGCCGCCATGGCAGTCGGATCATTGAGTCTCCATATCGGGATATGAGAAGGAACTGCATGGTCTCGAGACGATAGGAATATATAATATTCATCCAGTGGGATTGTTTAGATAACATTTATTAAGACTTGTGAGAATTTGTCTTAAACGTTATTCATATAAGGGAAATAAATTACCTGTGGTTTTATACGGGGGGCACAGGGAGAGGCCAGATCCATGACTATTTTAGTCGAAGACGTGTCTCCGAAGGCCTACCAAGAGAAGAAAAACAAGATTTAAAAGGAAGAACTTACGCTTTGAGCGTCAGTTGTGGACTAGAACCGGAGTTTATTTGGGTAAAAGAACGTTTGAGAAGGAACATTGTCTGAGGGGGAGTTTAATCCTTTTGCGAACAATACTAAATCAACCGACTGAAGGATTGGAAGATATAGTATAACCTCTAAGCAAATTAGTCTGGTAGCCATAAGGATTTGCAACATTGTACCATGTCGGGTCGGCCTAGAACCACCTCTTTTGCAGAGAGCTGCAAACCAGTGCCGCAGCCCTCAGCTTTCGGCAGCATGAAAGTCAGCAGTAAGTAGCTCTACCTTTTCTGAATGATCTAAAACCTCACTGCCTCATGAACTCAAGATGCAAACCTCATATCGTAACCAACTAATTGGTCTTCTTATTAACCATCGTTGAATCTTTGCCACGGTTCAACAGTTCTAGCAGCACGGGCTTCTCATTCTGTCTCACCGACTGAGATTCGTTGGCAGTTTTGGGGGGAGGGACCGCTGCTCCGTGACGTGCGCGGCAGGGCTGGTCGATGGCCAGCGGTAGAAGGCCGCGCCTGAGCCGGATGGCACCGACCCAATTACACATCGTGGTGATAGTGGAAATCGTTAGTGCTGATTTACGTTAGCAGCGTTAACGTTTTTCGCATTATTCACAATCTTATGGCCAAATTTCTAGACTTGTTAGTGTTCTAGATACAGACAGGAATGGCTACCATACGCAACTGTCAAACTGAAGGTGCGCCCATGACTTGAACGTGACTCAGGGACCGCTTGGTCGGAGATAAGATGGCTATTACGCTAGATGTCCTGGAAGCTGAACTTTTTGGTCCAAAAACGTCACGAAAGTGGAAAAAGTGTATTACAGTGTGTCCAGCTCAGGTCGTCAACATGTTGGCCCTGTCACACTGTAGCCTTGAGACTAGACATGTTGAGATGTAGTGATCAGAACACATTGGGTCTTGAGAGGCGTGGGGCTTTAAGAGGCAGACTGTCAGTTGATCCTATGCAGATATATAAAAAATGAGTGATTGTTTGGGGAGATTAAACAGTTATTTCTAACCTGTTCAACAACATTTAGGTAGAAATGACATGCACACCTGCAGAAAGAAGGACACACCTACTCCTCACTGTTAAGAGAGCAGCATGCTTGCTGCGGCAAGTTAAATGCACCCAGGACTTCACAAACCATTAGTGGGGGCCTTCGATCCTTGTGTGTGTGAGTGAGAGAAAAATGGGGCCCTTTAGTAATGACAATAGATTATATTTTACCATGCATGTGTCCTTGTCTCTGAACCTGATAGGGACAATGTGCGTGTTTGGGGGTATGCGTGAGTGTGTGTATAAGGAGGGAGAATTTGGAATGGCAGTATGGAATGGCAGAGGTCTGCGTTTAGCTTAATGAGTTTTGCAGCAGACCCCATCTCTCTCTGGGTTAAAAATACTGATGTGTGTTAGTGGGGCGAGGCTAGCAAATGAAAGGTTGGCAGTGAAGGCTAGGGTTGTTGCGTGATGAAGGGGTGCTTTAAGGTGGTGGGAGTAGACTGGGACACACAGAGGAGGTTTGAGGCTGGGAAGGGAGGTGACAGAACTGGAGGTAGAGATGCAGGGGTTTGGTGGAATACTGGGGTATACTTAAGAGGCATTTAGGAGGCTAAGACCCAGGGGATGTTGGAGACACGGGGGGGATAATACAGACAGGTGGGGGGGTAAGGCTGGTTAGCTGGAAGCTAACGGTTTCTGGGGGAATCTGGAGATGGCTGGGTGAGGCTAAAGACCAAGCACTACCACTACCCTGCCATCATGCCTGTAGTCTCCACCACGTACCTGTGTCTGTGTGAGTTTCCACCTCTATTTCTCCCCCCCCACACACACGCGTGCACCAGTGTGTGACTTACTCGGCAGATGATCTGTAGCAGCTATCGCCAAAGCGTGTGATCCTTGAGCACTGCATCTCACAAACACACACACACACACTCCTGGTTTTGTTTTAGGATGAGGCAGCTGGCCAAGAACAATGAGTAGCTTGTTTAGCATTTCAAAGCTCCCGCTCTCTTTCTTTCCTTCTCCATGCAGAGGAGAACAAATGATCAAATTAAACGGGCTGTTTGATACAGAGAGAGAGAGAGAGAGATAGAGAAGACAACAACCTGAGGAATGGCCCAGACAGAGGCAGGGAGATGCTTCGCAAAGGCTTTTAAAAGACACTGACAAACAGAGAAAGAGAGAGAGAGATAAAGGAGGGGAGGATGGAGTGTCTGTCAGACAGGGTATCAGCTGTTCCTGTGTCTGGCTGTCACTACATGAAACAGTAGCTGAGGTATTTCCCAGAGTCACCAGGACAGGAGCACCTTCCTCTGCTCTGGATCTGAAATAGGGCTGGTAGGCTTCCCTCTTTCGAACCTCAGAAGGCTACGTGTGTGTTATCGGGCTTTATGCAGCCAGCTGGTGGTTAACGACCTAACTGTACATACTTTCTCCCTTTTGATATTATCTATATTTACATCTGTATCGCTGTCTATTTCTCCCTGGGACGGGATGTTCCAGTGATATAGTATTGCCGTCCTGTCTCTGAGCACAGGAACAGTCTGCTGTAGTTTACAGTGTGTCTATAGTTTTCTCTGGTCGTTTTAGTCCACATTCGTTTTAGAACGACAAATAAAAACCTGCTACTATTGCAATGAAGATAGTCTACCTTCCACAGATACTGCACTGTGTTCCACGCAGGCGTCCCTAATGCCACTGTGTCTGACACTGTGTGTTTTCGTGTAGGTGCGTGCTAGAGGGAGAATAGTGTGAAGTCATGCTCTGTGGATAAGGTCATATCCTGCTATGGTGAATTGAACTGTGGTAGAGAGGGGGTTGGAGAATACCTTGGTGTGTGTGTGTGTGAGTGATGGTGTTGACATCAGTATCAGTATGCCCCAGACAGGTGGTGTCGTAGGTTACTGATGGAGAGCCCAACCATGTGACCTGACACAGTCCCTGTGGCCAGCTCACTCTCAGAATGGTGTCGTTGTGCGTTTGTTAGCCGGTACAGGGCCATTATGGAGTGTGTATGTGAGTGTGTCATCACATCCTTCAAGTAGTCTATTTCTCACAGTCTGAGACAGTGCAGAGGCATCAACATCTAAGTCCTGGTGGAGTATGTGGGCAGAAGATTTCTTCCTTTCCTCTCCCTCAGCCCCCCATCACCTCTCTCTCTCGTCTCTCTCTCTCTCTCTAACCCTCTCTCTCTCTCTCTCTCTACACCCTCTCTCTCTGTCTGTATCTGCTCTCTCTCTCGCTCTCTCGCTCTCTCTCTCTCTCTCTCTCTCTCTACCCTCTCTCTCTCCCCTCTCTCTCTCTCTACCCTCTCTCTCTCTCTACCCCCTCTCTCTCTCTCTCTACCCTCTCTCTCTCTCCACCTCCCTATATCCTATTTTGGTCACTGTTACAAAGAATCGCACTTCCTCTCTCTTTTCCTGGATGGGATCCTGCTGTGTGTGAACATGGAACCTCTCCACATAATCACATCTGAGCAACTGGGTCACTCAAGACACTTGAGTGTGTGTGTGTGTGTGTGTGTGTGTGTCGCACAATGGTCCTCGTGCATGTGTGTGTACCAAAAGGTACAAAAACACTCTACACTTTGTGCTAAAATCAATACCCCTGCTGGAAAATCTGCTTACCCAGTTAGAGTTGAGGTTAGGGGGAGAGATTGACAGAGAGAGAGAGAGAGAGAGAGAAGAGAGGAAGAGAGGGAGATGGGAAAGAGGGACAGTTGATGAATGGGGAGAGAGATATGGAGGATGACGAATACGTGTTTTTTTTCGCAGGTACTGTGCAAAAGTCACCCAAGATGTTTTACATTCATATTTTCTGAAATATACATATTTTTGTTTTCTGTATTTGTGCGTGCGTCAGTATAGAAGTGCAAGTTGAACAAGTTGTTGTTTAGTCTTTTCATTTAATGATTTCGAAAACCATCATTGCTTTACTTTATAGAATCCCGTATTTGTGTCTTTTGCCCTGTACTGTATAAGACAGATGTGATGATTGATGAGTTTCTCTGTTAAACCGACCCCACACACAAACACAGACTTCCGGGCTATTAGCATGCGCCACACATGATCATCTGGTTATCCTTTAACAAGGACCTAACACAGACTTTGACCTTATGATACTCACAATTTCACACTTAAGTTAAAACCTCACTTAAACAAAAGCAAGTTGCCAAATAATATCCTTTTGGAAAAAAATCCATCCTTTTAATTTTAGAAAGGAAAAAGGTTAATGATCTCCCTTATCCTGTGAATGTGGATCACGTTATAAGTTAGTATCGATTTTTTGGAAATCACAAATGATATCTTATGATACAGCAATCTGTGGCTGATTCAGCATGAGTCAAATGGTGATGTCATACACTACTAGCCATGGCTGTTTCACTGATGGGTCATATCCTGAGTTTTCAAAGACTACCTTTTAAACTGACCACCTCCATTTCTCTGTCCCCAGGAGATAAAGATGGCAGCAAGGTGACCACGGTGGTGGCGACCCCTGGCCAGGGCCCAGACCGGCCCCAGGAGGTCAGCTACACTGACACCAAGGTGATTGGGAATGGCTCCTTCGGGGTGGTCTACCAGGCCAAGCTGTGTGACTCTGGAGAACTGGTCGCCATCAAGAAGGTGCTGCAGGACAAGAGGTTCAAGGTGAGAGAGAAACAAGACACACACATACATACACACACACACACACAGACATGGACATATAGAACGTGTATATGTTCTATAAATAAATACAAATTCAAGTGCACTGACACTCATGTTGACACTGACACTGCTAAACAGGTTCATACACAAGTCTCTTTACACAAGCATAGAGACCGTGAAGTGTCGGTTTAGGTGGGAGGTGTTTGATCTTCTGACATGAAAACCTGTGATCCATCGGTAACACCCAAGATCTTGTAGTAGTAGCGCTACTACATAATCATCAGTAGTATGTCATCGTTAAGCAGAATTCTCTCAAACAAATGCACACATGTCCATCACACCTTTGATTTGTGCCTGTGTGAAAGGGAAATGAACGTGAAGACAAATAATGCTGTTATCGACACAAATAGTCTGAGAATCAGCCAGATCTAATATATCGTGTAGATGGTAAGAGGGGAACTGTCAGTCAGTCAATGCAAGAGAACGAAAGAGAGCGAACATGTTGTGTGATTGGTGGATTCTCTTCTAGTCACGCATGTCACATTGTGTGTTGGGGTCCAGGGGTCATTAGAGCCCCTCCCCTACAAACACACACTTTCACACTTCCGCTTGAAGCTGAAGTTCAGAGTTGCTGCCATTGACATCTTCATTTCTCGCATAGTCTTGTTTGCCAAAATATAGCTCCCGGAACTCTGGATATCTTCTGTGGTCTCGAGGTTAGGCGTCAAAAACATATATTTCGTCAACCTCAGGCTTCAATGCCACTGTCCTGGAACTAGGTAAAGTTAACTAGCAACTGTCATTACATAACAGCGTCAGGGGGGTCGCGCTAGCAGCCGTAGCTTCCAAGCTGTAGCAACGCTAACCACTGTACTATAGGAAACACCAGGCTAGCAGGACGTAGCCGCTGTAGATGCCTAGCTAGGAGACACTGAACTAACCTGCTACAGCAGCCTCAGGAGGTAGTTTGGTTACTTTTGCTTGTTGACACGACAGCAGAGCAGACAGTTCGCCACGGGCATTTTTCTCACACTCGTGTCCAGTGTTCCGTCATTAGCTGCTGCTTTCTCTTATACCTAACACCCCTCCCTTCCTCTCTCTTGTATCGTCGCTCCTTACATCTCTCTCATTCCCTGTACGGGCCGTTACAAAGAATGAACCGAGCGAGGGCTGAGTCTCCTCACATGACCGCTACAAAGTGTTCACATACAATCATACACCTGCGTTCCATTTCCCTCCTCGTCACCCTTTTCTGTCCTTCTCTCACTCTGTGGTCGGCCTCACTCGTGAAGTGGGCCCCAAGCCTGGAGGTCTTCGAACACCGTACACACACACATGCACATTTCAGTTGTTAGATCAATGTATCTGTTCAAGTGCACACATGCTGGTAGACACATTACACACAGTACACATAGGTAGTTAATAGGCCCATAAACAGGTGTACACTAGTGAAATGACATGTGACTAGGCATAGGACATGATCCCATGTGCCTACATCTCCACGTAGTCTGGACCCAGGTTGGGTCTATCATTTCGAAACACACACCTCTGTCATCCGTAAGAATGTAACGGTGTGATTTACGTATTGCGACAGGCAGGCTGTTGACCCGAACGCGCCTGCTAAAGATGCTTCTATTAAGAATGCTGACGCGCGCGTGCAGAATGCCAGCTCGGCAGAAACGACCGCATGCCGTCTTGTCTTCTCCATGTGGCAGCGGGACGACTTTGACTTTGTTTCCTCCTCCTCTGTTCCGTCTCTTCCTGTCTCGCTCTCCATCCCGCGCTCGATTCCTCTCTTTAGCTCCCCTTTTAAACCGAGATCCCCGCCATTATTGCCCGTAAAGACGACCCGCCGGTGTGGCTTGTTCACGCCGAACCGAACAAAGACGGCACGATGCCGCCGTGTGTGTGTGGTGTGTGTGCTTTGAGATAGCATGCCGGCGTTCCGGAATCCGAGGTGTGACATCGGCATCTAGCGCATGTAGCCCTCACCAATGCCGGCTCTCCCTTTTGCACGGATGTCGATCCGGCTCTGTGACTTCTTCCGCTGCTGGCTTGAAATGGTATTTTACACACCCTCTCCCTCTCTATCTCATCCATCTTGGGTAATAGAGGGCTTGGCCTTTCCTGGCCATGCCGTGCACCACACTGCATGCTGGTCAGGTGACCAGGGAACCATACCAGAGGAGGATGATGTCACTGGTATGGGATAAGGGAGGGTTGGGTGTGGGTGGAGGGACAGGATGTTGAGGGGCAGAAGAAGATGGAGGTTGACTAAGGGTTGAGGAATATGAGGAAGTGTGATTGCCTGTTTGTATGCGTGTGTATGCTTTTCTGTGTGTGTGCTCGGGGTCAGTAAGCTCGCCGTAACCTGACTCTGCTTCTGGCAGGATGACGACGTCTCTCTCGGTGGGCAGACGTTCTACGAATGTTTCCATCAAAGGGATTGAAACGATGTACTTTCAGTTCTGATTCCTACTCGGCCATGAAGCCCCCTTGTGCACTCTTTCTTCCTGACCCTCCCTCTCTCTCTCTCTCTCTCTCTCTCTCTCTCTCTCACCCTCCTTCCTTCCCTCCCTTCTATCGTTTTCTCTCTGCATGATCTAGCCAGGTTCCTGGTGTTACAGTAACTCTAGTCCTCATAGTGTAACAGTTTTCTCATCCTGTGTCTGTGACACCGTTGTGTTGGCAGAACATGACTGAGACGGGCGTCTTGTGTGTTCAGAATGTTACATAATCACTCCCAACAGAACCAGTGTTGGGTCAGGGTGTGGAGGAGAGCCAGAGACAGGGCATGAGAAGGGTTGAGGGTCTTGTGGGAAGACAGAGGGACAGGGAGAGCTGGTAGACTGAAGCAGTTCAAGATAATATCTAATATTGGAATTCATGTCCTTCCGATGAATATTAAGTATGCCCACACTATACAACACTACATTACACTAACTGACACAGATACATACACACACGCAAACTCATTGTGCTGGAGACATTTATTTTTATATGCATACACTTAAAATATCCATTGTGTGTGTGTGGGTTGTACGCCTAGAAACTGTCCAGAAGCAGTTCTTTGACTTTGTTGTACTGCAAGAATCTTGCCACAGAGATGCTCTTTGAGTCACCCCTTAAACTGTTCAAGTTCCTATGCTAATTTATTTCCTTCTTGGTCTCTCTCTCTCTCTCTCTTTGTCTCTCAGAACCGGGAGCTCCAGATTATGAGGAAGTTGGACCACTGCAACATCGTTCGACTGCGCTACTTCTTCTACTCTAGTGGAGACAAGGTGTGTCCACCATACTGTTCCTTTGTCTGTCTGTCTGTCTGTCCGTCCGTCCGTCCGTCCGTCCGTCCGTCCGTCCGTCCGTCGTCTGTCTTTCCGTCTGTCTGTTTAAATTCAGGACCAGCATTGTTAGGCCTCGAAGACTGGGTTCGTTATGAAGGGTTCAAACCCTGTTTAACTCTGAACATCAGAAAACAAGCTTTATATCCAACAAACACGCATACACACGGCATCAGGTCCATGACTCGGCAGTAATGAAAATCTCCCCAACAGACACACACACACACACACACAGTCCCAGGAATGGCAGACTCGAGCAGGGGAGACCGGGTGGGGAGATTGAAGATGGGGGGGTTGCCCCAACCAAAGGGCACCTGCTAATTTTAGATGTGACCGTCATTCCTCAGCCCCCCTCACCACCACCACGTGCCGCTCGTTGACTTTGCGCCAGCGTGCTCGGCGTAGTAGCCCAGTAGGGACACCGGAGAAGGAGTTCGAGTTACAGGCAGCCCCCCCTCCCTCCCTCTCACTCCTTCCATGCTCTCTCCCCCCCCCCACCCACACGCTCTCATTCTTCTTTCCCCTTCTGTCCTTGTTCCCATGGTAACTCTCTTCCTTACCCGCCCCCCCCAGTCCTTATCCCCTCCCTCTTTCTGTCCACTCCCCTCCCCAGTCCAATGGCGTAGCCTGGCTCGGTGTAGGAGTTGCATGGCCCCGACATCTCTGGCCGGCAGACGGCAGAGTGGGTGGGTGGGTGGGGGAGGTTTCGTGTGAAAGCCTTGGTTTGTGTCTATGTACACTGAATGAGGCAGCCAAAGAGCCTACGGGGTCAGGAAGCGTGCGGAAGCCGTTGGCGACGCGGCGTGTTTAGGATCGGTAGCAGTATTAGCAAAGTTCGACTTTTCCCACAACAATTTGCGCCGTTTCGCACGCTGAAGCACTACGACGTTAGCCCCGCTGACTGCTAGCGCCGGAGCTTATGTCATCGCTGGAATCTGGACTGCCCAGGAGTTCTGTTCACTCTTTACCCACTTACACAACGCAGATCAAATAGAGTGCTACCGAGACGTGCACAAGCACACGCACGCTCCCCAAAGCCTTGGACACACTATCAGTGATTGTAAGGCCCCTTGTCGGCCCCCTTGTCTAAGCCATGCCTCGTGTGCAGTTGGCAGCCCTGAGAGAGTCAGTGCCAGCCTAGGGGGCAGAGGCAGGAGTACCAGGCTGTAGCACGAGGCCCCTGCCTGCCAGTGACCTTTACACGGCCGTGACCATGAGCCATGGCAGCATGCTTTAACACACAGAGGTGTGCTCTAGAACCAGTATGCATGTGCGACATATAGAAAGAATGTGTGGGTGTGCAAGTGCATGTAAGAGAGACGGATAATAAGTACTGTGTGTGTGTGTGTGTATCATGTACACACATACTGACATGGATGCATTCATACACACACATCTACACATGGGCCATGTCCATATTATGTCGAGTGGTGTGTGCGTGTGTGCGTGTTTGTGTGTATTATGTTAAGTGGTGACTTAACTAGTAGCTTGCAGAATTCGAGTGCACCATTGGACCCAGAGGGCCAGCCAGAAACACAACTCGCTTCTCGGCAAGACACGACACGTACGCAAACCAACACATCCACACACGCCACTTCTAGTAGTTAAATACGTCACAGACACACTTAATCCGACGGGGCACGCTGTGTACACTTCACGGTTAAGCTGGAGTACTCACACACACGGAGAGCACAGTGCCTGGGTAGCCGCTCACGTAGGCGCGAATGGTGTGTCGGTCGATTGGCTGTTTTAGGATTCGGCTGGGAGGCGGTTAGAAGGCAATCAGGCCTCTGCCTGGGCAACCAGCTGGGACTGAGCGGAGGAAGTGCCTCTCTAGACAGGCAGGAAGTGAGTCATTGCCGTTGCTAGGCTAAATATAGCCTTGGAGCTACAGTAGTAGAAAGTATAGTATAGAGTCTCCCCCACCAGTAATAATGTTATTCATGTGGAACACGCATCAGGAGACACTGCTGGCTGTCAGATATTAGACAGAGTGGGAAAGTGTGTGTGTGTGTGTGCCACCATACTGAGGGTAGCCTTTAATCATTCTTGTGGATCAAATCACCAAGTAGCTACTACGATGCTAGCTCGCATCACTTGAAACCACTACCATGAGTTCACATCGCCACAAACTGCTATGCTAGCTCACATTCCTACGGATGAGATGAACGTTGTGCGTGTAGCGTTGGAGAGGAGGAGGTGGATGAATGGAGAGGAGAAACGGGTCTCATACGTGTGACCTCCACCCCTGTGAGGGTACAGTGGGATGTGCCAAGGGCGAACACAAGTGTGTCGAATATTTTGTGAATATTCTTTGCGTCACCAAGGCCCCAGAATACATTAAGAAGGAAATGACCTCACTGTCTGCGACTGTAGGATAGCTAAAACCAATGATGCATTTCCTGTCTTGAGGGGAAACACTACACAATGGTCTGCAGTTAGCAGCCATGGTGACATCATCATGCAAACAGGCTGTTGCTCTTACATCACCGTGGCAACGTGTGTCAGAGCACACTATAGTGGACATGTATGATGCAGACAGAACGGGTGAAGATGAGGCAGACGGACAGACTCTTTTTGAGTGACTGCATGCCATACTGACCTGTCACTTAATGACACCAAAACAATGGTCTGTTTGTCTGGGGTCTGTAAGGCCGGGACTGTATGTGTGTGTCTTCCGTCTAACCTCCTCTCTCTCCCCTACAGAAGGACGAGGTTTATCTGAACCTGGTCCTGGACTACGTCCCTGAGACTGTCTACAGAGTGGCCCGGCACTACAGCCGAGCCAAGCAAACTCTGCCTATGGTGTTTGTCAAGGTAGGCGCAACACTGTGGTGGGGGGGTGGGGGGGGAGAACTGAGGGTTGTGGGATTGTTCTAAGATTGTGGTGTGTTTTGTAAGATTTAAACCACAAGTTTTTTTCCCTATGTGTGTGTGTGTGTGTGTGTGTGTGTGTGTGTGTGTAGCTGTACATGTACCAGTTGTTCCGTAGCCTGGCCTACATCCACTCATTTGGGATCTGCCATCGGGACATCAAGCCTCAGAACCTACTGCTGGACCCAGAGACTGCCGTCCTCAAACTCTGTGACTTCGGCAGGTGAGACGGGCTGGATGATGAGGATGATGAAGATTGAGAAGAATTCAAAAGATCATGAGGTAGATTATGTCGATGATAAAAAAAAAGTTTGTTACTGACTGCACTGTGTGTGTGTGTGTACAACAGCGCCAAGCAGCTGGTTCGCGGAGAGCCCAATGTCTCCTACATCTGTTCCCGATACTACAGAGCTCCAGAACTCATCTTTGGAGCCACTGACTATACTTCCAGTATAGGTAACCTCATTATAATGAAGGACTGTGGCTGCTCTTTGGTTAAATGAGGAACACCTGTAACTCGTTCGTAATCATCTTTCAGAAATTGCTTCTGGTGCTAATGAGGCGTTTAGTGAGCACAGTAGCTTTTCGCTACGTCTCCCGTTGATACCCTGCCCCTTTTGATGTGCTGATTTCCTCTTCCTGTCTATGCTCCTCCCACTTCTGTAGATGTGTGGTCTGCCGGCTGTGTACTAGCAGAGCTCTTGCTAGGGCAACCAATCTTCCCCGGTGACAGCGGAGTGGATCAGTTGGTTGAGATTATAAAGGTATAAAATGTGTTTGTTGCACAGCATATACAGTATATGTATTTATGGTATCTCTAGCAATGACATAGAATGCCTGTTTTCTTTCGTGTTTGTTCTGTATTTCGATATCCATCTCTTGTTCCTTCCCCTTTGGACCTCCTTGTTCTCTTCACTCCTCGATGCTGTCCTCCTGTTTCCCCCGCCCTTTTATCCTTTCATTGACTCCTTACCGTTTTGGTCCCCACCCCTTCCTCTCCTCCTCTTCAGGTTCTAGGAACTCCCACCAGAGAGCAGATCAGGGAGATGAACCCGAACTATACCGAGTTCAAATTCCCCCAGATTAAGGCGCACCCTTGGACTAAGGTGAGTCAACAGGTACAGGAACACTTTTACTACTCTTCACCCCTCCCCCGACATACCCACCCTTCGCTCCATCCACCTGTCTAGTGTATCACACTCGCGTACATGCATGCCTATTAGTCACTGCCATAATGATCCTCAGTCATCCCCATCCTCATCGTCAGTGTCTGGGTCAAGTTTATCACCAGCTATCAAATTTGTAAATGATATGTTTTCAGCTATCCCGTTAGGGATAGAGTTAGGTCTGAACTTTCAGAGAATTCATACAGAAAAGGAGGCCCAAGGAGCACTGTCTGTAGCTTCCTGCCCCCTCTCCAGCTGCAACACCATTGGATATCGTCACTAGCCAATGAGAATGCCTTGTTGTATTACCTCAGCTTCCCTCTAGTGGTGGATGCATGCAACTGCAGCCACTCAGGCATTTGGTTTGCCAAGCTCATCTCTGCTCAACCGAGCCTGCAGCAGGGTTGGTTGAACCAGACACATACTGCGGATTGAATTATCCCCCCAAAATAAGCCTGCCTGAGATCAACACAACGGCAGATAGATGACCTATTCTGACTAGTACTCATTCACAGTCAAAGGGACAGTTTGCTCCAGAATAAAAAAACAAACATGTTTTCCTCTACCTTGTAGTGCTATTTATCAATGTGGATAGTTTTGAAGTGAGTTGGCAAGTTTTGGAGATATTGGCCGTTGAGATGTCTGCCTTTTCTTAAATATGGAACTAGATTGGGCAAGACTTTTGTCACTCAAACCGCCAATGAAAAGGAATAACAGAGAATTTCCAGAATTCTTGAGCTGTTTACTCAAGATAATAATCCACAGACCTTGTGGTGAGCAGTTTCATGTTGGAACTATTTCTGTCTAACTGCATCATCCAACCGTATCAATGCATAGAAGGAATTGTGCGTCTAGAAAGGAAGATTTATTCTGGGGTGAACTGTTTCTTTACCGTACCCTGCTACACAGCATGCACACGTCCACTGGCCTCAACTCACGCAAAACATTAGCATCTCCATTAGAACCAATCAGAGGCTGTAGCATGTGGCTTCTTTCACCCTTATTGCAATACAATCGTTGATTGGCTAGCCGGTTCTTGTACCCCCCCCACGTGACTCAGTGCGATTTACTGCCAGGTGTTCCGACCACGCACGCCCCCCGAGGCCATCGCGCTGTGTTCTCGCCTGCTAGAGTACACGCCCACGGCTCGCCTCACTCCCCTGGAGGCCTGCGCCCACTCGTTCTTCGATGAGCTGAGGGACCCGAGCATCAAGCTGCCCAACGGCAGAGAGAAGCCCTCCCTCTTCAACTTCACCACCCAGGGTACGACGCTGCTTCACTCACATGCTCTCTACTGTTTCCGTCTCTTTCTCTCTTTCTCTCTCTCTCTTTCTCTCTCTTTTCTCTCTTTCTTTCTCTTTCTCTCTCTTTCTCTCTCTTTCTCTCTGTACTTTCCCTCCTTTCGTTCTCTCAGTCATCCTTAGGACTTGTTGCTGACCTATGTGTCAGACAGAGGTGCCTGTTGTCCATGTGTAATCTGATGTGTCTCAGTGTGCTGCGTGGCAGGAGCCAGTGATGCGTAGTAATAATCGCCTTCATTCACCTGAGGGTGGGTTTGATGTGTTTACCTGGTCTTGCCTTAATCTGCTCTAATCTGTTGCGCTTCGTCTTTACCTCAGAGCTGTCCAGTAATCCCTCCCTGGCATCCATTCTGATCCCCGCCCACGCTCGCAGTCAGGGCGCCGCCTCCACGCCAACCAATGCCTCTGCCACCACAGGTCAGAACATCTCAGCCTGCTCTTTCTCGTTATGATATTCCCTCTCTCACTCTCTTTGTCTTTCTCTGTCTCTCTCCCTCTATCTATAGGGTAAAAACCTTTTTATTGAGCTACATATGCTTTGTTCATTAAAGTTCTCACAACACTAACCCTTAGAGGTGTGGTGAGGTGTGAGTTTGCACGTGTGCAGTATCCTGACGCCTTCTCCCCTCTCCCCCCTGCAGATGGTAACAGCACAGAGCGAGGCCCCACCACTACCGCCTCAGCCTCTGCCTCCAACTCCACCTCCTGAACCACCCTAGTCCCCTCCCATTGCTCTGGCCAGGGGGGCGTGTCTGGCAGTGTAGAAATCCCAAATGGCTGTGCGGGCACCATGCTAAGCCTGACTACATCAACCAACCAAGCAATGAACTACAAATACCCGTCAGACTGAGCCGCACCCCCACTCCCAGTCTGTTCTCCTGTGCTGCCTCACCTCTGATGATGTATGTCTGCTGGGAGAAAGGGAGGGAGGGAGAGAGGGAGGGAGGGAGGAAGGGAAGAGGCTGCTTCCTGTACTCATTATTAATGTACAATGTTATGTACACGATAAAACCGTACTAGCCTGCTAATGTTTCTAAAAGGACAATCTGTATAGATGTCCTAGAGCTGAACTCTTTCACCCCTCCCCCCCCTCTCCCCCCTTTCCAAATGAGTTATTCCTCTCCAGTCCACATGAACCCAGCACCTTGGTCATGGGGCTACCCTGGCTCCTCCTATAGTGCATGGCCTGAGTATGGGTAGGATCACCTAGGGTCACCCCTCACCCCCTGACCCCCGCATCGACCTCCAGCTCTGCTGACTAGGCATGACGCTCACATACACTCACGCACACACACACGGACAGATGCATGATGGTCCTGATAATTGTGGAAAGAAGCAGTCTGGTCTCAGCCGAGGATTTGGACTTAGTCAGAACTTTGCCTGGGGTTGTTTTAAACGGTTAGAGCTGAGCTGGTTTTATTCTACTCTGGTTTTATTTTCCTATATATATTTTTTTTTCTTCTTTTTTTTTCCTGGGCAAATTGTGGATGGATATGTGCCATATCAGTGCACTGGATCTGTGTGCTTGTATTATATATGCTGTATATACATACAGCGCATACACACATACAAACACAGTTTATATATTGCTTTTCCTTATGTACAAAAGTATATATAGATATGTATATTATACTTCCGTGGTTCAGAATTCATAGCCGTGAGCTCACACAGAATATGTGGTGGACCAGTGGCAATATTTGCTGCTGTCTAAAGCCAATGTCAGAGGAGGTAGTGTGGTTTATCTCTTTTATCTCTGCTCCTGCTGTAGATCTCTCTTTCTTTGTCACTCCTTCTCAGTCTCTCTATGACCCTTGCAGGATGCCCGCGGTATGTCTTCCCTCTGAATAGGTCTCTTGTCTCTTCTCTGGAGATTTTCCAGTAGTTCTTAATTTCCCAACCAATCAGCACTGGATCTCTCCTGATTGCTGACACCATGTTTACTATTGCTGTCTCCTCAAGTCCGCCAAGACCTACTTTAAGAAAAGAATCACCATGTTAAAATATGAAAAACACCACATCAGAATATGTATATACAGACTAAATGCTCCTCACCAAATTCTGACTTGTATGTTGTTTTTTTGTTTTTGTTTGTGTATCTGTTTATTTTTCATGTTGTGTTAAAGGTATGTATATATACAGACCCATGTACTGTTTATGAGCAAAAACAAAGATGGGGTTGGAGAGGGTGGGTGGGGTACATGAAAGAAAAAAAAAGAAAAAAAAGGGTGCAAAACTGACCATGTTTAGTATTGGATATTGTAGATGATGATGATGATGATTACAAGCTTTATCTAGCCATCTAGTTCAATCTTACCTGTACAGGAAAGTAGAAGACAACTGTATTATTGTAACAATAACTAGTCATGTATAGTGTATCTATAGTTTGGAGTGCCTTTGCTTTCATACACCTTCACCTTGTTCCCTCCCACCCCATGGCCCCTCCCACCTCCCAACCATCACTTCGTTGTGCGTGACTTCCTCTTTGGTGCTGTAGGAAGTCCCGCCCCCCAGACCCACACAATCAATCATCCACCCATAGTGTACTGAATGACTTGTTTCTCCCTTTCCACCTTTCCCATCTTTATATATGTAAACATTTTTATTGCAAATATAATGTCAATGTAACGTCGTTTTTCTTAAAAAGTGATACGGACATGGACCTGATTTTAAGAGAAGTCTGAAGAGAATGTGTTTCATTTTCGTTGTTTTTAATCGTGGCTTACACACACCAGAGTCTCAGGTCGGAAGAGGGGGCACACGGGGTGTTCCTCGTTGCCGGGGTCAAATACATGTATCAAACACTTGGAAATATTCAAGATGCATTTGATATGTCCCAAAGTTTGCACTTTTGGGACTGATGGTTTGGCCTAATTGTACTTGTGCAGACTAAATCAAATGCACCCTTTTTGATCCAGCTCTGATATGAAGCAGTAAACGGTCACATGCAGGTTAGATAGACTCCATTCAGGGCCCTAGTTGTGAAGGTCGTGTCTGGTTCTTCTCTGGGTTGGTTCTGGTTGTACCAGGACCAGTCTGTGATGTCGTGATGAAGCCATCCTCAGAATCAGTCATTCACTTTGTCTCTCTTCCTGTCTCATTCTCTATTCTGTTGCCTCTGACCTCACTACCCCCCACCCCCCCCCACACACACACACACACATCTGTGATAGGAGGGTTTGTTAGTAGCACCTAAAGGGGGGTTGGTCTCATAGCTTTCCTTGTCCTGCTTGCTGTAATTTTTGGCATCCATGAACATGTTGCTTTCTTTATCTCTCCAACACCACCACTAAGCCTGTAACCACTGGGCTACTCCCCCCCCCCTCCCCCCCTCTTCAACTCCAGTTCAGGAGTGAACCATGAAGAAAAAAATACACCACAAAGGTCACCAAAAAAGACAAGCCAGGATAGTGGGCTACATATTGTATTACAGCGCACACACTCTTGTTGCAGAAAAATATGCTATCTGGGTTTAAAGAGTAAAAAAAAACGACAAAAAAACGACAAAAACAACCTGTATAACAATACTACTACTTGAATGCCTCTGTTTGTGACTGACATTTTTATTTCATTTGAGATGTTTTTTTGTTTCCTTTTTGTTTTGATCTGTGAAGGTATGCTAAATGTGCGCCTGTGTAAATATTCCCCCTGCCCTGCGTGCTCTGAGGAATAGTTTCCTGGTACTGTAATTTGCATTAAATAAAGAGTAGGATAGCCTGGAAATGATACAAAACCCCATCTCTCCTGCTTTTCTTTCTTTACGATTTGCGTGTGTACACTCTACACTGGCTCTTTGTAAAGGGGGTTCATTAGCTAATGGATAACTGGCTTGTTCTTGTTGTAGCATGGATGTACAGTACTACATGACTGATTACAGCTTGGACTCTTCACACAAATGTCAAGCTAGTTGGATTTGTGACATCATTATGATACAGCCTGTACATAAATGTACCACTATGAAGAATAAGGCTGACCTAAAGCTCTTCAGAATCATTCTCCTTTTCCAGCTCAATAATCTAACCTTTATTATACTTACACATTCTTGCCACATTTATAACCTTATTTTTGCAATGTACAGCAGCGGAAAGGCCCCAAACCTCAGACATGAATCCTCCCACCCCTGACTCATTGTTCAACCTGATCTACATTGATTGGATAGGTGAGAGCCTGTGGATCTCTCAAAAGCTGATACCCATCCAGTCACATCAGATCAATGAATGAGTAGGCTGGATGTGTTGAAAAAGGACATGTAAAGGTTAGACAACTTGACAAGCGAGCAGGGAGTAGCAACACAGGGAAACACACACACACACACACACACACACGAGTGTCCACCAAAGCAAATGTTCCTCTGCATTTTCCCATAATTCCCATTCTGCTGTTCTTCCTCCCAGGGCAGCCAGGAGCAGCAGTCAGCCACATCAATGGGGGCCAGGTACATGGGCGGAAGAGAAATCTGTTGAGTATGTTTTTATATTGAGGTTGTTTTCTCTGGAGGGAAGCCATGTGAGCAAAACATGGGAGAACATGCAAACGCCATGCAGCCATGCAGGAAGGCCCAAGAGATGACCTGAGCACTGCAGTGGAATCTCAAACTGAGACCACAAACACAGGTTGAAAAATCAGTGTCATGGGCTTCAATTGGTTATATGTATTCAGCATTTATTTCCATGAAATCACACATCAAGGTCAATAATGATACTAATCAATGACCAACTTCTCCTGTGGATGAAGGACTTTTCACCAACAGGTCACAGAGAGTGCTGGTCCAAACCACCTTCTCTGACACGCTTTTCCTGACTTCCCCTCAGGGCTGGGTCCTCTCACCCCTGCTCTTCATCACTGATGACTGCGTGTCCAGCCAGCAAAATGATCTCTGCTTTCAGGCCCCCCTCACCACACCCCAGTTCTTCATGAGTGTGTGGAGTGGTGAGACAACTCCTGCCGGGAACTGACTGTGGACAAAACCAAGGAGATGGGAGTAGCCTTCTCCAATCACCACATGCTGACTGTAATACTCTACCTGCCCCTACAAATTGCCCGTCGGGGACAAATAAAGTGTTTTGAATGAAGTTATACCACATTTTAACCGTATGACACCGATTTTTCCAACCTTTCTTTTTAAGGATTCATTTGGCTTCTTAGGCCCATGCATACTCTCTTTTGTGAATCTTTGCCTGATTTCTTCAAACATGCTATGATTCAGCCTTCCGTTACTGCTTCACCTAACTGCAGCTTTTAATGATTCTCTTCCCTTTAGTAGGCTTCTGAATTGGGTAGGTATACCTGGGCCTCCCATTGGCTGGCTTGCCACCTATTTCAGAGTTTTACTGAGGCTATCAATAATTACGTCTCCTAATCTGCTCTGTTGACTTGTAGTGTGCCCCAGGGTTCCATCCGTGGTCATATTTGTTCTCCCTGAACAGTACATGCTGTCCCATGGTTTCTTAATGAGTGTTTTTCTTATTATGCGGACGATAGTTCATACTTTCATTAGTCATCTCTCTACCGTTCAGCTATCAAGGACTGGATGCAATATGACAATGTACAAAACAGAAGTCCTTATTATAGAACCTGAGAGCATTTCAGATGAAGTAGAGCAGTGTGTCGGTCCTTTTGAAGCAAACGTTTAGTGAGCCTCAAGAAACCGTGAACAACTACACGGGAACTTTGAGGTAAGGTGGAAAGAAAGTGGTCCAATCCTGTTTCTTCTTCAACTGAAGACCTGGCAAAAATCTCAGATTCCCATCTCTCATCCCATCGTGCATTAGGATTTTTTTGCAGAGCACTGTTCACAACCCTGAGCGACTCTGGTGGTAATATACTACATCACAGCAACATCACAACAAATCACTGGTAATTTGAAACCACATTAGGATGGATGTCTGTGTAAATGATGCCTGGATGAGTCTGTGTGTTAGAGTTTGTTGGGATTAGGCTTCTGTGAGGACGGTTAGGTGTCCTGGATGATGCCCGTGTGAGACGGGGTCCTTAGGGGTCTTTGCTGACCACCTCGAGGATGAGAGGGGACACATCTGGCTGGATGTCCTGGATCTGGAGCACCTGCTTGGTGTACTCCTCATTCATAGTCCTCATCTCTGTCAGACAGGCCATCACCTTGGGATACAACAGACTGGATTCACACACACACACACAAAAAGTAAATCATTAATTATTAGTATAGTAAGTCGACTCACTAGTGATCTATAAATGTGACTCCATGACTCAAGTCTACAGTTCTCATGTAGGGGGGGACCCACCCCTTTAGGTTTAGAGTGACAGACTCACTGTTTGTCCGGCCCCTTTCTCTTCGAGTCAATGTGAGTCTTCAGTGTGAAGGCAAGTCTTTCCTGGAGCGAATCGATAACATCACGGTGTGTCACGCCCACACGATCTGCCAATCACAACGCAGCTTTTCCACACAGTGTTGAGGCATTTACAAAACAGCAGCTGATTCAGAGCTACGGTCATCATTACTGTCTGCAATGAACTTTGACCCTGGAGCGCTTCCAACCTTTAGTCGTGTGTGTATGAGTGAGGGTATGAGTGTGTGGGGAAAGGGCTCTTCCCTTCAGCCATCGGTTGACTTTCTGCATTCTTTCAATCTTTTTATTTGCACTATTTATTTGCCCCCTGATCTCCCCTCCTTTCAGAGAAGTCCATTTGTCCTCCTCGTCCTTCTCACTCTCTCTCCCCCCCTGTGTTTTACCTGGAGAGAAGAGGGCGATGGCCTTCATGAGTACATACTCCACTTCCTGCAGCCCCAGGCTCTTCAGCGTGTAGTGGAAGCGCATGAGAGGGTCCAGCAGGTGGCGTTGGAAACCAGCTACAGAGGGGCAGAAGGAGAGAGCAATTGAGAAGGATCGAAAACCGATGAGGTGGGAGGTAAACGTGTGTGTGGGGGGGAGGGGGGGGGGAGGGGGGGGAAAGTAGGCCGAGAAAGAGAATGACTCATTTCAAGATGCAAAAACAGTACAATTCTACAATTGTGTGGCTGTGATTCTCTCTCCTGATTGCGCCACAGAGCTCTGTGTCTGACACCTTCAGATTACCCAGATAAGCATTGGAACCTGTGAGCTTTCAGACCCAAATTGTCACAAGAGTTCTCCATGACTCACAGAGAACAATAGAACATCAAATTCTCATTCGTATTCTTACTTGCTCTTTTGTACATAATGCTACTAAGTCAAATAGAACCTGGTACAGTGTATTACTGACAATAGAACAGGCTGCATATAGTAATGGAGAAGCAGGCAGACAGGCAGGCAGGCATACAGCGAGACAGTGGCAGTACAGAATGTCTCTATTTTCAAAACACAGGACTGGTTAAACCACATTGTGACAGGCCCACACAGTGGGCAGGAAACCATTTCAGATACATGAACACACAAACACATTCAGGAAAAAGGTAGGTGAACTTCATAAAGAACTGTCTCAGTTTGAACACCAGGACACACTTTAAATCTGTTATAGATGTCATGGCAGATACAGTGGCCTAACTTGAAAACATAGAAACGACTAGTGTTTCTCTGCTTTGCTGATTTACCCCCAGGTAGGCCCCTTGATACCTAATTACCTTGCCTTTCATCTCCTAGCTACACTACCACTCCCTAAGCTCCTCAATTGCCTCCTCCTCTTTCCCCCCACATCTCCTCCTTCACTTGACTTCACATTTTCTCTTCCTCTTTCTTGTGTTTTCTTCTCTGTCCTCTCCCCTCTTCCACCTCCCCCTCTTCCCCTTTCCCTGCCCTTCTCCCAGCTCTCCTTTCTTTCCTCTCTTCCACCCTTTTCTTGTCATAAGAAAGGTAACCCCCCCTCCACCACACCTATTATTAGTGCATGTTGCCTGTCACCTTTGTGAGTGGCTCACCCAAGGATATCAGGTATGTGGTAACCGATGTAAACAACACAATCACCCCTGGACATGTGACTTGTCCACCTTACAGTCAGACATCATGAAACCATCCATTCTATTGCAATCTGCAGTATCTAATGGCCAGAATTACATCATTCATTCCATATTCAACAGACATTCGTGCCGTTACATTTGCACCGTGTAGCTGCTTTCTCTATAGACACAATTAGCCTATAGAGAAAGTATGTTGCTATACTTTGTACATTTATGAAAAAGTCTCAAAATGTATCTCGATTCAGAAAGTCACAGCATTGGGGCACTATGCTGGATGTATGCTATATACATGACTTAAATGTGATCACATGTCATGTTTTGTGTGTAGGCTGTATGAGCACGTGTGTGTAAGGGTATGCATGTGCTTTTGCTTGTTTCACCTCTGACAGCGTCATCCATGCAGTAGGTGAGTGGCCCACACTCCCACATACCGGTCCTGGAGTTGAACAGCATGTTGAACCGGATCTGACTCATCTCAAACGTGGCTCCTTTCAACAGAGAGATCTGGTCCTCAATCACCAAAGCCCTGACATACACACACACAGTGTCAAGACCATGACGGGGCCATGCCAGGGGACGGGATTAGGAATCACACCTGCACACACGAACCTGAAGGACGGGAGTCCTTTAGCGAAGCTGATGATGTTTTGGATCATGTAGGTCGTGAGGTCGGCCACGTGAGGCAGTGTGCTAAACACGGTGATCTTCTCTGCTCCAACCCCTGGCCCCTTATCCTCCCCGTCAATCAGCATGAAAGGGGATGACAAAGAGGAAGAGGAGGTCGGGGAAGAGGAGGAGGTTAGGGAGGTTAGGGAGGGGGAGGAGGTTAGGGAGGAGGAGGTGGTTAGGGAAGAGATTAGGGAGGAGGTTAGGGAGGAGGTTAGGGAGGAGGAGGAGGTTAGGGAGGGGGAAGAGATTAGGGAGGAGGTTAGGGAGGAGGTTAGGGAGGAGGAGGAGGTTAGGGAGGGGGATGAGGTTAGGGAGGAGGAGGAGGTTAGGGAGGGGGAGGAGCTCTTAGAGGCTGATTCATCTCCACTCCTGCAGTAGCCTGTCTGACGAGTGACTGCCTGGCTTGCGGACTGGTTGTATGGGAACATGGGGTTGAGGTTTCTGTCAATAGGCTGAAATGAACACAGAGAGACATGCACCTTTATTTGGCTGTAGGTAGGAAGTTGCATGCACAAACAAACACACACGCTGATGCACACATACTCTAAACCCGTTGAAGCAGGAGAAGGTGATGTCGAAGGTGTTGTGATGGGCTGTGACCAGTTCCTGTATGGTGGCTTCCTGTTGGGGTGTGAGAAGGACAGGAGCCCCGCCCAGCCTCTTCTTTTTGATACCACTCCTCCTCTTCTCCACCGCCTCATCAGACATGATCACTACGGTAACAAAGACAAGAACCAGGTCACGATAAACATGATCAATGACTTGGAATACCATGTGGGTGTGTGTGTGTTTCTCAGGACCCACTCACGTTCTTTGAGCATGCCTATGGCCTGGCACTTGCGGAGTCTGCAGGCTTGACACTGCCTGCGGTTGTTCTTGGTGATGACACACTTTTTCTGGAGGGGGCAGCGCAACGGCACGATGCGCTTCATACTTCGCCTGAGAGACACGTTATAGACACATCACACACATGGACGGGGGCAGGCGAAGGTTAAGAAAGCCCATCTCTGCTTGCAGCTGCGAACGGGACTTTGAGCAGGCCACGCAACTTTTTAACTTGTTTCAACAGGTTGTGTTCGTTGTGCTTGGCTATATGAGGTGGTTAGTTAAGGCGGTTGTGTATGTGGATGTTGGATATTATTGTCTGTCAGACACAAACAGTGGTTAGACAGGAGCATAGGGAAACTTACTTCCGAATGTACTTTATTTAATCGTGCAAAATATGTTGCTAGCATGTCGCTGTGTTCTCTTCTATGATGTGGAGTTAGCTGAGGTTCGGAAAGAGAAAAGCACACCACAACTCCCATCGGCCACCTCGACTATGCACCTATCACTTACACACCTGAGACTCATTAACTAATCCACTGTATCACTAAGGCTAGTCAATAGCCACCAATAGATACAACGAGAGTCACGCTCTTCTACCATACCAGTTCCCTAGACAACGCCACTCTCTGTTCCATACCACTGGCAAAAATGGAGGCTCTAAAATACATCTCTCCAAGGAAACAAAACTGCTCCTCTGTGAGAATGGCACTACCCTCCTCATAACACGTCAGCTAGCTCTCTCAGAGCCATAGTCTCAGTGGCAACTAGTTCCCCTCCACCGACCACCAGATTCAACTTCTACTGTCTCTTTCTGTACTTGTGTAAAGAATTGTATATATTAAGAGTGTTCCTCTTAATGTTCAATGTCCCTACTGTTCCATGTTCCTCTCACCATACACAGGTTCTTCTTATCACCACCACAATCACCAGTGATGTGTGTGCCTTGTTTTCTCTGTCCTCTGAAGTCCGAAAGAGGTCGGCAGCAGGGACCCAGACCATGCAGTATGGTGGATGAAGTATGAAGAAACAGGGAGAAAACATGTCTGTGTGGGAGGAGGGGGGCCAGCATACATGCATCATGCATGCAAGGGGGTTTCAAACTCACCTAAAGAAACCTTTGCAGCCTTCACAGGTCATGGCATTAAAGTGGTAGCCGGTGGCCTGGTCACCACACACCTGGCAGATCTTGGACTCTTCTTCTTCTTCTTCTTCCTCCTCCTCTTCCTCCTGTTCCTCTTCCTCCTGACAGGGGGGTCTGCTCACTAAAGTTGCCCTTACTCATCCTGACCTGAGAAGAGCAAACCAGCATACACCACACCGTCCTGTTAGGCGCAGTTACAAAGACAACAATTTCAACCAGTGTGTACAAAACACGCAAGGGAAGAGTTCTATATAATCCTATATTTTAGTGCCTGCTATGCCGCAATCAGTAAAAGTCGCGGTGGGGCAAAGTACAGGCCCTACAGTAGTTCACACACACTAACCACACACATAGGTTATGCGTATAGCCTACATATTAAAACAACAAAATATAATAATAATATGAGTGCATGCTTATAATCTGCTGATCTTCGGCTTTAACAAAGACTCAAATTGCAGGCATATACAGGCCAGTGCTCAATGTTGACTGAAGGTGAACAATGTCAGACTAGTGTTTATGTGGGTTTGCGATTTGTTAGAGCTACCTCCTGTAACTGACAACCCATCATCAGACAGGCTACCACCTGCATTCAGCGAAAGCAGCGGTTCCAAAAGTCTGGGAGATTCATGAACTTTGCTGAAAATGATCTTTAATCTATCTCTGTGTTCTGTGATTTAGTTTTCCAAATGAACAGATTCTACCTCAAATATGCCTGTAAAGTATAGTTTGGTATAGCTACAACAATCCACTCAAGAACGTAGAGCGCACCTATGTGTACCTAGCCCATACGTGGTGGTGAAACACGCTATGCGACGACGAATAAATCATTGGTTAGTACAGGACACTAACCTAAACATAGTTTCTTAAACGTACCTGCTACTTTGGTCAATTACTCTAACCCAGTAGTTTAAATACTGGCTACTTACAGAACTGCTTTAATATCAAGTAACAAATACGCACTTACAATATTACGACATTGCCGTTCGCAGGTCCTCGATGAGTTTCCCGTATTACGTAACTAAATACAATTGACTATACTGTATGTTGGTTGGAAGATGCCCAAAATGTTAAACCTATTTTCCCATTATCTATGATCGCAGATTTCTCTCGCGCCCATATCACTTCCTGGTGACGGATCCCTGACAGTGTTCTGAAGGTGGAGGAATGTTTGAACTGATGTTTATCTGTCAGCAGGGATGTGTGTTAATGTGCGCTTATATTTTGCACTCCACGCGTTAATACGGGGTCAGAGACAATTGCATACCAATATTGCTTAATGGTAACACAACCTTGTCTTAACGTGCTAAATTATTAACATCCAACACATAACCCCACAGAATAAATGTTACTCTCAATTTAATCCCATGTGCTACATCAACCCTATAACTTCAAGGGGAGATTTAGCTCCTCCCCAACTCCCCAAGCAGGAGCTCTCAGTAGGATGTTCTATTTCTCCTCTCTGTTGGCTCCTCTCTCCTGTTCCTCCTGCTGCTGAACCTGGCAGAGCATCTCCTCCAGGAGACGTCTGGAAGCTCGGTCCGAGGGGGAGGGGGGTCGTGGGCTTCCCAGTGGCCCCAGAGGGGCTCCGGAGCTGTCGGAGGCTCCGTGGATGATTTGGTGGGCTGCCTGCAGGTGCCTGCGCTGGCTCTGACGCACTAGCGGGAGAAGTCAGCAGGAGGAGGATGGTGGAACACGGGATGGAGGGTGGGAGGAAGGGAAAAAGGGCACAGTTTAAAAGGGTTTGATTCTAGTGCAGAGAGGAGGGTAAGAAAGAAACTGCGTTGGATTGGATTCTAACGTGTCATCTGTGAGACTATAGGGTCTGGTATGATGGGTGGATGTGGGGATACTTCTGCTCCTTTCGTTTCACCTCGATCCATAACGCTCGTCTTTTGGACTTCAGGGATAAGGAAGCTGTACACCAGCTCTGCTACTATCTCCTCTGACTGGAGATTGCTCCTGCTACACACACACACACACACACACACACACACACACACACACACACACACACACACACACACACACACACACACACACACACACACACACACACACACACACACACACACACACACACACACACACACACACACACACACACATTAGGTGAAGGCTCTTCATTTTTCATTATCAGCAGTAACACAGTAGTATAATATCATATCACCCACCACCTGAACGATGCAACCAACTTTATATAGGGCATTCACATATGCACTGGCGCAGCTCAGGGATTTCACGACTATATTATACATCTGTATTTTACTGTCTATCTCTTCCAAGCCAGAATAAAGCTTTTTGAGTGGTGACTCTTACATGTCCTCCAGAGCATGGGCAATGTTGTTGACCTCCTGGGCCTGCCTGCGGATCTCCTCCCTGGCCTGCTCGTCAGCTGTCTGCTCCAGGGTCCCCAGGATAATGTCTTCCAGGTACAGGTCCACCGTCTCCTGATGTACCCTTACCACCTGGGGCAGCACTTTAACCTCTCTGGATCTCGCACGCTGACACAAACAAATGTAAACGAGCGCAGACACACACACACCTGTCTGAAGATTTCGTCCTCCTCCCGTCGTCTTCGCTCCTCCACCTGTCTCCGCCCACTTTCCTCAGCTTCACGGAGGCGGCGGTCCCTCTCAGCCAATAGCGTGAAGGCGTGGATCCTGCGCTCCTCTTGCAGGCGAATCAGCTCCTTTGAGAGGAAGTCCAGCATGTCCACTAGTTCCGCCCCAGCGACGCCGGCTTGGTAACCCTCCACCGCGGACGCCTGGCGGGGAGATTCAGACATGTCAGGCGCTGCGGAGAGTGTCTGTGTCCTCAGATGTGTGTGTCTACGTGTCTCACCGTGTGTGTGTGCGCGTCCCTCTGCTTCTGCATGGCTAGCGTGAGTTGCATGTCTGCTTTCTGCAGCTCCTGTTCCTCTCTCTGCAGGGCGTGAGTCGTCCTCAGCTCCTGAATCAGCTCCAGGCGCTTCTCCTTCCCCTCAAACATCTGACACACACACACACACACGGAGAGAGTTCAAATGAAGTTCACAGACCGAGACGAACAAGGTACCAAACGTCGTTGGTGTACCGATGACAGACACACACACACAACCTGGTTCTGAATGCTTCTCCCCCTCAGCAGTTTCTGCAGGAAGATGACAGCCAGCTCTCTCTCCTCGTCCCCCTACCGACACATCGCAGGAACGCATCACAGACCAGCACCCTTTCCAAACTGTGTTAGTAATACTATCGCTCGGCTGAGAACAAAGTGTGAACGTGTGCATGCATAAGTGAGTAAGTATGGCTGTACATGAGGAGGCTCATCCACCACTGGGGTCTCTGGTCTGGGTGCAGGCTTCTCTGTCTTGAAGAGAAAACGAAGAGGCTTCTTCTCCTCCACCCTTTCCCTCTTCTCCTTCAGAGCCTGAAGGAGTGAGACCAAAGGTTATCTAGTGTGTGTACAGTGTGTGTGTGTATATCTGTGTGTGTGTGTGTGTGTCTGTGTGCACTACCTGGTGTGTCTTCATTAACTCCATCTCTCTGCGTGCCGAGCATTTTAGAAAGCCCTTGCTGGTTTTGGGTTTGGGAGCTTTCACTCTCAGCTCCATCACAGACACAGGAAGTCCCGCCTCCAGCTCCACCAGACCTATGATTGACAGTCAAGAAGCACAGTCATATTTCCCTATTCTCACAATAACAAAACTGCTGCAACATTATCATCATCATCATGTTAGTTAATGTATACAATATTTGGTAGACAGAACAGATCTCTTGTAGATTATTACAAACTATCTAGTCATACGAGTGTGTGAGGAGTTTGGGTTAGTGAGCGGTTTTATTAGTTTAACAGCTGCCTAACCAACATACAGACCATGTGGCCTCACTCGGAATAAAGTGACCTGCTTCCAACCTTCGTAGGTGTCATGGTAGCGGCTCCTGACCACGTGGGACTGGGAGGGACGGTCAAGAAACAGGCCCATACGTGACAGGGGTGCGTATGTCTGTGACGAGTAGTCTGTGTAGTCCCTGATGATGTCACGGCACTCCAGCTTCCCCTCCACATTCCTCCTCTTGGCAGTCAGCTTCCTCAATGCTGCAGGGGGGAGAACGCAGGGAACAACAGTAATTATAAAAAACAACTACAAATTGCCCAGCCCATCCCCTTTTGTTTCAGGGCGGAACTATCTCGATCGGGGCTGATGTGCAGTGACCGGCCATGTTGCTGAAGCCTTGGGGGGGGGGACAGTTTTTATGACGCACACAGGATGTAGTGGTTGTGTATCTTCTGTAGGCGCGCTTGCTTGTCCGCCTGGAGCTGGGAGTACTTCAGGTCCAGCCTCTGCACCTTGGTCTCCCCCTGCGATTCCTCCCTCTGCCGCAGGAGCTCCATCAGCAGGGCCAGACGTGCCTCCTGCAGCCTGGGGAAGGCGAGGGAGGAGAGCCCAGGAGCAGAGGAACCACATCGTTACCACACACAGCATACACATGTATTTGACATCCTGTACTCCTTTACGTCGTCCCCTCCTTCCCTCACTTCTGTATCTCGTCCTCCCTGAAGGCCCACTCCTTCCTCTCCATCTGGTCCATCATCCTCCTCCTCTTGTCCAGCTGGCTCAGGTCGCTCAGGGGGGGCAGCGTGGCCTCCCAGGCCCTCTTGGCCCGCGCCCGCTCGATCATCTCCACCTCTGCCAAGCCCGCCGGCAGACCCCGCCCTGGAAGAAGGGAACAGTGAGAGGAGGTGAGAGAGACAGAGTTCTGATGCAATATATATTCTGTGGGATAGAGAGACACACAAGGGACAGAGATAGAGAAAGTATATTGTACCCCAAGTCAGTGTGGCCAGAGTCAGCAGCTCTGGGGGGGCAGTTCCGGGCCGTACCACATACTCAGGAGTATAGGGGTCCGTCTGGGCCTCACTGTCCCTGTAGTCAGTCTGCACCCCCACCGTGCGCTGGACTGGTGTGACCGGCCTCTCAGTACCCTTCTCCTCAGCTGAGTAGGATTTAGCTCTGGGAGGGGAAGGAATGGTTAGGGGTCCCACAGAACCAAACACTGAACACTGATATAAACTATAATGAAAAGCATACAGCAGTCCCTGAAGTAGTACAGCAAGGCTAGTATGGTAAGACTGACAGCTGCAAAACAGACAGACGTGACACTGTGGTGACCTTTTTATTCGCTTACTTCGGTAGAGCAAACACCACATCTGGTGGAACTTGCTGAGAGAACGGGATCAGGGGGCTGGGGGAGAGAATGTTTGTGAGAGAGTGAGAGAGAGAAACCATATTAGCAAATAGTTCATCGGGCACCTGTGGTGCTGGGGTAATCTTACAATGTATGTGAGCAGTGAATACCATTCAAAAGGCGTCTGGAACACACATCAGACAGCCACAGACCACAAAAAAACAGACTAAAACCAACAACCTGTCATACTTTATACTGTATGACGTCAACGAGGGTTGCTGTATGTGTGGATCCTTAGCCATGACCACACTTCCTTAGCAACCAAGAGCATGAGGGCTATGTGGCTCTCTAGAGGTCCCTCTGACCCTTCACCACACCAACCGTTTAAAGAACTTCCAGCGTTCAGCGCCCGTTACACTGCCATGCTCACTCCCCCTGGCATGGAGAGGACCACCTGGGAGGGTTCTGTACACGCACAAGCAGACAACAAAAAGTGAGGGGGTGTTAGGAGTGTGTGTGTGTGTGTGTGTTCGGTGGGGTGGGGGGTTACCCAGCCAGCTGCTGCAGTGTCTCCTTGCGTCGCTCTGTGTGCCCTCTCCAGCGGCGGTCGATAAAGGGAGGCACGGGGTCAGTGGTGTCCAGACACAGTGCATAGCGTGGGTAGTGCGGTAGGTGGCTGAACATTGACCCAAATTCTGGGACTCTTCTCTAAGCAAGCAGGCAGGGAACAGAAACAGGGGCATAAAGCCAGGCCGGGGAATGGATACAGAGAGAGACACAAAGAAAGATAAGGTCACTAGGTAATCATTAGGCTAACTATGTTTCATGTGTGCTTTTTTGTATGTCAACTGTGGGCTAAATGAGGAGGACTTGTCAGCAAAGCATACAGAGAGCAATTATAAATTGACTAAATATAGGTCAATAATAGGTAGCATATGAATTCACATTAAATTCACCCTACCTTCATGACATTTACCAGAGAGTAATTGATTGTGATATGTGGTCCATTGGGAAGAATTTTTTTTTACTTTGAAGATAAAAAAATCTGGAGCTGACCAGAGATGACCGTACTGAATGAGGGCAACTAGAAAAGCTAATCTGTTTTTACTTTGTAATAGTACAATATTAAACTATTTTAATGACACCCCAAAATAAGTGTTTAGACATATGTTACTACCAGCACAGCAGTAAAAAAAATCTACAAACCCGGCCATGGGTAGCACTAGTAAACTACTGCACACATTCTAAACAGAATTCTTCTGGTTTTCTGTTCTTGACAAGCTAAAATAACTTACCACACGATCCACAGACGCATGTGCCTTGAAACTCGCCCGTGCATGGTCGATTTCTCCAGAAACTGTGTACACGGGGTCTGTAGAAACAACCACATTACGTTGGATATTTAACGCTGGCTATTTGATTTAGCATTACTGTACTACTGTACAGCTACTGTACTACCAGTAGCTCTACTAGTAGCATAGCTAGCTTTGTCAGTGTTGTGCATGTATATGTACTGTAACTCACCATACAAGTAGTCGTGCACACGCTGTTGTCTATAACCTGTATTTCCTTCATTTTGTTTATGAAAGGTGCGAGTAACAGAAAAACTCATTTTCTAGCTAATCTTATCTACCTCATTAAAATAATCTGGTTAGTTTTGTGTCTTTCAAATGCTACAAGTTAGCAGCTCTAGCTCATTCTGTCTTCTGTGGTGTAACACTTCCCATGTAACCATGGAGATAGTAAACCCTTGAAGCTGCTTTTTTCGCTCATTGGTTATCACTGGGGTGGTCTCTTTGCGTTCAGATGAGACGTTGATTAAAAGAGGCTTTAATTTACAATCAACTCTCGAATTGATCAAAACGCATCCTCAGACTCTCTTTATCTCTCTTTCTGCCTTAACCAGGGTGGTTAGGAAATAATTATTTAATTCAAAAATGCTTTTCGAGCGTTATGTATTTTTTTATTTGCTTTTTTGAGCAACTATAAACGTTAGTTTTAGGGACATGCCCCTAGCGCGTCCCTACTAAATTGAACCAGTAAGAAATGGTAGCCTACCAGAGTAATTCGTATGGCACTTTCCTTGTCAGAGGATACATTAAATTGATGTTGGTGTGTGTGTGTGTGTGCGTTCCTTTGAATAGCTACAGTATACTCCTGGGAAATATTTTCAATCACACATCCCACGAACACACAGTAGCCTACTAAGCAACAATCACACACCTCACACTTGTGCAGACATGTACTCTAGCCAGGATGGCACCATATTATTGATTAGGCTGATTGTACTGAATCAAAGCAAATTAACTTTATGTATATAGCGCAGTTCATAGCAGAAGGAAACGCAATGCACCTCGCAGAGCGGAAAACACTATGACACAAATTTCAGAGTTCTGATCATTTTTGATAACTACAGTATAGCTAGTCTCCACAAGAAGGCATTGACCCACGTGCTGGATAAGTTGTTTTATTCATGCAGACTACTATCGATGGTGTTGATCATATACAGGGGTTAAATTGGGATTTTCTATGTGCGTCGGAGGGGCACACTATCTTTCGTGGATTATGCAGTAAATAAATTGCCTAATTAAACAAAAAACACATCACCGTTAAAGTTGTGTTAGTATTGATTGATTCACATCCATATGAATGGATGACATGACAAACAAGTGGTGGGAAATGGAAAGTATTTGTTAGTAGGTTACTTTTCTCTAATCACATTTTTTTTATTTAAAAAATATTCACAGGGTCAATGCTAAAATACACTACTCACCCGAAAGCCAGATATTCCTAACTTTTGTGAGTAGTGTATGTTCAAGGAGCAACTCATAGCCAGGAGGAAGATTCAGATGATGAGCAACCATCCACAAGCAGTGAAGCAAGCAGCCAACAACTCCGGCATTTTTTATATGTTGCTTAATATGTACTCTGTAGATTTTGAGTGTGTTTGATGAGGTCACATTAAGAGCTGATTTTATTTTCACAAAAACAAACAACAAAAACAACATGTCTTTAAGGTACATTGACATGGATGAACACAAACATTTGAACAAATAATGGGCAATGGTAATCCCTTTGTTACTACATTTTCTAGTTACACTGCATCATGTACATCTAATTCATCACCTCCCATATGGTCTGATATGGAAATACCACATCATTACTTTCCCTTTTCCTACAGGCCAAGTGATCAGCTGACCTTCTGGTTGCCACCCACTTTCTGACAAACCTGGTAGGCTTCCAAGATTTCAGAGGAGGGCCAACCAGTTAAATGAACATCAAAGCCGACACATTCTCCACATTCAATTTCGATCTCAATGGAGTCACAACATTATTCATCTCTGAAAACCCCCTCTCACACTCTGCACTGCTGACAAAAATGGTATTAACGGCATGTCTAAGTGTGAGAAGGGCCTTTTGCATTGTGTCTGGTTTGTTTTTGTACTCACGGTAAGCTTGTTTCACTCCAGTGAAACCAACTTTTACCTGGTCACAGAGTTCCCTCAACACACTTTCCCCATACATCACAGGTAGAGGGCTCGACCATGTTTCAGGATTCAAGATGTTAATCTTGGTAAAGAGAGACTCCTCTTCACTCCTCACCATTCTTTCCTTCATGCTCTGGCATAAGGCCTCTGGGTTGGGTTGATGACCTTCTGCCCTCTATCACCATGAAGTGCTATGCCATTGAAAGAACCTTGCTGCGCTGCCTCACATGCCCTTCTATAGAAGGGGCCATTTTCTGGATCCTCACTCATGGCGGTAAACACATCAGTCTGTCTTTTAATGTGGTTCACTGCTTGAGACAGTCTGATGTCTCTGGCCTGCAGGGCCTCAGACAGGTCTTTGAGTTCCTCCAGTGCATCCATCATTAGTCCCAGGTTCCTCAGAAATGCATCCGAACTCAATTTAACAGCTAGGCCCGAATACATACATCTCTTACTTGATGTTCTGTTAACATCTTGACCTGCAGCTGTGAGATGACTGTGGAGTGCAGCATACATCATCCAAATGGCTTTCACTGTTCGGAAAGATGAAGCCACCCACCTTACCCCTAAGACTCTACCGATTCTCCTAAGACACACACCAACCTCAGAAGCTGCAGCATCAAGTTCTCTAAGGTTCTTGGGTGACTGATGGTATAGGCAGTACAACTTCACAGCATCTGACACAGACAACTCCAACCTGTGGTTCAGACAGTGCCAACCAATGAGACCTGGGAACTTAGTTTTAAGTTGTGTGTACACTCCATTCTTTTCCCCCACCATTACGGCAGCTCCATCAGAGCAGAAACCCACCAGACATTCTTTTAGAAAATCATCATGAAGACCATGTTTTAAGAGGCATTTGAGTAAATCACCAGTGATTCCATCTGCTGTTGTACTTTCTAATTCAAGCAAATCTAAAAAGAACGTAAGAGGCTCAGGATCATGGACAGATGTTCTGAGGTACACAATGAGACATGATTTCTTACTGAATGAGGTGCTTTCATCCACAATAACTGTGAGCTTTGGCTGAGTCTGTTTAATACTATTCAGTAATGCCTGTCTCATCTCTACAGATATGAAATGCACTATGTCTGCACATGTGACGTTGGAATGGAGGACACGGCCAACATTTGCACCATTCATCCTCTGTAGCTCTATTAGGTTAGGATGATCAGAGTAAGGCCTGTTGCCCTTTGCCAGGTAGAACGCTGTCCCAAAGACATTGTGAGTTGATGCTAAAATGTCACCTTGTGTTTTCAAAAAAACTTGACTCAAGAGCTTGCTCGCCTTGTTTTTTCAGTATATATATCATTTCTTTTTTTTTCTTAAAGATTTCATTTGCTTCTCTGTACTACTGCCATATGGACCTACTCTGCAGTTTTGCCATTCACTGGAAAATGTGTATCTGAGTTTCCCTGTTCTCTCTGCCCCAAGTGATGATGCCGCAATGCATGTTTCACATCCCAATTTTTTGCCACAAGAAATAGGTAGGTTTAAAAAACAAAAATCATATTGCTGTCTCTTCCAGCAGTCAGGGAAGTTGGCAGTTGCACCTACATGCTCATCCTCTGCACCTGTCCCTCCCCAGCTCCTCTGTCCGGTCCATCCTCAGCTCCTCTGCCCTCAGTGTCCTCATCTCTGCCCTGTCCATCCTCAGCTCCTCTGCCCTGTCCCGCCTCACCTCCTCTGCCCTCAGTGTCCTCATCTCTGCCCGGTCCATCCTCAGCTCCTCTGCCCGGTCCATCCTTAGCTCCTCTGCCCTGTCCCGCCTCACCTCCTCTGCCCTCAGTGTCCTCATCTCTGCCCGGTCCATCCTCAGCTCCTCTGCCCGGTCCATCCTCAGCTCCTCTGCCCTGTCCAGCCTCACCTCCTCTGCCCTCGGCTCCATCCTCATCCCTGTTCTGTTCAACTCTGCATTTTTTGTTTAGTGGAGGAAGAGACAGACACACTATCAGGATGAAAAGATCTAGCAACAAATCACAGCTTGGTTACAGTGACTTCTGCACATGGGCTTAGCTTAATTATTTCAAAATTATGTCTTGGATAGCAGCTGCCCTACCTTTTGAAGAAATCTGTAGCTTCCTCCTTTTTGTTCCACTCATTTTTTACCTTTATCTCTGAAATGTTCACTTGTTCGCTTTCACCCTAAGTTAAGAAGTAGATAGAATGTCTTTTAAAATGGTTCATATTATATAATGATGTAATCAAACGTTCTTTAAATAAAACACTTTTGAATGAATTAATGAATGAAGCTATCTTTTTCTTAAAGTTAACATGTTATCATGTTAACGCGGGCTTTTAAATCTAACCTGCTGTGTAGCCTATATGCAAACATTAAATCACAGGACCTACTGTATTCACAAATAAATAGCCTAGGCAATGCACTGCAATTCATAGATACAAATAAGTTTGAAATTCATCCAGCTAGGAATGAGAAATGTGATTCGGAGATCGCATAGACGACTTGCTAAATCATTTAGAATTAGCAGCATTGTTCTTTTTAACTAGCGCTTGCGAGTTGACACACCAGTAGCAGGCTATCCCTGCATGTCTAAGGTTAATTGTTCCTGCTTAATGAAAATGCAAGCCCATATTTAATGATATTAGCCTATTGGTGATGATCAACCTCTTTCAAAATACCGTGCACCTTTAATTTTGTTTCTCTTACCTCGCCATTCACCTGTCTTCTACGATATGTCTGATGATGACCGTTAGAATGATTGACGTTGTGATGTCTGATCTGGAAGGAGGAGCTGCTGCGCAAGTGTTGTGCTCGATATGCCTGTATACTTTTCAAACGCTCCAGATGTCTAGCCCAGCCTATCCCTACCATTATTTAGAATTGTGTTTTAAAACAACATAGATTTGCAATGGAAAAGTTGTAAATGAGTAGGTCGGACAACATTGCTCGTGATGGACTAGGCAGACTGCCAAAATCGTCTGGAGCTGCTGCGCAGCAGATCTGCTGTGCAGAACTCCAGACCCGGCCGCTTATGTGCCGGGGCTCCGCCCCGGACAGCCCCGACCCAACCTCCATTCATTCTGCACTCGACCGTTAGCGCCCTCATATGGAACTAGAGTAGAACTGCAACCAATTCAGAACCCGGAAGTTTCCCGAGAGTGGCAGTTCTGAGTTCTCCCCATAGATCTATGGTTCTCCCTATATTAGTCATTCTCTGATATGAGTAAGCCCAGAGCATTTTTAAGGAATCGAAATAACGACTTAATATCTTGACTCGAAATAACAAGATGTTTCTTTGTTCCCCTACCATGCTGAACCGCATGGTGAAAAAAAAGATGAACTATAGAATACAGCCTGAATATAGTTGCTTCCATAAATTATTGTTGGGGTGCTATAGGGGTCTTTCTTGGGGGTGTTGAAGCGGTTAGCCCCTCCATAGCGCCGCCCATGTCTACCAACACAGATCAGCATCGAGAACAGGCAGAGAAATCGAGCAAATGACTTCCCCTTCTCTTTTAGGTGTCTCGGAAGAGACCGGTCACTTTGGGCCTGACCCATTGAGCCAATGTTTTGTTTAATGATAAATAATATGATGTCGCCTGATGCTTTTTTGTAATTTGTTGAGTAGTCAAACAAAAAATGCTATAGGCCTAATTGTGATATCAGATACGTGTCCAGGGCTCTCAAGCGTTATTATACGTTTTAGGCTAGGCCTATAGCCTACGTGAATTTCAAGGATTTAGTTTCGAAAAGAACACCCGTTATTTACACAAACAACTGACGTTCTTCTCCTCTTCACACAACAAAAATAAAAATGTGAGACAGTCTCCCCTCCGTTGCGATATTAAGCCTTCGAGTGGTTCGTGTGCGCATCTGGAGAAACAACATTGGCCTGTGGCAAGGGTTGTTTGATTGAGACGAAGATTCAGTTCTGGGAACAGATGGTGAACAGAGCTGACAGGAAATGTAAAATGGGTGGAAGGGTTTATCGGTGGCTCACAGACATTAACACATACTTTTGAGATCACAGAGAAAAACGTTGTTCCGTTTTGAGGGTTGACAACTCATGCTCAGCTGATCTGCTGCTGCCAGCTGCCCTAGCAAATGTTGGCTAATATTAACCTCTAAACCACAGACAGAGGAACTGCAACAGCTAATGGATTTTTCTTGTTTTGTTGTGCCGCCTATTCAAATAGAGATGTTGCACGTCTTGATGAGTCCATCAAAAAGTATGTGTGTGTGTGTGTGGGGTATATGAATGTACCGGATGACTCACACAACCCACTGTCTTTTCAATCCCTCCCTACCTCCATGTAGCTGTTCTCTCACAGGAAGGTGAGATGGATGGGACTTCATGGGTGACAATCCTGCTATTACACAGACGAAGACTGCTGATATTAACTCTGTATGCTCAAACCACATCCTGTTTAACAGAAAATGGTATGCTACGTAAGAAAATCCATCTCTTCTGCTGAATTTGCGGTTTGGTTCATTACTCTTAAAGATGGTAAACTGGTGATAAGCTGAGCCAGCAGTGTTGCAGATAAACCACTATGAGTCTGATAAGAGCCGTAGCAGGTATGCTTTACTGTGAGCTAGGTAAAAATGCTATGCCACCTTTTTATTTGCTTATTTATCTGTACTAAGTTATTGGACTAACTGCTATAGGTAAAAATGCTATGCCACTTTTTTATTTGCTGATTTATCTGTACTAAATTGGACTAACTGCTATCAATCAGGTTGAACCACAACCAAATAGGGTCTGGCCACTTGAAGGCCAGGTAGGAAAAATACAGATGTTGACATATTCTCCATTATATGTCTGCGTTCTAACCAATGCACTTTGTAAATAATATTGTGACACAGCTTCATAACTGTCTCAGATGTAGTCATGTGACAAGACAGAAGGGAAACTGCCGTCAGAGCTGACAACGTCACCCTGTGTGGGAGGAGATAGGGGTTGAAAAGGGAGAATAGTAGGGAAGAACAAGAAGCGAGAAAGAGAAGGAAGGTCACAATAAGAGTCCAAAGATTTCAGAGAACATCTGAAGAAGGAAAGAAAAGTTTAGAAAGAGATGAGACTGGCGGGAAAAGGCAGCTATATTTGATCACTCCAGATGTTTTAACAAATGGGGAATGGAACAACAGTCAAGGGCTTCAGGGCTATGCTTTCTAGAGTTTAGGGAAGGTGTGAGGCCTTCAGGTTCACATTGATGATTGAGGATTGAAAGTTCAGTTTGGAGGAATGTTCCGGATCTACTGAAAAGATGAGGAACGTGTGGATACTAGGAGCCGTGCTTTATTTCCTGGCCGTGACCGAAACATGGAGTCTTGTGGAAGGTCTGTTAACCTAAAAAAGTATTTCTTAAACTGTTTTCATAGTGTACAGATGCCTGTACAGTAGGATGTTAGTTTGAGGTTCCACACATTCAGATGGATAAATATCTCAGATACAAGTGCCCAAGTTGGTTTTCCGACTATGCTGTTTGTGTCAAGTCAAGTAGTTTTTCTATCTCTGTAGGTCAGGAATTTATTTCTTGCAGTCCCCACACACCACTTTGTGGAATTCTGATCTTATATGATCCATGGCTATTGTTATTTTTCACATTCTGTGCCATTCCAAAGATCTGACTAATCTTGCAGAGTTCAGTTCGGATGGAGGAGCAGAGACTGACCTAGTTTGGAAGTTGAATTCTCAGATGTTTTGTTACTCTTTCCTTTGTGGAAATGATCATATCACAAAGATCTACAAAAGTGATATACAGTAGCAGTGCTTTCCTATTTGGGGGGATTCAAAGGAAGTAGCATGAGTTTTGAAGTGTGGGTCCTGTGGGTTTCCCAGTCGACCACAGGTGTTGGTTACTCTTGTTGAGCGTAAACAAACAAGAATAGAAATAATACAAGGAAAGTCTGTAACCCTGAAATTTCTTCTTTAGTAGGTGGTATGCTATAACTCAACCTTTCATGAGATCATACCACACACAGTTTACCATAATCGGACAAAAATCTGAGCAAGAGCAAAAATAGCTAAACATTTTTGTAATCAATGGAATTGCTTTTCTTTGTGTGATGTTTGACGTTATTCTCTCCTTGCTACATAAAGATATACAGTATAAGATTTATATAAGACTACAAACATGACAATGATACAATGTTGGGTTTATTTACAAGATGCAAAACACAACACAAAAGTGATAACACTGTAAATTAACTTAGTTACACAGTTAAATACTGAATTTCACATGAAATTAAGTAGGCCTATCGAACAAATCTATGTTCTGCGCTAACATCCAGTTTTACACTTTTTTGACCCTAATTTAACTTCATAGCTATTTCTTGAAAAAAAAACTTACTTATATTCGGACCATATACTATATGAACAGTTATTGAACAGCTACAGTGCTCTGAACAGCTACAGTGAATGTTCACCTAGCTCCTCTGTAACCAGCACTTGATGATTTTCAGTTTGTCATGTTGAGATAAGAACTAGGATAGGGTTGATTCAATCAACCTTAAAACTAAATTAATCTCCAGTAAGCCAATTAGAAAATAGTCTAACTGAATGTTGATAACGCTATGCAGCTAACTTGCACCTGCCTCTCCCCCCCCTTTCACTGTCCCTCAGGAAACAACCCCAATAGCGCTAACTATCGCTCCACCCCTTCCTCCACATCCAACATGCAAGGAGAGTCTAAACTCCATGGTAAATATCTCTATTATTATTATTATTCCAACCCGTCCCCTATTGCATAGCAAATGTGTTTTGTGGAACGTTCTGTTGTACGCAGTGGTCATTTTAGACCCTGTTTAGGGGTGCTCAAGCACCCCTAAATTTAATCTCAGCCCCCCTAAAAATAATAATACAAATATTAAAAAGATATAGTTTATTATCGTTGGATGCTGGTAGTTTTTTCATTCATTAAATATTTTGCATAATAATACATAAATGTTTTAATTGTTATCCAGTGAAATTAGGGATTTATATTAGCAAGGGGGTTTAGCACTTTTGCAAAGCGTTGTATCCAATGTCACATTCTCACTGGGGGCTGAGCACCCCTAAAGGTCTGATCCTAGAATCGCCCCTGGTTGTACGGTTTATTCATAAAGTTTTATATGCTGCCAAGTTGTGGTAAAATGTGTCCTATAGAAATAAATGGATGGAATGTAGAGGATTAGGGCGTAGTAGTTGGTAATTTCAAAATTGCTACATTTTGTAAACTACTACTGTAAAGCTACTGCTCACAATGACCTACCAACAGGATGTGTGCATGTGCAGTGCATTTTGGACACAGGAATCTGTGTGTGTGTATCCGCGTATTAGAATGGGTTTAGTTTCCCACGATTATCTAGAGTCCTGGGCACTGTGCAAAGTTCATATTTTGCAGGTGTGCTCTTTCTAAACCAATGGAGTGCACTGTTGCAATTGACGTTGATTGGATAAGCAGTTCGACATAAAAAATAGTTTGCCTGTTTGGCTTGCTCTCTTCACTGTCGACTCAGCCACCTTGAGTTGACTGAGCTGCACTAAGCTCTCGCGAGCCGAAACGATATGTGCACTGTGCATTATCTACAGTTCAAGCAATCTGTATTTGTGTGTTTCACTGGCATCTTAACCATCGACTGCATCATGGGCACTATGCGCTAGTGCCCATAATTTTAAACTACACAGCATTTTCATGGTGGAAATAACGGTCTTTTACAGGTAAATTTAATTTGTTTATAATATAAGTTGTCACTACAATTTGCTAGAAAAACAATAATATTTCTTATTTTTCAGTTGTTTAGCATATATATATATATTTGGCAAACTAGCTGTTTAGGTGCACGAAAATAACTTTTTTTCATGGTTTTCTTCCCTTCTTCAAATGTTCTTGAAAACAAGTATTCTGTTTCAGTCCTACTATGTTGGTGTACTGTGAAATCAATTATGATGGATGTTGTTATTAATGAATGTTGTATTGGACAATACTACAGAAAATGCTATTCCACCATTATGTTGTATTTCTTAATTCTGTAATGTTGCCTGGTTGTTTAATCATAAACATATTTATGAATACATTTCAGATCAGCTCTCTTTGTAAACTGCAGTCTAATAAAATCTACTGAAGATGGCCAAGCCTCGAACACCTGCGAGGATGGTAAAACCCTATACAACACAACCAATGTTGACCTTGGTTGACAACAGAGTTTTTTTATAGCTATGTAGTTCTTATTTTAAAATTAGACTACCGATTTAGAAATAATGTATATGTCTGGTGTATGGTACCATTGGTGTTTACTTAAACAGGAGTTGTGCCTTATTTTCATATACCTTCAGTCTGGATCAATTCTTGATGTGAAGACTGATCCTCTATCTATGCACGCTGCCAGACTACACATACACAGCTCATTCTGAATGCTTCTAGATATAAAAGATAATATATACTTAATTTTAAAAGCCTTCAAGTCCACTGTTACATGTAATGTGTATTGCATCACATTGACAATATGATGGGAACTTCTGTCCATGTAAATGGTTGATTATATAAAATATTTTGAACTGTACTCTGTTCTTTCTTCTATTGAGACATTTCTGACCACTTCTCCTCTGGTGCATTGCAACATTTGAAATCTGGGCACAATCTATCATCATCTATCAGTACATCATCAATTTGATATTTCCTACCTGACATTATGAGCTACCCTACTCTTAACCACATATAGAGGTGGTAGTCCATTCCCTACCTGACAGAATGAACTACTCAACTCTTCACAACATTTATAGACATAGTAATCCACTTCGATAGATATTTCCTACCAAACAGAATGAGCTACTCTGCTCTTAACCACATGTTTATATGTACTTGTTCATTCTGATTTAGTTCTGATCTGGCAGAATTAGGTTATATACTTTCACCACATCAGGTAAGGTCATAATGTGTCAGAAGAAATGCTTTGAATCAGTTCAAGGAACAAAAATGAAACATTTTTTTTTATTTCTAATAATGGTAACCAGTTAATATTTGTTTTGCCGTTCTTTTATTTAGTACAACAAAAAAAACTAAACTAGTTCTGCTGGATATGCCACAATGTATAAAGAAGTTCTTGGAAATAGATAGCTAGCTCTAGTTACACAGAAAAGTTTAACTAGAGCGTTTTCTAGAGTGTTTTCCCAAGTTTAGCCTACAAGTTTTGCTTCGTTGGTCACACCCAGTTCTGTGATTGACCACAATCGCGAATCAATCAAATGACCGGGAACCCACAATACATTTAGGCCAAAGACAGATTGGAACAGAACTCCTATTTTGTGATACAATGCGGTTTTGTATTGTTTTGTGACATCGATAGAGACTGCCTATAACTGTACCCTCTCTATTCACCTTTTCGGTTCTTGGGTCACTTTGTTGTTTGTCCATGGTTTTTATCCTCACTGTAGCTGAGTCCTAAATTGCAAACTCAGCACTCTCAATAGGCTGTTTTTATTGTATGTATCTCTCAGTTTTGGTACCCACAAAAAATGAAATTCTGTATTTTTCAGTCCACAGAAGTGAGCAGTTCCGGTTAGGGAGTAATGTTACTCTGCAGTGCAGCAACAAGACATGGAGTGAAATGATCTACACCATCTGGAAGATAGGCACCCATGAAAAACAGTGTCAAATATCATCTTCTGAAGATGGCAACATGAACACCTGCAATGATGGCAAAACCCTGTGCAACACAACCAATGGAGAGTCCTATCTGTACATCCCAGAGTTCTCTGAGAGAGATGAAAACTCCTACTTTTGTGAAACAGTTCATAAGGGAGGGGGCTACTCTGCAATGATTGAAGTGTCGGTAATAGGTAAGACATTATTCACAACCAATGGTACCTACTACCTACAATTGTGAGCATGACAACAGCATGCTGCGCTTGTAGCAAAATGAAAGCAAAATTGGCTTCATATTTTTCAGCTATAATTACATTTCCCATTATCTCCCAACAACTTGTCTATCCGAAATGTATCGTGCATCCCTACAAAAATGTCCTAGGACTTAACCTTAACATACTGAGATGGTGTGACAAGTGCCAGATTCATCTCCTTGATTCCTTTCTGTGTAGCTCCTCCAATCGTTTCTGCCTGGATAGAGAAAGAGGGCAGCAGGTATACGGCTGTGTGTGAGGCTGTCAGAGGCAAGCCTGCTGCTTCCATCACCTGGAGGACCACATGGAACTCCTCCTCAGCTGTGGTTACTGAGCACACTTCGGATGGCTTCCATTCTGTGAGCAGTCGCTTGGTGCTAGCCGAGGGCGTTGCCCTGACAAACCTTAGCTGTGTTGTCAGTCATCCTTCCTGGACAGATGAGCAGACACTTGATCCAAATTTCCACAACGAAAGATTATTTTTCTGGTATGAGTTGACTGTCAGTTAAACTGTAAAATGATTAGGCCACTAAAATCCCTTTTTTTTTAAAGGGGTTCAGATAGTCATTGTGTTGCCTTGTTCTTGTATGGTGTGTTGTGTGCAGTTGGGAGGGATTGTGTAATCACCCACCCTAAATATATATCAGCATAATGAATAACTATCAGATCTACTTCATGTATTTATGTCTCCCTCTCAGATTCCCAGAAATCTCAGATCATCGTCATCTCTGTGGTAACCATCAGTATAGTCATGGCAGTTTTTGCCGGCATATACTTCACTCTGAGGAACCTTCACACAATCAGGTAGGAAGTCTAAATTGGTGCCATAATTCATTTCAAAATGCATGTAGTTATATGGTTCTGAAGTCAGTTTTGTGTCATGTCAATTTGGATTTCAAGGGATTGCTGTGCGTCCAACACCACACCGGTGGAGTCAAAATGTTCACCGGTATGTAAATAACCCTGCAGTTTCACACATTGAAATGATCCCTATCTATGACCTATCACAACTTCTTATTAACATGATAGGCTTATGACAGTGTATGAACACCATTGGTACTCATGGGGTTTATGAACGTATACTGTAACACTGTTGGTAATGATGGAGTTAAGACAGTGAATTCAGAATATTGTCATTGTGAAAATGTGACTAATGATGTCTCTATTTCTCAGGTTGATGAAGTGGAAGAAGTTGAGCCATACGCTAGCTATGTGCAGCGTGTAAACACCATCTACAACTCTTCTGACGACTTCTTTAAATAAAACACACATACATACACACACACGCTTAACCGCACACTCCCCTTAGAATTTGAAAGCTTATGAAACTATAAATGGAAAAAAAAACAGGGAGAGCCTCATAGACTTGATGATAAATGCCTTCTGATCAGAGTGGAAAAAGGTAGTTTACAGCCTGAGAACTGAGACAGTGAGCCCAACTAGTGTTCTGTTCCTCCTGAGAGCCCTGGACTCACTTGTGTGAGACTACTGGTAGCAGGCTGAGGGTGTGTGGGAGGTTTTCAGACAAATGTGCGTTTCTGGTGCTAAAATATTCAAACACTCATTTTGACTGTTGACTTGTAACCTGTGACCTTGTAATGATCAAGATATTCCTTCACAACTGGAAGTGCACAGATGTTGAATTCACATTATCTGTAAACATGAACACATATACAGTATTTAACATACTATGTATATTATATAAATAAATATGTTATAAATATAACAGATTAGTACAAAATTGTGTGTCTACACCAAAAAAGCAGGATTGATAACAAGAATATACCTGTGAAACATAACATTTGCCAAACACACTCACCAACACAATGATATGCTAGCTAGCGATTGTATGGTCCTCAACAGTATAACAAACTATTTTACTTAGCATTAGGCTTAACGGATAGGTAACTGAAAGCATACATGATTATGCTTACCTCCAAAATGACCAACCCAGCCATGTTACATCAGCCCAGTGGATGTTAATGTTACACATTTTGGATGTGATGTATCCAACTGTATATATCTTTCCTGGATAGTTCCTGGATAGTTTTATCACCCAGTATTTTTTACATTTGAGAAATCACATGGAAAAAGCTACTTCTTTTAAATTGCTGCCAGCCTCCCAATCAGCCATTTCCCCCCCCACTGCTTTCAAGGCTGCAATTCTCTCGTCTCTCAGCAGATGTCACAGGGGTTCCTTTGTACACGTTTTCTGTCATTCAGACATGTAGCCTGAATAAGATTTATATTTCTAGCATCAACTCCTGTGAATGTATATTTAATAGCATGGCAAATGAATTCAATCAATAACAAATATGTAATATTACCTACTCTACCATGACTATTATACATTTAAAAGAGAGAGAAAAAGAAAAGAGCAAGGAGAAAAAGAAGGAGCTGACCTCAGGTTGTCAGTTTCCTTAATGTTTACAGTGCCCAGTATCATTCCTCCTACCTCTGCTTCTAGTGAATACTATGCAGTCAGTATGTTTAGTTATTACAGTTTCATAGATATTTAGACATAAGACAATAGAGTGCAGGTACAGATGGTTTCAAAACATAACTATACAATACAACAATAAGACACCACAATACACCAATTCATAACATAATTAAAATGTCTCAAGTTTACCCATAGGCAAAACCTTCCTTTGGCACTTCACTAGGCTTTAGCCCCACGACCAACTGTAAGTGACAGGCTTTGGGGAAACCGTCAGACCAGCAAAATGGCAGTCGGTCTTATGGTTCTAGACGCTTCCACATAACAACGATGGCACTTACAGTTGACTTGGGCAGATCAAGTAGGACAGAAATCGAATTTGAGAGATTATAAAGCTCAGCTGTAGATGGCCAATGCATCCTGGATTGGTTCGTTGAGGGAGTAGTCATCTGAATAGATCTTCGGTCAAGGGTTGTGGCGCTGAATTTGCTTTTAACCAACCAACCTCCTGGCCTCAACAGAGATACATGCTGACCTCTAGTGGACAAATAGTATTCTGTCTCTTTCGGTCTGTCGATGCTCATTCCCTCTTGTAGTTTTTTTCCCTAACTGACAGTGCTCGGAGCCGGAGGTCAGCCTCAGACCTGCTTGCTACAACCTACTTGCAGGTGTCATAGAGGCCCTGTTTGTGCTAACTCTTATCAGATCTCTTTCAAGGAAGACCTCTATTTAATTGGAGATTTGAGATGTAGCCTCCAACAGGTGGAGGCTGTTCATCTCTGTGAATGTGCTGAAGATTTCTCTTGGCTTTGGCGGAACTCACGGTTAGTGTGTTTGTAATTAGTGGCAAAACCGTCACAAAAAAACTAAAACAACCAGGACACACACATTCATGATTCTTCTTGATGAAATACAGTGTAGTTATGGAGAATAATATATGATAATAGTAAGAATATTTCAACAAAAGCTTCATTTAATTGAAATGCAGAGATAAATGTAATTCCTAAAAATGGCGCTTTCTTTTCCTATAATCACCACACAGGGCACACACTCAGCGCCTACACCCATACTGTAGCTGGCCTCACTGCATTATTTCTGAAACCCGGTGCACACTGGTATCTGTGTGTGTTGTCCTTAGAAGACAAAGCCCTTCAGAGGACATGGACAAGGAGAGAGTCAGGAGCGAAAGCTGGGATGAGGAGGCAGTATATGAGGCATGACCGCATGACCGGCAAGACTGAGGTCACTCGGCGACCATGTGACCTTATCCCCCTTGTATTCCATCCCCATCACTATGATATCCCCGATGAGAGAAAAGCAGTAGCGCACTTTACTGCGCACTTCTGAAGTTTGGACAAAGGAGTGATCTGATTGCTCAGAAGTAAACATTACTAGCTGTATTTTGGTACCATAATCCACTCAACATGTCAAGCCCTCACACACACGCTCAGCTCACAATCAAACAAAGAGCTGTGTGTGTACGTGTGTGTGCGGGAGGAGGGGGGGGGAGGGGGGAGGAGAGGGGGCATAGATATACTTGAACTCAAAGATCAACGGGGGCATTTGCAACTGTGTGTGTGTTTGTGACACCTTGAGAGAGCGTGATATAGAGAGAGGTAGATTGAAGGGAGAGTGTGTGCTTGATCTCCCAAACAATTCCCATAGCCCCGACAAAGGATTAAACACTGTTTGAACAAAGTGCAAATGTGCATTATTTCTTGACCAAAACCAGATGATGGGAGAGGAATTTGACTTTGACACAGCCAATTCAGTCGGATCAACCTTGATGCAGCCCTCAAGCAAGATCACACGCTCAAAACAAAACAATTCAAGGTCAATGTTTTTTTTCTGTCTCAGCCAGAATAGTTTTTAAAGAATCGTAAGCTTTCTCAGTCATTTATTGATATTCATCAAGCAACAGCATTTGTCTTCATATGGGGGCTTTAGCCATGGGTATCAGTGAGCTATTCAGTGTGTCAGCATGCTTAGGAAAACAGGACAAACATGGCCCCTCCACACACATATTGAATGCTTTAGACACATCAAAAATGACATTGACAGGGAAATACACCGTTTCTCACACTAACAGACATGAGCCTGTGGTGTGTGTACATCACACATATATATGACACCATGCACATGAAGCATGAGTCAAACATGAACAATGAATGAATAATAGAATAAAAAACATGAAATTGTACAGTCACTGTCTAGACACACGCAGACACACACAACTAAGCGTTTACAATTGGCAACTAGCTGGCCAGACACATTTATAATGCATTCCACCCTAGGCGCCTGTAGGACGTGACCATAGCGACAGTTTCAGAGAATCTGATCAAACCATCTGACCATGGAATCTAACCAAATCTCAGGCACACACGCAGTTATATGCCCCCTCGACACACAAATTATATCTAGTGTATGATATTGCAAGATATTTTACACCGTACAAACACTAGAACCCCAAAACTCCATAAGAAATATAGAGTTATAAAATAATTCTAACCAGCGTATTAAAAGATAAAGGGGTATTGAAATATTAAAGTCTACAAGTATCATTATGGACTAGCTGGGGATTGAGAGTAATTCTGTCATTTAGGAGTAGAGGTAAACGGAGGGTATCATTGATGTTTGGGTCTCTCAAGCGCTCCAGTGATGTTGGTCTTGATTGTAGTGTAGTGTGCTGTATGTGTCTTCTGATGTGATGTCATCCTCTCTCTTTCCTGTCTTTCTCCCCACAGTTGATGAAGCTGAAGTTGATTGGTTCATTTAATCACCACCTCTACCTATTTCAAACATTGTCTTAAATGACAATGTTTGAGAGAGAGAGAAGAGAGACAGAGAGAGAGAGAGAGAGAGAGAGAGAGAGAGAGAGAGAAAGAGAGAGCGAGCGAAAGGGAGGAAAATCCCAACATTCAGAGACCAGGTTAGATTGAGGTCAGAGCTAATTTACTGGGTAATTCAGTGGTCCAGAAAACCATAGAATGCATCAAGTTCAGGCATTTTAATCGGGTTTCCACCCAAAACCAAAAATGGTCTGCCAAACTGCATGAAACAACGCCAGAGAACTAATAGCCCTGATACTGTGCTCTGGGAGGTGTAAGGGTGAAAAACAGCCGTTCAGAATTACAATGAAATGCATAAGAACGGAGTTATGCTTTTTAATAGTTATTTCTGTGTCTGTCCATCCATACATTACATGTATCTGTCTGTATGGCTGTGGCACCGGTTCAGCTATATCTAAACCATTAAGCCATTGACTTCACGCTATTAGGCATTAACTTCACCTACACATGCACACAGACACAAACATGCTAGCTGAAGCAGCATCCTATTCTGTTGGCCCTCCTTAGGATGGATCTCCATCTATAAATGAGTTTACAGCACAAAAAGCAGGAAAACAATATCAGCTTTGTAAAACAAGAGTCCTAAAGAAGCACTGACGCAATACAGCTGTAGAGAATTGTGGCCTTGACAACCAATTACATTCTCAGAATAGCCAGGTCAGCAAGGTAAAACTAACCACATACTATGTTTCTCCTCTGAACAAGGGAGAGTGTAAAAAGTATTCATACTATTTCTTAAGTATGTTAAAGGAAAGTAGTTTTACAAAACTAGCGAATGCAATGATTGGTCCGAATGCAATGATTGGTCCGAATGCAATGATTGTGTTTATTACAGTCCTGATATGTACACAGACATTGGATTTGTTTTATTTTACCATCAGATCATTTGATTTATTGATTACTATCAAAATGTGACGTTTATTTCAGCAATCATGACAAAAAGTGCTTCTCAAAACATGACCTACCCTGCCTTTAAGCACATGTGTTTCTATGTTTTCTATAGACATGCACGTGTCGGTCAGTGCATCAGTCAGTTAGTCAGCCAGTCAGTCAGCCAGTCAGCCAGTCACTCACCCTCTTTGCGTAGGAAACACTTCCAGAGGCAGAAGCAGAGGCTCATAACTAGCAGAGCTGCAACTGTTGTAACTGAGATAAGGATAGTGAGAGCCGTCCCAACTAGAGAGAGAGAAAGAGAAGAAATAGTTTAGGCACTGTTGTTCTTGGATGTAATTTATTTAGCCTAAGAATTATAAGCTGGTTCAACACAGAGTACCTTGTTTTAACCATGTGTAATTCATTGTGATGTATCTGACGTTTACAAGATTTCTGATTAGCTGTAAAACAATCTCTCTCACTGTGTGTGCACGTGTGTGTATGTGTGCGTGTGGCCACAATAGGCCTCTGTATGAGAATTGTTGTAGTCTTGGCTAGTCTCAAACCAAGACAACAGCATGTATCAATCTATTGTGATCTAAGTGTTATAAAGTTTAGGCTTTTTACTGGCTCCGTCATTTACTTGTTCCATAAACAGGTCAGTTTAAGACAATCTGAGGCGATGGCAGTTGAGATATGGTTCCTCCCAAACTCTTCCCTTATGTGTCTGAGTGTGTGTGTGTGAAACCCTCGCTTCAACTCACTCTTGGTATTCATAGATACAGCGATAGGAGACTCTAAGCCCTTATGATGGACCAGGCATTTGATGGAGACGTCCTTCAGGAGCCCTGTCCGGACGGTGAGAGTGCTGATGACCAGGGTTGTCCCGTCCCCTTGGGCCAGTTGGGATGTCACAGGGGGCCCGATGGTGCGGTTGTCTCTCTCCACGTTCCATACGATCTCTGCAGGAGGGCGGGATTGGGAGGTGCAGTTGGCCTCGATCACCCCTGGAGACACTGTCCTGTAGCTCACATGGGGCTTGGGCAGCACTGGGGAACACACACACACACACACACACACTTTATATAGTATATACAGCACAGACATATACACACTCTGCACTGCATCTCACTTAGAATGTAACTGAATAGTTGAAACAACAGTGTTTGCACTGTGGATATCTAAGGCAGGATTATGCCACGGCTCCACTTTGTCTCAAGATTCTAGATCTTGTAGCTACAACCCGTGTGTGACGGCACACACCACAAGGATCTGTCTGAGGAATGTTGCTTCTTGCATAGTTGAGATCCATATGCAAAGCCTTGCCTCTGTTTTCAATTCTCTGTCCTCAGAGCAGGGGGAGGAATGTTGTTCAATGGAATTGAGAATATTTGAGTTGGCTAGCAGAAAGAGGGCAGATCTGTCCAAAAATCTGCTCTGTATCCCTCTATTCATCTACAATCTTCAGCTCTTTTTGTAGAGAACCGTCCTCTACTCTATAAACATCTGATCTCCTGTTCCAGGGAAGCATCAGTACCTTAGTGAACCTCCACCATCAAGCCATCTGGTTTAGAACTATGGCAGTGGCAGTGGCAGATGAAGGAGCACTTTTGACAACTGAGGACAGATGAACTACTGTACTACTGCCTGACACACCCACGCTCTCTAAGCCCCATGGTTCCTCTCCAGGCCAAGGCCTGAAAAAGGGAGGATAAGGATGAGAATATAGGAGAGACATATTCTCATCTCATCTGTTTGGCTAGAGGAACAGCTTACACTTCAGACCAACACAGTGTCGTGATGGGAATCCAGCATTGATACAGGAAAGAGGGGGGGGTGGTGACCGAGAGCAAGAAACAAGTAAGAGGAAAGAGAGAGGGTTTCCGCGTGCCGAGAGAGAGAGAGAGAGAGAGAGAGAGCGAGAGACAGAGAGAGGGAGAGAGAGAGGCATTCGAAGAGAGAGAGAGAGAGAGAGCAAAGAGGGAGGCACTGTCTATGGCCAACAGTGACACAGTCAGCCTGGTGCCATTCTCTCCCTCAACCCCTCGCTCACCCCACCATTCCATCTCTTTCCCCCTGCTCACCAATGAGCCCATTCTCTCGCAGAACTGACAGCCTGTGTTTCATGTTCTAGTTAATTACACATTACACCAGCAAACACATCACAACCAAACCCAGACACGCTGCTGTCCTCTTCCCTATCAAAGATCAGATTTATACTCCACCTATTCCAGTCCAAGCCATGACCCGGTCATAGCTCTAATAAATTGCTGTCCTCCCAGCTTCCACAGAGAAGACAGCAGGTGTCTCCTCTCAGACCCCAGACATATCTGTAAGCATCAGAACAGAGAGATCCCAGACACATTGTCCTCCTCCTCCTCTTTGCTGTCCCAGAGCAGCCAGTGCATGGGACCCCTTGGCCCCAGCCCAGCCCTGACATACAGTCACTCAGGGAGCGTTATGACACTCGGGCGCTACACTGCCATCAATTACACTGATCCTGGATCCCCCCCCGTTGCTGCACTTGAATCTGACTTTCTTTCGCATTACTGCCACGTGTTTACAATATTGTAACTATATGAACTATATAATGATGTACTATATTGTGTCTTACCATGTGTATAGGCCTATACTGTGTTACTTTTATGTCATGCATGTTCCTATCTCTCCGTCCTTTTGGGTTAGGGTTAGCCGCAGACCTCCTTCCGTAGCATATGCTATTTGTTGTCTTACGACAATACATCCAACTGAATAGAATAGGCATGTTGGACAATCATAATGACGCCATTTAGTGCACGGCCAATCTGATACCAGATCAGGACCGCCTCCAACCCCCTGCCCCCACGGCTTCAATAAGGCCAAGTATGCAGACAAACAAACTATCTTCTCTAAGCCATAAGAGAAACATCCCACCGCTGTTACCTGATCCTACATCAGTATGGATTGCAAGTACCATAGACAGGAACAACACTGCAGCTACATAGGCCTGTGAGAGTCATTATCCAGCATGGAGCCAGTGGACACACCCTCAGACTGGCTCTTAACTCGGAGCAGAAGGGAAACAGATGCCATTCACTGTTTAGTTATACAGCCCTTTTCTGGGCTAGAACATTTTTAGAGGTGAAGGAAGCTTACATACTAAGAAAAACAGAACCTCAATGGCCAAAAACCATTACTAGACCACTCACAGTCATCATATTCATCCTCAATATGTTCATCGTCATTACCACTATCATCATCTTCATCACCCCCACCACTATAATGTTCACCATCATCATCATCATCATCATCATCACAACCACTACTACCATCATCTCCATTATCATAATCATCCCCCCCACCCATAGTTACCATAGACAGAGAGGCAGGCAGTTGCGGTCTTAGTCCCCTCAGGGTAGGTGTGGTACTGGCAGGTATAGCAGCCCTCATCCTGGGTGCTGACCGGCTGCAGGGTGAGCTGGCTGTTGGACAGGGAGGCGCTGAGCCAGACCCTGCCCTGGAAGAGGGGCTCGATCATTGGGTCGCTGCGCTTGGCGTAAGAGGCTATTTCACCTGAGTCCCCTTGCTCGACTGTCCTCTTCCACAGAACTTGCTGGACCTTCTCGGGCAGGCCGTAGGAGCAAGAAAGCGACGCCTGTTTGCCACTCACTGCTGTCTTGTTACCCTCCGATGTAAGGCGAGCTGGGGGAGAAGAGAAAGAGAGGGGGAGAGAGTGAGGGGGAGAAAGGGAGAGAGAGGAGGCTGTATGTTGCTACAAGGTGGGAACAGGACACGGAGACGTACAGAGATTAGCTGACATTAGCTCAAGTGTCTGAAACAGCTGCTTTCGCTTTACTGAACGACCCCTCTCTCCATCCTCAGTGGCTACACTGGGATCCATTCCTCTGCATTCATTTTCTTTCCATAAACCCCTGATCCGAGCTCTAGGCGCCTGTTCTCTCTCGCACACACACGTGTACACACACACACAGACACACGTGCTAACGTGCTAACTTAATGCTGGGAACAAAGTGTGGCACCAAAGACAAAAGACAAATTGCATGGAAGCAAATGATTTAGGACCATCAGCGAATCTAATTATAGATCTAATGTGAACAGACTGGCCTTCCTCTGCCTCTCTCTTTCTGTGGCCCTCTATATTACCTCCATCATTATCTACAGCATCGCCTCCATCAATAGCTGTCACCACAAGCACCATCTATCTCCACCACAACTGCCTATCTCCTCCATCATAATCTACAGTATCACCTCCATCACCGCCCATCAATCAGCCGACACCGCCCTCCCCCGCTTTGCTCCCGTCGATTGTGTCTTCATTGTGTGAAGAGAACCCCTTGACCCCCCCCAGCCCCAGGCCAGACGGTTATGTTCTCACAGGTGACGGTGAGGCAGGTGCGTCCCTCCTCGGATCCGCCCGGCTGCAGGTCAAAGATGCACGTGTAGCAGCCCTCATCCCTGAAGCCCACCCTGCGGATGGTGATGGCGGACGAGTCCTTGGTGGAGCGGGCCAGCTGCACGTGCTGCTGCCCGCTCACGCTGTCCACCTGGCCCGGCTGATGGGACAGCAGTGTTTGGTTCTTAACATCCAGCCAGCGGACCTGCCTCACAGCATCACCCCGGACCCCGGACACACTGCAGGTCAGGGTGAAGGGCTGCTCGACTGGAGCCTCCAACTGGGGTGGAGCTACCACCCTACCTGAGATATACAAAACGAAGATAAAATAAAACGTTATTAAACCCAAAGGAAATTATTGTGCCAGAGATTGCTAGAAGGTTACAACATTGCTCAGTAATAACAGCAATACGTACAAATAATAATATATATAATACATATATCATAAATATAAAGTGTACAAAGTGGTAAATGCTAAGGAGGTAAAGGCTGAAGGTAATAAATAATACTGCACAATAAGTATCTCCAATCTATTATTCAAGCTTTTCTTTTCTTTGGTACAACACAGGTTTCACTTTTTGTATTGCGGACACGTACCCTGCAGTCTGGCCACCATTAATAAGGAAATACACAGCTGCAGGCATCTCTTCAAGTCGGCCTCACACATCATCGTCTCCACCAGAGAGGGCAGGTGTGGGGATGGGGTGAAAGGTCACACTAGTCAGACCGGTCAAAAACAGTATCTCACACAACAATAAACAATGAACAACAGAGCTCAACTAACAGCAGAGGAAAGACAAGGATTGATGTGTAGTTGGAACATGATCCCAGCCATGTATCATAGATAATAAAAACTTACAGTGTGAACGGCGGTGTAGACTGTTTTCAGGTTGTTTATCAGGCAAGCTTCATCTTACACACGCGTATGTCTTTCTGTCACGCTCCTAGAGGAGGTGATGACAGACCACAATCAAAGATCTACCCCAACCATCAGATAATACAGTTAGCCTACCACACACAACTAACAGTTTCCTTTGAATCTACTGAGAACACTTTACACATGAGCTTTCTTTCATTTTCAAGATTATAGAATGAATTCACCGAAAATCGTTTACTTTATCTCTCGAGTTTAAATTCCAAACTTGCTTTTAATGTTAAACCATCTCTATAATTCAGTAATGTAGGCTGGATCCTAGAACTTCACGATTTTTTACACAAATACTTTTTTTTCTGCAAAATAAAAAATATATATCTTACTCGAAAACTTCAGGATGATGCGTGCTCTCTCGGTGATTGTAGTGTTACTATGGATTTGCAGTCTACAGTCTACTCACGGTCCACGGTCTACTTGTGATCTGCAGTTCGTGAACGATTCGTTCATTTTGAACGAATCTTAAATATGACTCAGAGACTCAGAGAGTGATTCGTTCATTTTCTCGTGGCAACACATCGTGACATCATTTAGCAAAGCTCAATATATGAAAACAAAATTCGTTCACCACCCGACTGGGTCCACGGGTCGGTCTTTCTTAATTTGTTCACGGGACTTTCATTGGCTCGGTATAGCAAACATAAACGATTCGTTCACCACTCGGGAGCGTTTCTTTTGACGAGTCTTCCCCTTTTCGGAAATTCGTCTCCTGCACAGTAGGTGGCGGTGCATGCATCTTGGTCATGATCCACCATTCAAAGTCAAAGAAGAAAAAGAAGATGACGTAATGAATTATACTAGTCGAAAGTTGACAGCTCAGCAGCAGAATGGGATTCGGCTTCTTAAAATGATATTTTCAGCAAAATAGCACCTATTTAACGTTCATACTGAATTTACCATTTGATCATGAACTGAAGTTCCATTTTAGAACTTGGACAAAAGTCACCTGCTTGAATATAGACTAGGTGGTGGTTTATGATCAGACAACAGTATGTCGTTTCTCGTGGACTCGGTGATCATGTTCACCTCTCAGGTAGCTACACAGCTAGTCACTTAGGTCTCAAAACACACTTGTACATGTTTATTATTTGGAAATAAGTTAGCATCTAAAGGAGACATGCGTGATTTGAGGTGCCATAAGAAAAAAAAGACTATTTAGCGATTACAAAATATTTTGCTTGTATACTGTAGTCATAGCCAGCTAGCTAACCGATTGTCATCTCTTGTGGTTGACAGGTGTTGTTCTTTGGCTTTGGGTGGCTTTTCTTCATGCGACAGCTGTTCAAGGATTATGAGGTGCGGGTTAGCAAGACTAATTAAATTCCTGTAGCTACACTTTGTGAGCACTATGTGTTTTATATGGATAGATCTGCATGATCCGCCTAATCACTTCCTGCCCTTTTGCGGATCTTGTTTTGATTTCAGGTGCGCCAGTATATTGTCCAAGTTGTCTTCTCGATCACATTCGCTTTCTCCTGCACAATGTTTGAGCTCATCATCTTTGAAATACTGGGTGCCTTGAGCACTAGGTAAGAAGTGTCTTCTTCTTGATTAACTTCTTCATTCACACTGACTTTATGTTCCCCTCAGTGAAGTGTGGTTGCTGATAATGCAGAGTCTGGCATTGCATTGTGACTGTCATTAGGATCTACAGTACACAATGCTCAACCAATGTCAAATGTATCCTCTTTATGCTGTCACTGACCATTTGATGTAACCCCCAGTTCCAGGTATTTCCACTGGAAGTTCAACTTGTATGTAATCCTCCTTGTGCTGATCTTCGTCGTGCCTTTTTACATTGGCTACTTTGTCGTCAGCAACATTCGCCTGTGTGAGTGGACTTATTACTTACTTATTAAGTGTTACTTACTTAATACTTATTAACACTAAATCAGTTCCTTTTAATGATAATTAACCACTATTAACAAACTCGCCAGGCTATAGAATTATGACAGCCCTTCTAGCCTTCTACAAATAAAACTTGATTACGAGCCTGTGTTTGATCTAGAACATGGCTTTGAATACTGCACATAGTACCATCATATAGTACTTTCATGTGCTTTTGAATTCAGATGGGAGTTGTACATCCTCTATTGTTTACTTGTCGGTCTATTCTCTTGTCATAACTTGACTGCGTTGTGAATGTTGCAGTGCAGAGACAGAAGCTGCTGTTTGCGTGCGTGGTCTGGTTCACCTTCATGTACTTCTTCTGGAAGTTGGGGGATCCTTTCCCCATCCTCAGCCCCAAACATGGTGAGTAGAGCGACACCAATGCATCTGTTCTTCTCCAGCCTCTTCCTCTCTTCCTTGTAACCTCTGCTGTCTGAACCACAGGAACGTGGCAAATTCAATGAGTAAGCAGACTTTAAGGGCTGTAAAAAAGTGGATGGTTTCCTGTTATTGCTGACTATTATATCAACAACCACAGAAAAGGCAACACAGACAGTTGCAGAGTTACATGAATGCCTTTTTAAATCCTGGGCTTTTTCTGTCTGGCTACATTGGTTTCCTCCAGGCATCCTGTCCATAGAGCAGCTGATTAGTCGTGTTGGAGTTATTGGGGTCACCCTCATGGCACTGCTGTCTGGATTTGGTGCCGTCAACTGCCCTTACACCTACATGTCCTACTTCCTCAGGTGAAACCCCCTCAGAACTACAATGCCCACAATGCTCATACATGTTATTCCTCCAAGTGACACCACAAATTCTTGCTACACTACCATGCTCCACTTTAAAGCTTATTTGTATACACTAAAATCTATTCCATAGGCCTGTCCCATAAATCATTACAATACATTATATGATTGTTATTTTATGACCATTTTATGCCACTGATATAATGACAATATAAACAGGGTGTCCGCAGAAAATGTGTTAGTTAAGGTGGTAGGGGAGTAACACGGCAGATATCGCTCATAAATAAAAGAAACATCTTTATTTTATTTTTACAATGTAATTAAGGCGGCAGGCGTGTGTTGCTTAGGCGGCCGCCTTAACTGCAAAGTGCTGCGGGAAACCCTGCATAATAAAGCAAGCACACCCTTTCAAAGAGCAATGAACCAAATGAACACACAACAAACATCAACAAATAAAATAGACAAACACAATTCTATCTCTGTGAAGACAACGGGCAATATGGAGGTCTACAAAACGTACCAAGGTCATGTCCATACATCGTCCAATAAGAGCCGATAATGTAATATTGTGACAAGTACACTATTCCCTTTGATGAGCCCTATCGACACTACCTGAGACCCTGCTTGCACTGATGTATACAGCCTAGAGGGGAAAGCCATACAGCAGTTCCAGATTGTCAGTTGTGGTAAGATGTAGTGATGTCTGAACTGTGCTCCCCCTGAAGGAATGTGACCGACAGTGACATTCTGGCGCTGGAGAGGAGACTGCTGCAGACTATGGACATGATCGTCAGCAAAAAGAAACGGTGAGACACTGGAGAGGCGGCCTAAGATAGAGTCCTCTTTTATATGTGTGTGTGTGTGTGTGTGGTGTGGTGCGTGGTGCGCGGGTGCGTGGTGCGTGTGCGTGGCTCAAGTGTGTATGATAAATACAAAATAATCATGTTTTTTTTTATGTATAGCATTGCCATGACACGGAGGCAGATGTACCAGCGAGGGGAGGACCAGAACAAGCAGACAGGATTCTGGGGCATGATCAAGAGTGTCACCTCGTCACCACCAGGCAGCGAGAGTATCCTTCACACGTGTCAGATACATATCGTGTGTGAGCGTGTCGCCTGTGAGTGTCATCATGTGTGGGTGTATCGTGTATGTGTTCCTTGACCTTCCAGACTTGTCTCTGATCCAGCAGGAGGTAGATGCTCTGGAGGAGCTGAGTCGACAGCTCTTCCTAGAGACAGTGGACCTGCAGTCCACCAAGGTAACACACACATGCACACACATACACACACACGCACACACATGCACACGCACACGCACACACACACTATACATGTATAGAATTAGATGCCTCCCATCAGGAGCCCATGTTTGAGCTGTCTTTCTCCTCTTTTACAGGAGCGTATAGAATACTCCAGGACCTTCCAGGGAAAGTACTTTAACTTCCTGGGTTACTTCTTCTCTATCTACTGCGTTTGGAAGATATTCATGGTGAGACCGGCACCACAAGTAGGCAAAGTGTCTGTGGTACAGAGTCTGTAGACATCGAGACATTCCCTCAGGTGTAACTGGATTACTAGCTATGTCTACTGCAGGCCTGACTGAACCTTACTTCCATACTGTCGTCCATCGTGGAACATGGAAACAGTCCAGTTCAAATCTATAGTGTTTAAATGTATGAATAGTGTCAGATGTATTGACCACAATCAGAACCACCTCAGGTGTTGTCTGGACAGTCACAGTGCCCACTCTATGTCCCTCACAGGCCACCATCAACATTGTGTTTGACCGCGTGGGGAAGACTGATCCTGTGACCAGAGGAATCGAGATCACGGTCAACTACCTGGGCATCCAGTTTGACGTGAGCTCACACACTCATGGACGCGCACACAGCCGTGCAGTTTTGATGTTAGGTTCTGGTTTAATGGGTGCACATGTGTGACAACCAGCGAGTGTTATAAAAAGGGAATCCTTATCAGGGTAGTCTCTGCAGTAAAACCTTACCCAATCAGTGTTCAATCTCTCCTGACAGGGTTAATGATTTGATAGAGCTATTACATCTCAGATCAGCGCGGAATACGCTCTCTCTTAAATCGTTTATCTTGAATCTTTTATGAGGCCGAGTGCGGTAATGCTATCCTTGTGGTTTTTGTCCGCGTGTTATGTGAACTCTGTATGCAAACTCCTCTTCTCTACTTCAGGTCAAGTTTTGGTCCCAGCATATCTCCTTCATTCTGGTTGGCATCATCATCGTCACCTCCATCAGAGGCCTCCTCATCACCCTCACCAAGGTACCACACCCCCGCGTAGCTCTGCATGATGCTCACCCACGTGTCACTTCCTCCCTAGTTCGCAGTGCTTGGTCAGTGTACGTCGTAGGAAAAATACTGTCTTCACTGTGGTTAAGATGTGCCCTCACCGACTACTTAGCACAGAGCTCTCTTTTTTCCCCTCTTTCTATAGTTCTTCTATGCCATATCCAGCAGCAAGTCCTCCAATGTCATAGTGTTGGTCCTGGCCCAGATTATGGTGAGAATGCATGTGCTCTACGCTCACATTTATTGAACAGAACATATTAATAAAGCAGATGAATTATTCATTATTAGTATTTTTTTCTTCTTCTAATTGACCCTCCCTGTTGTTCCCACCTTCTTCCGCGCGACAGGGGATGTACTTTGTGTCGTCCGTGCTCCTCATGCGTATGAGCATGCCCCTGGAGTACCGCTCCATCGTCACCGAGGTCCTGGGGGAGCTTCAGTTCAACTTCTATCACCGCTGGTTCGACGTCATCTTCCTCGTCAGCGCCCTCTCCAGCATCCTCTTCCTCTACCTTGCCCACAAGCAGGCCCCCGAGAAGCACATGACCTTCTGACTCCACGGGTCCTGACTGCAATTTGGGACTTTTTTTTACCCTGGAGATGATATGTCCAGAACTGGGGGAGGGGGGGGGGAGGAGAGGAGGTGAAACAGAGGAGAGAGATTGTATCTTGGCCTGTACTTCCTGAATCAGGAAACCGAGTGATTAGTCAGGTGAACGGCTTTCAGGTAGAGGTGGAACTCCCTCCTGGAAGAACAGGGTTAGAATAGACTGTGGAGGGGGAAGGACTTAAGGAACCTTAAGGACTCTACAGTGAAACCATTTGATATCGTCACTTAACTATTTGCAAGCACTTGAAGGTTCAGAGGATCAATGAGTGTGTCATTGGGCTGTTATCCTGTTGGCCGGAGATCAGTCTCCTTGCATTGATATGTCGAAGCTGATCACAGCCCCCCAGGAACACATGTATACACACACACGCACACGCACGTACGTACGTTTACTATATTACGGCTGCTATATGTGTCAGTGTGTGCCTATGCCACTAAAACAGTACTGTCACACTGGTGGGATGGTGACTGAATAAACTTGCGTGGTCATTCTCGAGTTGTGTTGTAATGTGCTGTGTATGATGCATCATGAGGAGAGAGACAAGGTATCAGGAACACAGATGATGGAATAATGATTAATATAATAAAGTAGACATTTTGCTCAGATACATATACTTTAATTTGAGATTAGGTATAAATGAGTTGGAGGAGAGTGGGCTCCAGGTCAGCTCCATAAAGTGAGTCAATCTTGACATTATGTGACAATAATTTGGGTGCAATTTCATCTGTAAAACCGCCTTGTGAGCGTTCATGATTACATTGGTCACCGGTTTAGACACTGATCAACATGATCTATGCATGCGTTACGCTTTCATATGCATTAATAAATAGACGTGCATTTGGCAGTGAGCGAGATCAGTCAGGATCCCTTGCATCGTCACCATCTTCTGTATCTGTGTGTGGACTGATGTTGTGTCAGCAGATACAGTAGAGTGTATCCAAAGTAAAGTGGAGCGCAAAGTAGAGATTGTATATCCGCATCGGTGGGACGTGCAGGGTGCTTTGATGATTGGAGGATCAGGTCAGGAAGTGGATCGTCGTTGGTGGAGCCCCTCAGAGTCTCTCATCAATGCTGTCATCAGAGGAGGAGGATAACACTGACACAGCCTGAGAGAGGGACAGTAAGAGCGCCGTGGTCAAAAACGGCAACATGTACATGTGACGACACGGCACTGTAAACAAGCTCGACAAACATGAGAGAGCCGTGAGAAGAATCTTTGGCGCATCTCCCTCTCACCCTTTCACGTGTCTGCACTGGCGGAGTGTCTGGCCGAGCTGCCTTCGTCTCCTCTTCTCGGACCTCCCGGGTGTCGGGGCTGGGGGATCGAGGGGAGGGAGGAGAAGCAGGCACAGCTGGAGACGGTGAGGAGGCCCGAGGGGGCGTGGAGGCAGGAGCAGGCGCGGCTGGAGACGGTGAGGGGGGCGTGGAGGCAGGAGCAGGCACAGCTGGAGACGGTGGAGGCCCGAGGGGGCGTGGAGGCAGGAGCAGGGGCGGCTGGAGACGGTGAGGGGGGCGTGGAGGCAGGAGCAGGGGCGGCTGGAGATGGTGAGGGGGGCGTGGAGGCAGGAGCAGGGGCGGCTGGAGACAGTGAGGGGGGCGTGGAGGCAGGAGCAGGGGCGGCTGGAGATGGTGAGGGGGGCGTGGAGGCAGGAGCAGGGGCAGCTGGAGACGGCGAGGAGGCTGGGGGGGCAGGAGCAGGGAGCTGGGAAGAGGTGGCCAGGTCACGGGCTTTCAGCTGGTCGTAGGTTTTCCTGTCAGCCACCAGGAGCTCAAGGACGCTGCCACTCGTCTTGATCAGCTCCACCACCTCCTCGTGGTCGCTCCTCTCCACGTTCACACCGTTGACCTCCATCACCATATCCTCATCCTCTAGACCCGCCTTATCGGCTGTTCCACCAGGCACCACCTGACACACAGCAACCAATGAGCTAGGGACAGTACATGCCTCCTTCCTTACTGCCTTGTATCTTACAGCAGGACTTATGCACTTTCCCACACGAGTATGGCTCTGGATAAGAGCGTCTGCTAAATGACTAAATGACTCTCTTCTCTCTCTGTGTGTGTGTGTCCCAGGTCTGTCATACCTCTTTTATATACTGTCCACCGACTCCCTGGATCCCATTGAGGTGGAAACCGTATCCAGCCGAGGTCTTCTCCATCCTGCACAGTTTAGGCTTCCCCTTCGCCTTCTCTACCACTGCTGGGATCACAACGGCGGTGGCGGGGGAAGGTGCTCTGGCAGGGGTGGGCATAGTGAGTGCGTCTGGGTAGCTGGGTGGCAGGAGGGACTCCCTCGACTCCTTCCAGAAGAGGAGAGGGGACACGCCCCCCTGTGGAGAACGGTGTCATGTCAGTCCCGGATATGCACAAACATCCAACTTACTAGCATGCTGAGAATGTATTACTTAGTTAGCTATGACATTAGACCAATTGTATTTCAGTCAGCTAACTCACCAGCTTGTATATTCCGTCAGTTTCGGCATCTACCACTAGGAGGCAGCTCTTGTTTCCGCATTTCTTAATCATCTCCACCACCTGCTCATGGCTGCAACTGTCCACTTCCTTTCCCTCCACAGCAACCAGCCTGTCCATCTCTTTAAGTCCAGCCTTCTCTGCTGGACTTCCTTTATCTATGCCCTTGATGTAGTGGCCTGAACAACAAACAGGGGACATTCAAAAATATATTTTCCTATCTGTTGTTGAAATATCTACACAATACACACATGCACTCTCACACACACAGTCATACACACCTTTCATTTTTGGCTCCACTGTAAGAAAGTATCCGTAGCCCTCAGGTCCTTTGGTCACGTCAGCAATACGAGGCTTCAGAGGGAGGTGCTTGATAGTGGCTAGTCCCGCCCCTATCGCATCGCGTTTGTTCTTGTAGTACCTGTTAATCAATCAACAAATCAAGCAGATCAATCCATGTCACCTATTGGATGAAGATACAAATAAGCAAGCTGTTACTGTACCTGTCAGTGTGTTCGTCCACCAATAGGAACAGAATGCTGCTGCCGGCTGCCTTGATTTTCTCCACCATGGCTTCATGAGTGACACTCTGTAAGTTTTCCCCATTGATCTCCACAATACGGTCTCCGCCCGTGACTCCCGCCTTCTCGGCCACGCCCCCTTGTGTGACGTCTGTCATAAAAATGCCCGGCTCACCTTGAAGCAGAGAGGGAGATGAAGTAGAATGGTAGAGGTAAGGCTCCAGACAGACCCAGCATCTCAAATGGCATACTATACCTTATATCTTATATACAGTCAAATATCTAGTATATTCCCCCAATGCCAGACAATGCCAGGATGACACACTACATCTGGTTACATGCCACAGTATGCAAGCCGGGCTTTTCGGTTTCTCAATGGTACTTTCAATGATACTCAATGGTACTTTCAATGGTACTCAATGGTACTTTCAATGGTACTCAATGGTACTTTCAATGGTACTCAATGGTACTCTCAATGGTTTCTCAATGGTGCTCTCAATGGTTTCTCAATGGTAGACTGTTACACATCTGTCTGCACTAGTTTAAAGCACACCAATAATAACACAAACAGATCTCATTTCATGGATACTGCCTGCAACAATACACACCAAGTAAGCTGAGTTGTAAAATCCACTAAAACGAAAAAGTTCAAATATGGGGTTTTAGACGTATTGTCTAAAAGTTCTTCATTGACTTTTCATGCCCGTACATGTTGGAACTAAGACAGAAATAGCATTGGCATAGACAATGGGTTTTGTCCTTGCTTGATCGAGTGATCTGATTTGGTTGTGTGCAATCTCTTATCTGCCATGCCCAGTCCAACTTCAGAGATAACTGGAAAGATATCTCTGTATCTGTGATCATATGATTTGTGAACTCTTGTTTTAGGGAACTATAAAGTCAGCCCCCATGCTCTCTCCTCCCCGTCTCCTTTTCTCCCCTCCCCCAGTCATCCCCCCATCCTCTCTCCTCCCCGTCTCCTTTTCTCCCCTCCTCCTTACTTTTGGCTGAGAGCAGAGAGAAGCCGAAGCCCACGGAGGTCTTCACCAGGTAGCAGAGTTTGGGCTTGGGTGTCTGCCCTGCCACCCCGTTCATGGCAGGCTGGCTCTGGTTCTGGTTCTGGCTCTGGCTCTGGCTCTGGTTCTGGTTCTGAGCCGGTCGGGGTTGAGGGTCTGACAGGTCCACCCCATCTGCCTTAGCTTTCTGATAGGAGTCGGCATCTAGAACATGGAAAGTGACCGACACTCCACTCTCTTTCACCAAGTCCACCACCTGGCCCCCAGAAACACACACACACAAACATAGAAGCCAGATTTGGTTAGGATAGCCTGCTGTTATGGCGAAAAGTAAAGGACTACGAGGGTTATTTCTACATGACACTAGACCTTATCAGGACCCCTCCCTGGCGATAATCACCTGGGGGTGTGTCAACGTGTCCACAAAGGTTCCGTTGACCCGGAGGACGCGGTCTCCGTCTTTTAGCCCCGACAGCTCGGCGGGCCCACCCATCTCCAGGCTCCGGATCAGGTGGCCATCCTCGCCTTGCTCCACCCTCAAGAAGAAGCCGAAGCTTTGTCCCGGAGGCTTGGTGAGAGCGATAACCTTGGGCTTGTACCCAGCCATGTCCTGACCAACAAAGGGGAGCGTCAGAGACTGAAACTCACCGGCATGGAAAAGAACACACTATCTCCCACATGGACATATACTCTTGTACAGAACACCCTCCCTCACACAGACAGGTACACACAGATCTTATCCATAGACGCCCCATGCTGTATAACCAGACGGAGCTCATCGTGTAACTGTGTTCAAGGCTGGTATCATCACACTGATACGTCTCTACACACCCACCTCCACACAGGCATGGCTCGCCTAACATCTGGCTTATTGACCATATAAACCTCAGATACTAGTGGAGAGTTGGACATAAACGCATTTTACAAATCAGTGACACACTTTAAATGGGCTTGGTCAGCCCAAGCCCTGACACTGTTTGACTTCATTCTGGGATAAACAAATGTTTCTGCAGCTGATTATACAGTAGTTGAATTAGTCAATCCTAAAACGCTCTCTCTCAGTGTCTCTTCTCCTTCCGACATTCCCAGATGGGATGATCCATGAGACATGCATAGTGAGCAAAGGAAAGTGCTGATGTTCAGGAACACACAAACACTCTGGGCAACCCTTTGGCAGTTTAATGGTTAACACCTACATGGCCAACTGAAGGTGCGAAGGCTTCTTCAAGAGGAATGTCTGAACTTTGACCCTCCAATAAAGAATGTCAGCATCACAATCTTTATAGTACTCCTCTATCAACAGAGACACAAGGGCATGGCAAGTGCCCAGTGTGATTCAGTGAAATAAATAACCAGTAATGAACAATTGGACCACAAATCCATGTCTCCATGTTTTAAGAAAAAAGACTGTGTTGACAATTTGTTCACTAATTCAAAGTTGACATCGTGAAATGTCTTGGACTCTGCTCTGTGTCTAATGTCCTAGATTACAACATTGTTCCTAGAGTGTCATAAGGAGTAGACATCACAGACCATTGTGATATTCTGGCCTTCACTTTTCTCAACTGTTTCTTTCTTCTATATATGTTCTATATATCACCAATCTCAGATATTTCTCACTTTGCTAGTCCTATGATACTATTGACCTGATATAGCCAAAAAACGGTCATGGAAAAGGAGTCTACAGTAGATTTGGTCCTAGACTTTGAACAATCCCTGCACTCATGGATACGTTTACTATTTAACACTTATGCTACCTTCGGTTCACAACGACCCATCATTGTGCTGCGACAACTTTACCCAATACAAAAACAAATAAAAAGCATTTTCTTTTAACCTTCGCGCTGTGGGGAGTGTAAGACAGCCCGACGGTTAAAAGAAAATGCTTCACTTTGTTTTTGTATGAGGTAAAGTTGTCGCAACACGTGGGGGGGTCACAATGACTGAAGGATCACAATGACCCGAAGAGAACACAAGAGTTAAGTTAGCCATCAGATGACCAATAACAGAATGGGCTAGTATATCTTAAACTTGATGCATTGATGATACACAATGTTACCCAGACGTTGATACATAATGTTACACGCAAAGGTCTTTGTAATCTTGTTTTGCAGGAAAAGTAACAGAAGTTCACTCACCTGCTCCTTTCGTCTCTGTCTTAGTCCCAAAGGAGGAGGTCACTTGTACACAGGTGATCTTCTTCCACCCACTTCTCTTTCCATGCTCGTACTTTTCCTCCCTCTCCATCTCCCACCGTCACCTCCCCTCTCTTTCTCGTCCACACCTCTCTCACCTTCTCTCTCTCTCTGCAGGACTTTGACGGACCAAAGGTGAACCTAAAGGCTGAGTTATTTAACTGTGTCTCGTGGCAGTGAGGGTGTATGTTCAGAGTGGCAATGATCAACACCAGATGTTCATTATGAAATTAATCTCTGACCTGTCATTCTGTTGTGTCCATAGATATACTACGGTTTGGTCTGCACTTCTACTACAAATCCCCAAATACTGCTAATATCTCCATAGTATGACATATCACAAAGATCTTTGGCACAACTGACAATGCAATTAACCTGCCAAAGGCAAGGAGTTTTTACACATCCACAGTCTTTACACATCCCTTAAAATATTTAGCATACTTGATTATATTCTCACACCTCATTGTATGACACAGAAACACAGAAACACAGAAGGTGGCTTCGCTCCTTGGCCCCCAAATATAGCTGCAAGAAGCTGTGAGGGGGGACCAAAGCAGTCTTGCAGGTCAAAGGACACAAAACATTTTGGGACATCCTCAGAATAGAGTTCTGGGTACATATACCAAGTTTTGTGTGAATGCGTCAAAGATTTGCTGAGATGCCAGCCATGGCACCCAGACGCCATTCAGTATTTGGAGACCTTGTTTTCGCATAGGTAAAATGAACCCCTGCATTCAGTCCATGCTAACTATTGGATAGAAGATTCTGATTCATACCCGATAGATCTCAATGTCAATAACATTTGATTTCATGTTTGGATGTGATCTCCATACATGACCCACTTCAGTACACCTACTCAGCTAACATTAAGAGGTTTTGTCTCTTGGTTAGTACTTGAGAACATTTTGCTATATGTGTGTTAGAGTATTTGCTTTAGTGTGACTTTGTTTGAGCGAGTGTACGTTTTCAGAGAGTGTTTGTATGAATGTGTGTGTTGTGTGTGTTGTTAGCGATGTGTGTTTACTGGGTCAGAGACAAGCTGTCTGATGAGAACTGATATGTCAGTGCTAAGCATTCATTCAACTAAGGGTGAAATCTCAAGGCGACTTGGTGCACACACACACACAGGATTGAGGCGCAGGTGTGTGTCCTCTGGGTAAACAGTTCCGAGACAGACAGGTATCCTATACTGAGGTCTCTCTTGGTAAGTCCTCACCTTTGTCCTGGAGCTGAGTTACGACTGTGTGATAAAACAGAAGTGGAGAGTAGGGGGAGGGAATATGTGTGTTAGAGAGACCGAGAGAAATATGGAGATAGAATGTGTGTGAAGACAGCTTTTGATGATCCTGCTGACAGTGAACTGATGAAGTGATCACCCAGCGATCACCCAACTCATCGATCAGTGGAAGGCATCGGCTCTGTTGGATGCAGGGGGAACAAGTCTTAGTGGTGATAAGAATCCTTGCATAATACTTGTTTTGTGTGCCAATTATTCAGCAAGCAAAATGATGGGTAACATTTTATTTTACATTGTCCTTGTTACACTTACATAATTACAGTAAAGTATGCATATGACATTAAACTAACCCTAAACCAAACCCTAATATTATTGTAAGAAGGACTCCTTAAAATAAAGTGTAACCAAATTATGTATGCTTACTGGTCAACGAGGTTGATCAGCTGCCTTCAGGAGCTGCTGTTGTGCTGGTCTGCGTTCGCGTACCAACCTGCACAATCCTCATAGGCTAGTTGCAGGTTCAATCTGTCTCCAAAAAGCATCTAGACGACGGTAGCTGGCAAATCTGAAATAGTTAAATACTTATGACATGTGCCAGTGGCTCAGTGTAGCACTCTGCTGTTCAAATCCCAGAGACAGTTTCTTATTTAATCTTGAATTTTACGATTCCTGTACAGGAGTTAACTCCAACCCTCTAACATGTGCATTAAAAAATATATATTTTCCAATTTTGAGGAAGAAACTACCATTGCTGCTTGCAGCCATATCTGATGTATTTAATGTTTTGTGTGTTGGCATAGCATTCTATGGTAGCCAACATTAGCTGGCACATCTGGAATGTATCACTGCAGAGAACTATGTATTTGGTCTGTATTAAGACCCGCTAGGCTAGGGTAATAGGGTATACAGGACACAAGTGTTTGGGTTTAAGCAAATTAGATGCCAGACATTAAATGATAGCCATCAGAAATCAATATCAGAGATGTCAGACATGACAGACAAACAATAGTTAAATTATGGAATTTATTTGGATATTCTTATTTAATTCCATTTAGGGTTTACAACAAATATGCTAACTCTGTATTCTGTTATATGTCATACTATATAATATGAGAAATTAGGAATAGTATAGGCGAGCATGGTGTGCTTTTTATGGTGTGCTTGAGCACCCCTAAAAAGAGTCATTAATTGCCACTGCTTAGCGTGTTTCGTCTATCACCTATCTTCGTGTATCAAACGCGGTTCTTACTCACCACCAGGGGGCGCCGCCGTAACATTTTAATCGACCCGTCATTCATAACTTTCTTTCCTAAGAATAGCTTCGTTTGGCACTCCACCTCCCCCTCCCCTCTAGACCTATGGCCAATAATATTACCCCCCATTCTCCTATTTACCCCCGCCGCTTCGCTCTCCACGTTCAGATAGTCCTTTCTGTGAGGTGTCCCCTATCCCACCCTACCTGACGGCCGCAGGGTTTCCCTGAAGTAGCCTAACTACCGGGTGTGTTCTCGGACTGGACCAAGCGAACCAAGGAATTGCCAAAACAAATACACGTAAATACAATTTTAAAAGGTTGCACTGGGTTTAGATAAACGAAATCGGGAGTTTTTAGATGTGGTTGGAGAACTTGTGATGGACTACAGCTGTTTGGTGGCAGTCGTCGCTGACTTGACCACAGCGCAGCCTCGACCAGAACCTATAATGCACCTTTTGGACCGCACTTCATCACCGGCAGCATGGATTTATTAAGGTTGAACGAAACCGATGCGCTCGACGGAGCGGGAGCACAAAGTGATGGGCAACTGAACGTTTTCGTGAACGGCAGTATAAAGGAGAGAAATATCACCACCTGTGACAATGCGACCACAGCCCCCAGACCTCTACCTGCAAAGCTTGCTCAAAAAGGTAAAGTGACACCGGACCATTAGGCTACAAAAAAGAAAAAAACACATTGATGACACACCAGACTTTAAAACGGGCTTACAGTGAAGTTTTAAGACAGATCCCTTTGTGAACCGTTATATTGCAACTTTAAAGTGTTTTACCGATTAATTTATCAGAGTGAATTTCTGGCATTTCATTCAGACCATCAGCGCCTGTTGACCAAACTCACCATCTAATCACAACGTGGCCAGCTCATACATACTCAATCGGTTTATTTAGCCACCTTTACCTATAGTTCAAGCCTATAGCCCATCCCTACCATTACCAAACACTTCTGCATGGTGGAAGTCTGCATTGCTATATGTTTAAATGTTTATCTGTGTCACAATGTGTCTCTGAAATCCTCGCGTGCACGTGTGTGTATTGCCACACTGGGATATACATTTTAGGAGATTTGTAGAGGATAGCAAATCATATTATATTCTGTCTTGCATATGCTGTGAACAACTATACTGACAGGCAGCACAATAGAGGATAATGGACTGTGGCTGCACTTGAAAAACCAGCACCTGAGCAGATATTAGGAAACCGTCAGATAAATTATTTACTTGTAGTAAGCAGCATAACAACCAGTTATGACCAGACCAGAGGGATGGATAGAACATGACTGCTTTTGAAATATAACTTGATGGTTGTGAAGAATCAAGATCATTCTAATCTTAATTACTGAAGCCCTACTATTGTTTTTGTGGAGACTTTGTTGATTTCAGTGGGCCAATGTATTCAGTTCTGAGGACCATTCTTATAACTGCTCTGTCATTTTCTATTGTGTGTTTGTTTCTGCGTGCCTGTGTGTGTCTGCGTGCCTGTGTGTGTCTGCGTGCCTGTGTGTGTGTGTGCCTTTGGGTGTGAGTGTGTGTGAGAGAGATTGTAACGCCAGCAGTTAGAGGGGAGTCTTGACTCTGATTAGGCTCTTCACTGCCCCATCACACTCTATATTTAGCATCCCCAGTAGTGATGCCATTCAGTGTGTTACTAACAAACAGAACACACAAACCGTGCTTACAAAGATACACACATGCACACCCACACACTCACAGAAAGAGACTAAGAGATATGAGGAATGTCTGGTAATATGGCTGAACATCCTCATCAGTCCAAACATCCAAACATTTGCTTAGACTGTCATTCATCACTTCACACATTGCATCTCAATCCATATCTCTCCCCCTCTCTCTCTCTCTCTCTCTCTCTCTCTCTCTCTCTCTCTCTCTCTCTCTCTCTGTCCCTTTCTCTCTCACTCTCTCTCTCTCTGTCCCTTTCTCTCTTACGCAAACCTTCATGTGCAACGTTCTGAAACAGCCTGAGCAAGACAATGCTAGCTAAATCTCTTCTCAAGCTTCCCACTTTCCACATACTGCCGTCATACAGCCCAGCTACTGTACCATATTGCTTCTACACTACATAGACATGAGTATTTACTGTACATTCATCTTTCTGATAACAGTCACATATGATTCTTTAAGCCAAGACAATCCCCTTTTGATTTGGACATGATCCATAGACATGGAAATAGTTTTGACTTTGGCAGAGTGGATGTATCTAGGGGAAGCACTACATACAGCATTAGCTAGCAATATACAATATGAGGCAGGGAGCATGGATAGTAACATGCAGACAACACGGGGGAGATGGGGATGGTGGAGGGTGGCAGCAGCACAATAATACAACCTTGAGTGAGTGTAGGAGTATCCATGTGGCACTATATCGCTGCTTTATCGGACGTGGCCCAATGAGCTTGAGGCAGGCTAACACAGTTATGAGCGGAATGAAGCAGCTGCCTGAGTGCCATGCCTGAACGAGGCTTTGCTCATTAAGTCCAATAGATGCTACGGAAGTTTCTATTTTAATTAAAGTTAGATCAATTCCAATCTTTATCACTGCAGTGTCTGGAGCAGTGGGACTGTGGTCATAGATGGTGTTAGAGCCATTTTGAGTTTTATTGTCTATTCTCTAGCACTTGTTGAGAGAGAGAGAGAGAGGAGGGAATGAGAAAAAGAGTCTGAGAAATGACAGACAGGCAGACAGACGGGTACGGGTGGGTAACACTGTGGCTTAGTGATGTATGACATTTACAGTGTTAGATTAGCCATTAGTTATGACATTTACCCATAACTCATTTCCATTCGAATGCCCCACAGTCAGTTCCACAGATGCCAACTGGCATCTCAACTCCCCTCCTGGAGTGTTTGTGTGTCTTTCTGTGTGTATTTAGGGGTTGGTGTGTGGAACGTCTTGGGTGTGGTCGATGTTTTTGAAAGACAATATGAACCCTTAAATATGCACGGCACATCGCTTGCTGGACCACAATTTACTGAGCTAACACAGTCGAGTTGAGGATTGCTTTAGCTTCACCAGGTGTTCCTGTTTAGTCCACTTGTCTATCTTTAGTATATTAAAACCTAGCTTGTTCAAATAGTTCATCCAGCCCTCTGAAATTGGCTGATTAAATATTGAATAGAAGCAGCAGGATCAGAAGAACCTAGCTGAGTGAATGTGCCTTTATGTAAATGAGTACCTCTGAGAAATCTGAATTATTGATTAAATGTATGTAGTCATTGAGTTACATTTTTTACATTCTGATTTATAAGGCACGACCTTGGAGATTAGTGGCTATTTTGCTAAACGCTTCACACCAACAGCAAAAAAGCACCAAACTTGCTAGACATTGTACAAAACAAACAATGCTTGCAAAACTCGGAAATAATAATTGTATTTGTGCGTCAGTAGTATGGGATAGCAAACAAGGTGAAAACTTTTGTCCCCTCCCAGAACCACCATGGTTCTGGCACAATTCTGTTCTTTTATTTCTAACCCTGCAATGCCTGCATACAGAAAAGCAAAAACAAAAGCTACAAGTGTTTTTCATTTATATTATCAATGCGTAATTGGTGCTTTTTGTGCTCATTCAAATGATGGTTTGTGTGAAAAACCAAAACGTTTTTAAATGACTTTGAAGAGTTTTACAATAATTGTTTGCTTTTACAAGAGATGTACAATGCTTTCCTGGTGTGGTATACGGTTTTGTGGTTAGTGTGTAGAGCTTTTTGTATATTTTAGTGCCTTAGTAATCACACAAAACTGTAAATACAGCATTTTAGATGAAGAGGGAGAGAGCTGTTGTAGTATAGACCTAGTAGGTAGTGATTAAAAGAGAACATAGACATTTCTACCCTCTCAAGCATGCAGCAGTTCCAGCAGGGCTGATAGAACTAGATGTGTTTAGGGAGTTATCACCACTCCCTGCACGGCCTCACAGCACACGGCACTGCTAATTGGCTTCGATTAGGCTGAGACCTTTGTAACATATTTCATTAGGGAGAGGACAAAAAGGGGCAGATGGTTTAGAGGGAGAGAGAGAGAGTGAGAGAAAGACGAAGAGAAAGAGAACTTATTTGGTTTGATACATTGCATCTTCCATCACTTGAGTACGTGTGTAACCATCCCCTCCTTGTTTTTCTCTCTCTCTCTATCTTTCTCTGTCACACAAACAAACCCCACACATGCGCTATTTAACGCTTGTGAAGAAGTTTTCAGTCTTCTAATAAGTAAACACGGCAGAGGGGCTGCCAGCTGCGGCTATCTGATATGAGTGGGAGTGCGTCTGTGAGACACAGAGAGAGAGAGAGACAGAGAAAAGAGAGACAGTGAAGGAGAAAATAAATCGGACCAGACCGCTTCTGCCTCTTTCAAAAGGGATGGAGACATTTTTGTTTCTGCACGGCCTTCTGCTGCGGACCTTCTGTAAGCCCTCTGAAGTTCTGACATCTGAATCTGTGGTATCAGCCTCATACACCTGGTGGGACAGCGCGGAGATAGACTCTTCTTTTGTGCGGCTGTCCTCAGCATGGAGCGGGTTCCTCCGTGTCTGAGCTCACGCAAGGGGAGATGGAGGGAACTGGAGAGGGAGGCAGAGCCAGATGGAGAGGCGGGGCGGGCGGGGGCAGAGATGGATGGAGAGAACGGAGACAGATCGTTTGGACAGTGTTCTGGTCTGAACACCGGTTGATCCAGCCCAGAGGAAGTGAAACAGCAGATAGGAAGAACAGGAAGAAGAGGGAGATGAGAAGAAATGAGGACGGAGATCGAAAGAACAAGATAGCGAGATAGAGACCGTACATGGAGGAGGAAGACTGAGAATGCACAGAAACAAAGTAAAAAGAGATGCCAGAGCAGAGGACAAGTACAGAGAAAGATGAAACACTGCAATCCCTTGGTCATGGTCACCGTAGAAAACCTGCTTTAGGGCAGTCTTAGAGGAACACTGTCATTGTTGGAGTTGTTTCTAAAGATGATTGGCAGGTGGAGGGAGCATGAGCTCTAACAGGATTAGGGTTAGCCAATACCTGCAGTCTAGCCCTTCTTCTCTTAAACCCTTCCTGGAGTTTATCTAATTCCAAAAGTCTGCTTCCTTACACTCCCCCTCCACCCCCCACCCCATCTGCAAGGCCTGGATAGGTATAAGCAATAATGTGAGATGAAGCTGGTCACCCATTGATAATGTGATTAAGTGATAAAGTAATGCCCAATGACATGTCAACAATCCTCCATATTTGCTTCCCGTTATGATTTAAGTAGCTATAATTTGGGTTCTCTCAGTCAGTCCTGGTAAGATATCCTGCTCTCCACTCCCTTGGTAGGGAGAGCAGAGGTGCTCTTGTGCAGATAACGGCTAGCATTAGATCATCCTTGAGTAGCAGGGAATGATGGATCTGTCATGCAGAAAAACAATTTATTGTTTCAAGAAGTCATTTGATTGCTTTTCAGACCAGAGGAATCATCCCAGGGCAACCTTTAAGGGGTCAGTGATGTCACGCACTAACAGAAAGACTATTTCTCTTTCTCTGTCTCTTTCTCTCCCTTTGTGAGGAATGGAGGAATTCCTTAGACATAAAGTGGCATCAAAGTATCCGTCTTGATTTGTTTGATTCATTGCACATGCTTGCACAAATGAATGAATGAATCAATCAATCAATCTTTATTTATAAAGCACAACTAAACACAACTTTCGTTGACCAATGTGCTATACAGAGTGCTAAAATAGGACCACAACTGCATCAACACTCATCCCTATAGGACACATCAAATAAAAAGGTCTTTAACCTCACTTTAAAAATGGACAAGGAAGGTGCTGTGGCTATTCCAAAGTCTTGGAGCAGCAATAGAGAATGCTCCTCTCCTCTCGTCATAAGTCTCGATCTAGGAACTGTTAAAAGGCCTAAGTTTGCAGATCTCAAAGCTCTTGTAGGTTGATGGGCTGTCAGCAAGTCAGAGAGGTAGGACGGAGCTGACCCATTTATTGATTTAAAAACTAAAAGCAAGATTTTAAAATTAATTCTGTGGCACACCGGCAGCCAATGAAGTTTCTGAAGGACAGGAGTTATATGTATGTTATATGGCAGCAGCATTTTGGACTACCTGGAGGCGGTTAATGGAAGATTGAAATGAAGGACATATCTTCAGATCCATATATTATGAGAAGCTCTACCACTGCTCTTCAAGATTTGCTTTCATGGCAAACACGTTAACAAGCTAAATGTTAAGGTATCAAACTAAACTTCTGTTTGACTAAACCCGTACTGATGTTGCTACTGATGAGGCTATAACAGAGTGAGAAACGTGTGCAAATTGTTTTATAATTGGAACAAGGAAACATCTTTACCTCTTCATTCCTTCTTTCTCTCTCTCCTTCTCTCTTCCTTTCTCTGTCTTTCTCTCCCTCTCTCTCTCTTTCCATCTGCCTTTTCTTTTTTTTTCTTCTTTCCTTTTTCTCTGTCACTATGTCTTTCTCCATTTCTCTCCCCCACCTATAATTACACCCCGCCACTCCATCTTGCTCTCTCTCCCTCTCTCAGAAGGTAAACGGCTGTCTCGAAGAGGCGACCGAGGGGTCGATGTAGACACAGTCCTCGTATTGATCCGAATGTAAAACAGTCATGATTAATCTCTTCAAATAGACCTCTCAACAAGCCTACCCGGCTCATCCCTCCATCTCTCATCCCTTTATTTCAGATCTGCTCGGCTCAGCCGGACACCCGCATGGCAAACAAAGCGTCAGTGCCAGCATGATGTGTCAAGAGATTGAATGTTTGAAAGATGCTAATCTCTTGCTCTCTTTAACCCTCCCGCCTCTCAACCAGAGTTGCGTATCCTGCTCTACTCAGTCATCTTCCTCATCAGTGTGCTGGGGAACCTCCTCATCATCATGGTCCTGACGGTCAACAAGCGCATGCGCACCGTCACAAACTCCTTCCTGCTGTCCCTGGCTCTGAGCGACCTGATGATGGCGCTGTTCTGCATGCCCTTCTCCCTGATCCCCAGCATCCTGCAGGACTTCATCTTTGGAGCAGCCATGTGCAAGATAGTGGCCTATCTGATGGGTGAGTCACGGGTGGGGAAGAGGGGGAGTATATGGAGGAGAGCCATGAGGTACCTGAACTTAATCGAAAGGCGATATATTTTCGACTCTTTCTGTGCTGTCAGAACATGGTAGCGATGCAAAGTAGACGAGAAAGCAGAAACAGATGAAAGCAAGCGGCTCGAGTATATAAATAGTTTCAAGCTTTCCTGCACTTATAAATGAAACCCTACACTCGACGATCTGAGATGAGATTGAAACGAGTTTCTTTTTTACAATGATTGGAAAACAGAGAGTGACAAGCTAAGATGAAATGGATGTGCAGAGAGAGACATGAAAGAGAGTTGGCGAGGCAAGTAGTAGGGGATGGTGAGACAAAGGCGGAGAGAGAAAGAGAGAGATGGTGGGCGGAGGATGGGAGGGGGGAACGGCCAGAGCAGGAGGCTATGGGAAGGGAGTGTGCTAGAGGGAGGGAGGAGAAGATTACTGGTGGATCCAAGGGGGGTGGCAAGAAACTTACTGCTCAATCTCCCCATATTAAAATACATATTTCTTTCCATTATAGTACATTTCCTTAAATTATATTCACATTATTATTACTGGCATCATTCAAACTACAATGTATAAATAACTTATGGTGGCATAGGGTGATGAGATATGTGGAAGGAAAAGATGGAAGGCTGTGGGGAGGGAGGTGAATAAACAGGAGAGGAAGGTAGCAAGCGTGAGCTATGGGGAGTGTGAGGCCCTGGAGGGGTTAGGGGCTCAGGAGAGGATGGGGGATGTTGACCGACATGTGTTTGCTTCGGCTGACCATTCTCAGTTGCTTCCACAGGCCCAGAAACAGTAGAACAGTTGATGCTAATGTTCTTGCAGTAGGACCTGGATCAGATTAATTTCCCTTGTGTCAGCTGGGGGGGGGTGGGGGGGGGGTGGCTAGGACAGAGTTGATCAGACAGTCAGGCCAATGACATTTCCTCAAACAACACCATGATTATCATCTCTGCTCCCTCCACTCCCTCCCTCTCTCCGTCTCTCTCTCTCTCTCTCTCTCTCTCTCTCTCTCATCTCTCTCTCTCTCTCTCTCTCTCTCCCTCCCTCCCTCCCTCCCTCCCTTTCCATCCAAGAAAATTCACACTGCGGACGCAGCTTTTGTAATTTTCTTACCCGCAATGCATCTCATTCGCATCCTGTCTCTCCACAGGCATATCCGTCAGCATCTCCACCTTTAGCCTTGTTGCCATAGCGATTGAACGCTATAGCGCCATCTGTAACCCCCTGAAGTCGCGGGCATGGCAGACGCGTTCCCATGCCAACCGTGTCATTGCGGCCACGTGGGTGCTGTCTTTTGTCATCATGGTACCCTACCCGGTGTTCAGCGCTCTGCAGAGCCACGTCCGCCCGGACAACACCACAGCACATGCCTGCAGACACACCTGGCCTCATAGCCATGTGGAACAGACCTGGTGAGACGGTGTGTGTATCAATCGCTGTTATTGTGTGTATCAATCTGTGTGTGTGTGTGTGTGCTTGACCCTTGCTCTCTATCTATCTGTGCGTGTCTGTGTCCTGATATCTGTTCATTCATCCGGTATGTGAATCTTGTGAATCTTTCATCAACTATTAAGTGCCTGTTTCCCAGGTACATCCTGTTGCTGCTGGTTCTGTTTGTGATCCCGGGCCTGGTGATGATTGTGGCATATGGCCTCATCTCCAGGGAACTCTACCGAGGAATCCACTTTGAGATGGGACAAACGCAAAAAAACTCTGGTAGGACCCTGGTCACATGTGTATGTGTGTCTGCGTGAGCATGTGTGTGTTTGTGTGTGTGTGTGTGTGTGTAGCCGATGAAACTCGGCTAGCTTGCTAGCTTTTCTTTGGCGTAGTTGGTAGTGGTGGCGCTTGGAAAGTCAGAGGTGATAGGTTCGACTCCTGGTCGGAGGCAACAGTGCCTCTGACGGAACTTGCAAGACCACGTCTGTTACATGTGCAGTACACTTGTTTGTTTGACCAACCTTGTTATGTGTGTGTATGTGTGTGTGCAGTACACTTGTGTTTGACAAAACCTTGTTATGTGTGTTTTTGAGTGTGTATGTGTGGTTCCATTTGTGATGTTCTCATCTGCTGAAATGTGTTCGGTGTTGCACAATTAAAATGTGCGATGTGCTGACAGCTTTAGGCTTTTATATCTCTCCAGTCCAACATCAGCGAGGGAGAGTGGGAGAGAGAGAGAGAGAGGCGAAGGAAAGAGAAAGGGACAATGAGGGAGAAAGGGATAACAGCAGTGTAATTATTGAACTCTTTTATTTTATTTTGTCCTGCTTCTGAAATAGCTTTCCTCAACCCAGGTTGATTAGAGCAATCATGTTTCCTTCGAACAAAAAAACATCCATTTCCTACTCTACGTGCTCAGTGCTGCTGTCCTATACCCTTAACTATATAATCAGGATGGGTAGTATGTATAAGGACAGCTTCCGCTCACAGACACCATGGGGTTTAAGTAGCCAAAACAGCAAGGTTCATTAAGGTTCATTAATAAACACAGCCATTTCCCCTGTGGTCTTGATAGCCTGCTCTGTTAGCTGAGTCACTGCTGTAGCTTTTAAGGTGAGTTGATTGTTTATACCTGCGCTTTACATTAGCTGTGTAATCTGGTTCTTAACCACATGTGGTGACGGGCAGCAATCATAAGAAACCGGAAAGGACTATTACAGTCCCAGCATGCACACACGATGTGAACAAAAAGATGCGTGTGTACGTGTACAAGATTAAGATTCATTTCTCAGGGCTGTGTTCTTTAACATTTCTCAGAACTAAGAAATGGTCTGCAGGGTTCATGTGGCCAGAGCTACAGTAGATAATATCCTCACATGCGAGCCCAGTAGGCTCCGTAACGCCGGCCACCTTTACACTGACCCACCCGACAGTCCTGGGGGGTATTCCAGAAAGCATGTTATGTGACATACCCGGGTAGGTTAACTCCCCAGCCGACACCCAGCGTTGTAGCAACATTGCCAATAGGTTTCTACAACATTGTGAATCAGCTGGTGGGTTAACTTACCCGGTTCTGTTGCATAACCTGCTTTCTGGAATACCCCCCAGGGGTCTGCTTTACCTAGAAGTGAACTCCTGTCTCACTCCCCGGTACCCCTGACTCCACAGATGTCAAGAACGGCCTGACCTCTTCGGCCACAAGCGGCAATGACGATGGAGACGGTTGCTACGTCCAGGTGTCCAAGCAACCCCACTCCGTGGAGATGTCGACTCTGACGTCCTCAGCCCGAGCCGGGGGCGCGGCCGCAGGGAGCGGGGCGAAGGTGGAGCGCGCGCGCAGCAACACGTCGGACGCCAAGCTCCAGGCCAAGAAGCGAGTGATTCGCATGCTGGTGGTAATCGTGGTGTTGTTCTTCTTGTGCTGGATGCCCATCTACTGCGTCAACACCTGGAAGGCCTTCGACATGCAGTCGGCCCTGAGTGCCCTCTCCGGGGCTCCCATCTCCTTCATCCACCTGCTGTCCTACACGTCGGCCTGCGTCAACCCCGTCATCTACTGCTTCATGAACACACGCTTCCGCAAGGCCCTGCTCTCCACCTTCTCCTGCTGCCGATCGCTGCCGTGTCGCCGCCGGAAACGGGGACTGCGGGAGGCTGAGGAGGACGCCATGGCGATGGGGGCGTCCATGTCCAAGTTCAGCTACACTACCGTCAGCACCGTGGCGACATGCTGAGAGGTGGAGGTGGCCGCTGGGGCTGGGGCTGGGGTGGGGATGGGATGGGGATTGGTGTCCTGCAGGGAAATGGGGTGTGTGTGTGTGGGAATAGGGAAAGGTGGGCAGTCTGGTGTTTGTGAGGGTTTTCTTGGGTAAGAGGTGGGTAAGAGTTGAGTAAGGGTTGGGGAAGGGTTGGGGTTGGGGTTGATTAAGGCTTGGGTGGACCGGTGAGATGTGAGGGGGGGTTCCTTGAGCAGTGGGGTTCCTTGAGCAGTTTAGGGTGGCTAAGGTGAGATGTGAGGGGGGTTCCTTGAGCAGTGGGGTTCCTTGAGCAGTTCAGGGTGGCTAAGGTGAGATGTGAGGGGGGGTTCCTTGAGCAGTGGGGTTCCTTAAGCAGTTCAGGGTGGCTAAGGTGAGTCGGAGAAGCAGTAGCAGCGATTCCATTTGCTTTTGTCTTTTCTGTCTGTGTGCCAAACATGTTGTGAGCTTCTGTGTTATTGGTGACGGATTCCTGCTGTGGACTACAAGTGCCTGCATGTCAATGAGCTCTGTGTCCTCCTGTGGTTTCCTATGTAAATATGTGTATGCTGTGGACTGTGTCAGTCCCTGTTGTGGATTATGTTAAACTTCATATGTGTTCAGCTACATGTCTGTTGGACTGAGTCGTGGGATACACAAACGAGTGGAGTGTGTGCTTGGGGGAGTAAGTCTTCTGTTATATGCGCTGCTCTGCTGTATTCTGCTCCCCCGCACTGTTCTGCTTTCTTGTAAACGGTGACTTGTGGGATGGAGGTGGACGGTCGGGCTCGATGTGAGGTGTCTTTCGCGGATGTGCTCTGTGGCATCGCTGACGCTGAAATCACCTCTATATGGGCCAGTGTGTTGGTGAAACCTCTTCGAAACCACTTAGTCCCGCTCACACTCTGCGCATCACCTGGGTTGATGTCTGGTGATGTCTCAACTGAAAAGGTATCATAAAAACGGTTCTGTCGGTCATTACGATTTCCTACTATGCCATCTTTCATTCATTTTTATACCCTGGCAACAAAACAATTCAGAACAATTCAGTGCCATTCCGTCATCCTGCCAGAGATGTCATCTCTCTGTAGAAAACCCTGAAGCAAAGGGGGTGTGGTTCGAAGGCTGCTCAAAGTTGTATGTTCTCTCTCTGTGAAAAATCAACAAATCCTTCATTTTTTCTGTCAGAAATATGGGACGGCTTTGTTACTGGAGAAAACAAACATTTTGCCAGCCGAGAATAAGATTGACTGTGCAGGAGGGGCTGTCCTGTGGAATTCTGTTAACCAAGCATGGGAGGCATATGTGTGTACAGTAAGTATGTGTGTTTGAATGTGTGAGTGGGGAGTGTGTTGGTGAATGTACTGAATAATTGTTTCCAGACTAGTAAAGCTCCTCACCCTGTTAATGCAACACTGATTTCCCAATGGTTCCACCGAGCAGAGGATAGCTGGTGTTATGAGGCACACAGGTACACACAGACACACACACATACACCACAGAAACCACACACACACCCATACTTACACACACACCCTCCCCCTACACACGCACGCACATGCACACACACACACACACACACACATGCACGCACGCACACACACACACACAGACACGCACACGCACACACACACACACACACACACACACACACACACCACACACACACACACACACACACACACACACACCACACACACACACACACACACACACACACACACACACACACACACACACACACACACACACCATACACACACACACACACACACACACACACACACCACACACTGGTCCAAATCAATTGAACTAACAGTACAGCCCTCTTTCTGATAAGCAACACATAATGCACCACCTTTGTGGATTCATTCCTCACCTACGTAAATTGCCATGCTGACAAAAGACAAACATGCAGGCACATAAACTCACACAATGTGTGGTGGACTCTGCTGCTCCCCTAGCAGCACAAAGCACTTGAGCCCATGGGTAGAGTGGCTTTTATTAAACCCTATGCTAATATGCAATAGATTTACTAGTGTGGGCACCTGAGTGTAGACTGCTGAAGTTACTGAAGGTTAATGTGTATACAGGCCTCCGTTAAACATCAGAATATATTGAGAACAGGGATCTGGAAAGCTTTGGAAAAGGTAATTCTGTGTTGCATGCTTACAGACACAAAACTCATTTGACCCTAAATCTGGGAGCACGGGACTGGATGGCTGACAAACTTGCTGAGCGGCTGACTGACTGATGTAGAAAAAGGGAATGGAATTGTCAGGCTGACAATTTGACTTGCAGTCTGAATGAATGAATGAATGAATGTCTCTAGAGTTTATCCAGGCCAGCAAGTCAGGATTTGATAGTATTCTATTTCTTATTTTGATCTAATGCCATCATGCAAGTTAAACCAAGTTTTGTGACACAATAATATTCTAAAATAGGAGGTAGAGTATTAGGAAACAGGTGACAGTTTAATAGAGATAGAGAGAAAGAGAGGGAGAGAAAGAGAGAGAGAGAGAAAGAGAGAGAGAGAGAGAGAGAGGGATGAGAGAGAGAGAGAGAGAGAGAGAGAGGGAGATGGAGAGAAAGAGAAAGAGAAAGAGAAAGAAGTGAAAGGTGAAGAAGAGAAGGACAGAGATGGAAGAACTGATCTTTCTTTGGGTGGTCTAGGCCAGCATATCTTGATTTGTCTGGTTTACTATGATCTCAGACAGTCCTCGTAAACACAACAGTTAGGAACTGGGATTGTTGAACTGAGTGACAATGAGTACCAATAAAGTTCTGTTTATAATCGCCCCATCATCAAACTCTGGTCACATCATCAAACTCGTATCATCTAAATGTCCTTCTTTAGTTTCGGCGGAGCTGGACTTGTTTGCTCCGTGCCACGGGGCTGCCTTTCTTGCACTGTTTGAGGATGAACTGCCAATTAATCATGTCAATAATCTAAATTAGTCGTGTGGCCACGCCACAGTACTAATGATACATGCATAGATACACTTTATTTTAATTTCCCTTCAGGATTGAGTCTGCGGTCTAAAGGTTAATTTGCCTGTTTATGGAGATTGTTCCATGTTCACCCACACATGGGGAAATAAGGGAGTTGGGGGGTGTCAGTCACAACTCACAAAGCTACTGTACACAACAGGCTCTTAATCACGGCACACACACATATCCAATAAAACAGGCAATTTGAGTTGGGATTAAAGTCCCAAACTTGACTGAAATGAACCTAAGAAATCAGTCAAGGCAAAAGTGTTTCAATAAAGCCAGTTCTAGTTTCTAAAATCAGACTATTCAGGCCAGGTTCAGGAAGTCAAGATAATTGGGTGTACGCGCTATTCTTTATTGAAAGGTCGAACATTGATTTAAGCAATCCACCATGGAAAGAAGAAATGTCCAAGGCCATGTGACCTTTACCTGAAAGTACGTTCTCTTTAAGCCGTGTCCCATGGCAACTCCCTCATCCACCACCTCAATCAATGAAGGGACACACCATGACATGAACAATATGAAGGTTAATGTCCTTTTTATAGACCGTCAATTGATTAACGACATTGATAAAGATAAACATACACCCATGGTGCCTTTTTGCTTATATATTTTTTCTTTCATTTTTTACATTGTTTCAATATAGACTATTAACCAATACCTTAACCATTAAATGTTTTTATGTTTCAGAAAATTTAGGATTTCCATACTAAATTTCAGTTTAAATCTTTTTTGCTAATATAATGTCAATTATTTATGTATCTAAGATCATTCTATTGGGTAATTTATATATTTTATGTAGCATAAGCTTAAACATTTGATATCACAGACTAGGCCAGGGGTAGATGTGTCCTTAAAAAAAACAAAAATAATAATAAAGAAAAACAAACATGTCATTTCATGTGCTCCATAAAGGTTTCCATTACCTTGTCTTGGCCTCAGGTTCTGTTTTTTGCTTCTTGAAATTAAACCTTTATGTTAGTCATACAGTACCTTCTTAGCCATGCATAGTCTCTATTTATGAACATGTTTTGTGGTAGATAAAAAATGGCAAAAAAGTGTGGGCACCCCTGGACTAGGCTACCATATAATTAAAATGAATGTAGGTTTGTATCTTATTTATCTTTGTATAATTAATTAAGTGTATTATTTATTGAAGTTGATTTTCTATAAACAAAAATGTTTGACTTGGTGGTTAATGAAGTAAAATATGGCAGCACACCAGAAAGTCTGTGGTAAATCATATTTTTCTGGTCTGCTCAGTGTGACATGAATGTCTGGGCAAACAACAACACAGGCTACGCCTGACAGATAGCCTGCCTGGAACCAATTTAATGTAGTTACGCAGCATAAGTTGCCATAGTAATTTAGTTTGAACTATGTTGAACTTGATTTATGGAACTCAAATAACTGGAAATGAGTCCGACTAATTGACATAATCCTGGCTTGCTTATTTTGGTGAACTCGCTTTATGGAAAAGACATAAACTCTTCTTCACTAAACTTGTTTGATTTGTTAGTTTTTTTTTACAAATTAAATATATATTCTAATAGTTTTGGGGGAATTTGACCCTGGTGGGGCGAAGGGAGTTTAAGGATCTCTGCTTCAGTATGACATTGTGAGGATTTCTTAGTCCAATAAAGCTGCTCTGCACTGAAGGCAAGGCAAAGATTAAGATGAGCCAGAGGAAGGGGCATATTTAGATCCACTGGAATGGTCATATTCTAAAGGCCACCACTGCCTTAAGTATGTGGGTGCGTTCTCGAGCGTGTGTGTGTGCTTGTGTGCATTTATGTCTGTGTGACTCATCCAGTTGTTCCGGAGTTTAGAGATAGACTAAATGAAAGCATAAATGCCAGCTCTAACGAAGAATGTTACGTTTGTCCGCACATTCATTTGGTGTGCGTGTCTTTTGCATGTGCGCAGGAACTGCATGTGCGTGCTGTACAGTCAAACTCAGTGTCTCCCTGTGTTCTAAACTTTGATGTTTGAGCCTAAGTGTGTGCCTATCCTGCTGTGCTGTGTGCTAGGTGTGCGTTGCTACGCTGTTGAATGGCCTATGATGTTTACTTGCATTTTTCCATTCTGTCTTGTATTTTATAATCTGAGGGAGGTCCTGTCAGGTCTGCCTTTCCTGTGCCAGCACAGATTTACTGCTATTATGATTGTTGTTACAACAATGTTCTGCCCAGGTTTTTTTTGGCAATGGTAGAGGAACAAGATGCTATCTATTGGTCCATGATATGGTCTGGTTTCCATTTAAGCTTTGGCAATTGACAAATATTTTCCATGTTTTGTGCTGTGTCTGTAAGTGTGTCTGTCTGTGAGTGTGTCTGCAAATTTGTTACTTTGGGATTGCCGATGTGCATCATAGAAAATGTTCTTCATGACTGATCTTCTTTTCTCTGCCCCCTTCCTTTATTTATTTATAAAATGTACATGAAATGATTCTTCTATTGTTATGATGTAAACCCGTTCCTCTGCTACTGCTTCATGCTGTAATGCTAATATATTTAAATAAAGTTTATCGTCTTTCAACTCCACCCCCCCTCATAATTCTTCTCTCTAATGAACCGGCCTTCAGACAAATGTACTGATATATATTTTTATATAGAGTTTGGTATTTTGATGTTGGGTTTCTTTTTAATCCATTACCTTAGACTACTGAAGCTCGAAGAGGTTGTTTTTTTGTTGAGTGATTGCATCCGTCAGCTTTATCGAGAGTTTTGCCAAAGCTTTCAGGTATGTCAGTGCACCACTAAGAGGACAATAGAGTAGAGCTTATAGCTGAAACCTGAGACTGTGAGATGGAAAGTGGACTGGAAAACTTTCTCCTGCTGTCCTGCTGAATGGGCACTTCTCATCAGGCTGGCTTTTACTGGAATACATACAACGTGCTAACACTCACATCAAAACAGTAAACCCATGTGACTCCGATGCATTTTGAAAGTATTTAAGATACAATGAAAATGTACACATGGGCATGGCTCAGTTTACTGTAAGTGCTGTGTGAACGCTCAAATTGCTTTTTATAAATCAAGCTGGTAATGCACATGAGCAAGGATGTCACTGATGTGCTGACCAAGCATGTTGCATCAATCCGGTCTGACACTGCTCCTTTCCAGACAGCTCAAAGACAATCATGGATCGGGAGCCCAAACTGTAAAGGTCTCTGATCAGACCTAATCACTGGATTCCTGCGGTGATAGATGTAGCAGAGTGTTGTTTATGAAGATGCAACTCCCCGACTGTCACTGGAAGTAAGGGGCCATATAACAAGGAAATACGTTGTTGACTGCATTGATCTGTGCAGTTGTGGATGTCGATACCACTGCTGTGGATGGTTAATAGCCTGGTGCTGCTGATGCTAATGATGCTACTGAGTAGTTATGTTGAAAGAACAGTGATATGCAGTTTATACAATATTAGAGTACAACACCCACCAATGGACACGCAATACCTGAGTTTTGGTTGAAATACGTAATTGAGCAAAACTACAAATTGTAAACTGGATAATCCAACTAATCCAAATGCATTCAGATGACCCTTAGCCAATACTAATACAAACATATTATCATAAGTCAAAAACTGTTTTGGTATTTTCTTGCCATCTGACCACGCAAAAGTCATACCTATTGTTTCAGTGTAATATAATGACCAACCAAAGTTCAAATCTTCAATTTATTAAAAAAAGAACTAAGTTCAAATTCTGTTAACTAAAGTAAATTAGTTAGAAAACTTCACATATTTCTCTCATAGGTCTACATTCATTTGAAATTTCCTGCCCACACTGACAAAGAAAACATGGGGTCAACATTTTTCAAATTGATTTTTGAGTTGCACCAACTGCTGCTAGACTGAAATTGATCCAACGCAATGTTTTAAGTGTGGTGAATAATCTTTTTCCCTCATCGTCCCAACCCCTCAACCATTAGCCAATCAACTGTGTGCACATCAAAGCTAGATGACCTTGAGTGGTATGGCTATTTCTTCTCTCTCCTTCTATGTCTCTTTATCACTCGACTCTCTCTTCTCTCTCTGGCTCTAGTTCTGATTAATTTCGTCTGTCTCATTGTGTGCCGCTGGGTTTGAGCGTGTTTCAGTAATCATCCCAAAGCTACTCTGGAAGGCAACATCAACCTCAACCGCTCCTTATGACCATTACACCATCTTGAACGAATGATGGAGAGGATGAGAGAGGAGTTGCCAGAAGCAAGGAGAGGAAGTTCGATGTGAGCAGGAGAGGAGACGTGAGCAGAGAAAAGTAGAAGAGAGAAGAGACGTGACGAGGGGAGAGGAGTGGAACGGAGCGAGGCGAGGAGAGATTATTGGGAGAAGAGGGAGGGAGGAGAAAAGAAAGTAAGAAAACAAGCAGAGGAGAGTATGTGAAGGGCCATTGGACTCATAATCCTCTGAAGTCAGAGTTGTAAGGAAGAAGGATCACTGGAGTCTGAAACATCCCAAAGTAATGATGGAAACAACATGACCCATAGCCCCTATTAGATGCCTCTCACTGGCTGATGGTAGCACACATTTATAGCAACCTACTATGATGGCCAGAATCATACACACGCACACACTTTTCCCCAAACCTATATTGCCCCTTCACCCTCCCTTTTTCTTTCTTTTTCCACACACGCACATGCACAGGTACACACTCACACATATATTTCAAGTGACCTCAATGATGAGTTATTTGACCGGCTGTTTTTCCGATAGTGAGGGAACAAATAAAAGGAATAAAAAAGAGAATGCACTCAGAAATATTACCGTTCCCAACAACTCAACAACAACAAAAAGTCAACCTAGAGAAAGACTGGGAGAATACAACTAAAAATGCAGTTGATGGAAAGGTCAAGTAGAATTATCCACAAATAATTTCAGAATCGTAAACAGATTCAGATGAATCAGAATCAGTTCATTAATCAATTAAGTTCACACAAACAAGTAATTTACTGTGGCAAACAAGGAATTTAAAGCTCATTCCATTTACAGATGGTCTTCTGTGGGAGGCACATCCATCAATGGCCTGCTGCCTAACATCAGGGTAATGGAGGACTAATGTCTGCTACGCGCGCCTAACTGACACTATATCTAGAAACTGTTATGCCTAACCGCAGCTTTGCTTAACCACAGCTACGTATAAAATGCGCTACACTACTACTTGGTACTTAGGGTTAAACAATGATCTTCCCAAGCAGAACACTGATTCGTTTAACAGGCCTGAGATGTCCACTGGTGTGTAAGTGTTAGATGTGGTACATGCACGCACACACACACACACACACACACACACACACACACCACACACACACACACACACACACACACACACACACACACACACACACCACACACACACACACACACACACACACACACACACACACACACACACACACACACACACACAGAATCATGTTTCTTCTTCACAAAAATATAATTTTAAAGTTGATTCTATGCAATTCTGCATGAATCTAAATAGATAATGGATTTATTGATTGTTTGTGGTGTCATTGTGAGAAATTAGTACCTAATAAGAAGCATCACATACAGTATCTAATGTATCCGGTGAACTGTGAATACCAGACAAAGGAGGAAGGATGCCTGAATCCCATTCCTGCGTTACTGGCTGCTCAGTAATGATTGCTTCCTCCTAGGACTGTGTATGGGTCTCCAGACACCACAGTGCCAGGCTTGGCTGCTCTTCCAGAGATGCTGAATCAGCCAACTACGTAGTGTGGTCCGTTCTGCAGAGTTCATCATCGGCAGGAAGCTCCCATGCCCTACAGGACACCTACCATACACGTTGCCTCAGGAAAGCTGGTAGGATTCTAAGAGACTGTTACCACCCGTCTCTTTACCCCGTTGCCTTCTGGCAGGCGTTACCGCAGTATTCGATCTCGCACACGCAGACTGGACAACAGGTTCTTTCCAAGGGCCATCAGGCTTCTGAATGCACATTGATATGGACATTGATTCACTTCATACTTGATGTCACTTTACACACTGTCACTTTCAGCTACTGGTTGCACTATCAGTAATATTGTACTATTGTACTTCACTGTACATCACTTAGTTTAGAATAGGTTTATAGGGTTAGCAATAGGTTATTATGTGTATTTAGGGTTTAGTATATTGTATTATGTATGGTTATCTGTATATTTAGGAGGTTTACTTAAGCTTTGCATAGATGTAATTTATATTATGTGTACTTATATGTTATGTTATGCCAGGTGCTTGCGTTGTCTTGTCTTACGTAAGAAGTCAGTGCCTAGTCTGACCTTGTGTTGTTCTGTGCATCTGACAATAAGACTTCAACTTGAACTTGAACCTAAACACTTTCTTCATCAGATACTAGCCTTTTGTCACATATCTGTCTTGAAAGATTTTGTCGTCACTGTCATCTAACACTAAATATGACAATGAACAAAATGAGTTATGTAATATGCAGAAAGGCATGTATGCCAGCTGTAAGCGTATAAAGGACATTATGCTAACCACACACTTCTACTTTCAATTTGATCACTGCCATTGGATTAATTGACTACTGTTTTGATAATGACTTTGATATAGACTTTATGGCCGGGGGATATATAGCTCATCTGGATTAACCGACTTATTTATTCGTTATTTAGAGAAGCATCACGGTGAAGAGGTTAAAAGGACTGGACGGGGTGGAAAAGTATCACTGATGGATAAACGCTTCAACGAGTCTTCTAAAAAAGACATGCTGTCGATACACCCCAAAATACACCTCTGAGTGCTGAGTCATTTTCAAGCATCAGGAGCTATTAGGCTGATTTGAAGCAGGAAGCTGCGGGTACAGAGAGAACAGGCTAACACACCTGAAGTACCATGTCACATAAAGTCCTCGACCCTGTGGAGTGTGTGCGCATCTGTGTGTTTACTGTGTTCAAATGCATTAAGTGAGACGGGAAGAACCATGAACAATCACTCACTTACTACCACTCTCTTTAATCCTCTTTCTCCATCTGCTTCGGGCTGTCTACCTGCAGAACCATGTCCTGGAAATGTCATGCTGGAGAGTAGAGATAGGCTTTTTTCTACAATCGTCTTGTTAACCCCAAACCACTGCTTCATGACATGAACTACAACCTCAGATGCCTCTGTACATTCATGTTGTCTCTGTCTGAGTAAACATTGTGTTTCAGAATGGCTACCTTCTTGTGGTTAATGGTAAGTTGGTGTTCCGTTTGTCTGTTTGTCTGCTCATCTTCCACTTTGGCTTGTCAATCTATGACTGTATGAGACTGAGAGTGTGTGTGAGTGAGTGTGTGTGTGTGCGGGTGAGAGTGTGTTGTGCAGTGTGGGACGGTAAGAAGGTCTTGCCTTTCTACTTTGGTTAGTTTTGACGGTCCCACCATCTTCCAGAGATGTGTGTAGCTCTACCAGTTTAGCTCCTAGTACAGCAGAGTGGAACATGGGGGTGACAAGCTGACACGGGTCCAGAACTTCACTGACAGGCCTGAGCACAGTACCAGCCTAAGTTCCATGTAAAACTCCTGAAAATGTTCTGTTAGAGTTGGTAGAGTCTGACTTGGGCTTTTACGTAAACGGCTCTGGGTGTTCTCTATGTTGAGTATTTCAGATGAGTTCTATACGTTATTCAATTCAGATGAGTTCTTTCTAAATACAAGAGACAGAGAAAGTTGATGAAGTTTTTTTTCGTGGTTATTGAAATAAATGTTTGTTTCCAGTGAATGACATTTGTAGCATTTTTCTTGCCATCTTCTGTAGAAGTAGCAAGCTTGCTACCCAACATCCAGAATGACTAATCCTACTGAAAATGTTGTGGATTTTTAATTGAAGAACCCCTTTCAGTCTCTGTGTGACTGAACACAAAGAAAGTGGGAATTAAGTGGGAACATGCCGGTGGGTACTGTGACCGTAAACTCACCCCTGCATCAATAGTTCAGGTAAACAGCATCATGAAATGAGGGAGCATAAATGCAGACAATATTTAAGCTTCTGGAAAAAAACAATTATTGAGCAAATTGGCCCACCTGGTAAATTGTATTTTTACCTGAGGGTGTTGTTGTGTAACAGTTGTTGTTCATTCACATCTTTTGTAGATGTGTCTTTCCTTCTCGTTCACCAGGCTTCTTTTTAATATTCACCCTTTGTGTTGTAATATACATTTACAGTGCACATGCATATGAACATGTCATAGGACAAATGGGACAGGTGCTGTTTTTTTAATCTACATATAGGTCATGGTCATTTTTCTGAACCACACAATTCTGTACCACTGTAGTTCTGTAGTTCTGAACCCCAGTGGTTCTACACTGTTGCAGCTAAATCAGCTACCAGGATCATTTCCTTACCATGTTTAGCCATTAATTAACCTTTAGTTTTAAAATGTCATGATTGGAAGCCATGTGTCTGCTATAGAATGTCCTGCAACTGAAATCCAATCATCTCTATTCAACTCAAATATTAGTCCAGTGACGCTGTACACAATGTTCAGGGACCCATTTCTGATTATGAGCACGAAATACTGAATTACAGGTAAAAATAAACAATAAACAATATATATTTCGCAAATGGAACCCATGGTTTAAGTCATCAGTGTCACTGAGCATAGAGTACAGACAAGGTATAATTTGTATTATAACAGACTGCTGGGTTGGAGCTGCAGCCTTATCTCCACGGCAGCAGCAGGCTGAGGACAGAGGAGGAGGTTAAGTGAATCACTGCTTTGCAGACGACCCCTTCTACAATGGAACCACCCAGAAGCTCAGAGTTCAAGAGTTTGCGGAAAATATTCTCAAGTGGTTCCTGAAACTAAAATGTCACTTTGCGTCTGTTAGAGGAGAGGACAATGCTGTCCTCGCTGCCACTTTGTGCTCCTCGTCCTGATGGGGGGGGGGCCCAGATCAGTCTGACGTTGGTCTACATGGTTGGCACTCTTGCACACACTCGTTGAAGAAGAGTATTCGATTCCCTCTGAAACAAGTCTGTTAGGAACAGTTTTTGATGGTTGCTGGTTTGACCTTTCATCTTGAACTACAGAATATACTGTAGTTTAAATTAGAAGCATTGTGTTGATCCCCCAAGATCTCATCAGGCCCACTGGACCTACATTTTGACAGGCCTCTTTTCCAATTTTGTAAACGACTCAATTAGTAGTATAAGAGAAACGTTTATTGAAAATACACATAACCAATGTTATTGGTCATGGCATATATGGTTCTGCTCACACTGTCTCTACATCGTAGCAGAGAGCTTGATACACATTCCTCTGTAGATACAGGGTACACAGAACCAAGGGTGGAGGCTGGGGTGGAGGAGGCAACAGGAGAAACGTGCTGAATCCTGTGTTGCGCTGAGCGGTGTCAGAGTGTGGGTAGAATAAGTAAGTTGAAGTGTCAATGGTGGTGCTGAATGACATTGCGTAAGTTTCCAAGTTTCCCTGCATGAACCAGCTCTGTCTGATTAAATGTGTTTTGTCATTTATTGTAAGCTGTGTTGTACTGGTGAGTGAACTTGGTGAGTCTGGTTAAAAACTACAATAACACCTTCCTTCGACCACCCTCATGCTAGCCAAAAATATTTTTATACCACCTCCCCATGAGGTTGCTAGGGACCACAACACCACAAATCATCACATTTTTCAGCCACCTGCTAAGAACGCTTGCAAATAGTTTTTTGAAACCATTATACTGTACACTGCAGTCTGTGGGACATCATTCATACGAAGAACCTTTTCTCCCTATCCCAATCCTATCAGGGGTAATCTAGAGGATTATAAAAGACTGTCAACAGAGGAGCTAAATAAACTGCTATGGATTACTGAGAAGTTACAAAAGTGGAAACCAATTGTGCCTGTGTGGTTTTGATGAGCTGAATGATGTGCTGCTGTAGACCTACAGTATAAAGCATCTATCAGCAGCCATTGTAGATGGGAATTTGCCTACAGATTTATGTGCAACCATCCTATATGATCTAGATTATGATTCTGTACCTGAAACATGCTGAAACTCTCTCCCTCTCTCCATCCCTGTCATAACTCATTCTGAGGGTGTATAATGACTCCTGAACGGAGTGTAATGTACTGTGACAAACACAAAGCAGGTAAACCCAATGGGCTTTGGCTAGCACCGCAAACTGGAATTATTCAGATATATCACCACCTGATGGAAATGACCTCCCCTGCAGTTCCATTCATATCTCCCCACTGCTCATTAAACAAACAGAAACCATGCCGATGACTCAGAGAGGGACTGCTATCACTGATGTAAGGAATAGCAGGCTATGCAACTAATGATTGTACCAGATTGTAAGCTTTCAAATGATTTATCATTAAATTAATTAAAATCTCAAAACAGATGCAGAAGAAGATGCTTATATGAGTGTTAGTACCAACTAGCAAAGAAAACTCACTTGACCCTACTTCTCACAGACAGGTAATGGGTGGGAACAATGTCTGATATTCTGGCTCCAGATTATCTGGATCGAGGCGAAGGTTTATTTTTATTTTTATTGACTAGCCATTCATCAATTAAACCCTTGTTCTTGATGCAGCATGCTGAGGCTACTTGATCACAGCTCCCAATTTAATTGAATAAAAGTCTATTACCTTTACGTCATAAATATCTGTCTCTGTTCCTCTTTTTTCCCTCCACGTCTTTCTTTCTTTCTTTCTTATTCTTGCTTCCTATCTCTTTCTCTCCAAGCGACCCCGAAGCATCAGCCAGCATAACTCCCATTTCTCTCACACGGCTGTGTTTTAGCTCTTCATTCATTGTTAGACAACGTTGACTGCTGTCAGCCAAGTCTACGAAACATGAGAAAATAAAAGACGGTTCCCCCATTGTGTGAAAATGAGATGTCTGCGAGCATCATCTCCAAAGAGACTTTTAATTCATCACATGTAACAGGCATTTTGGATTCTCTGTCAGACGACTGATTGCCCGCTCCGTGAATCATCCATCCATCCCTCCACCACTCTGACTCACTCAGAGTGACAGACGTGACATTTCGCTACGATCCTCTTGTTGTAGAAGCAGAAGCTCTCGTCCCCGGGCTTGCTTAAAGGGGGGTGGTGGTGGGGGGGGGGAGTCTCTACGACACACCTGCCAACCGGACGGACAAGTGACCTTTCCTGCCGTGTTGCCATGCCGACAGGTGTCTCTCCGTGGGGACAGAGAGCGGGGGTCAGACGCAATGCTGAAGGGGTCACAACATGTCATTGGCCGGAGAGGTCATTTGATGGAGAGGCTGATTATAAAGCAAATCAATGGAACTGTTGCTTACCAATCACTGGTAAGGCCATCAGTCATGTCACAGTGCAGCTATGGCTGAGCAATTAGACTCAAACTGAAATGTTCTCAGTCAAAACAGAGCCTAGCCAGTGTTTTATTTTAATTATGTACTTTTGAACCTTTGTTAATGTCAGCAATGGCAACAGTACCACCATGGAAACAGTGTAAAATGCTCAAATACATTGAAATCTTTAGCTCTAAAATTGTTACTGGCTTTCCAACTAGAATCATAACTTCATGAATAAAATGGTCTGTGATAGCCATAGCAGTTTCCTGTCAATGTATTGCGGTGGTACCTCTAGAATATGAGTGATGTCACTTCCATCCCAGACAGATAAAATAATTACCCAAAGGGGTGTGTTCCTCTCCTGTCAAAGTGGTGTTGTAGGTGATCTGAGTGTCTGTGTTAGCTGGGTAAACTGAAGCCAAGCCCAGCTCAGTACTCTAACCCTGGACTGTTTGAAGTGAGTGTTCACATGTGCCTCAGACGAGTGACTCATTACTCCGATATCCTACCACAAATCATTGCCTGCAGGAGCATTTCCCAGAAAACACACACACACGCACTCACGCACACACACACACACACACACACACACACACACACACACACACACACACACGCACACACACACACACACACACACACACACACACACACACACACACACACACACACACACCACACACACACACACACACACACACACACACACATTAATCTGTAATTACTCTGATCACCTGGGTCTCCTGCTCTGATGACGTATGAGGGAAGAAGCGAGCAATTCTGTGTGATGTGGCTAAGTGACAGATGCAGCTGAATGCTCTTTAAGCTAACATGACGCCACTGGCCTGATTGTGCCTGCAGTCCATAAGCATTTCATCTGAACCGATTAAAAAAACGTGGGTGACCACGGACACAATGAATGATTGAGCTGATTTCTCATATTTCAATCGTGACGACGCACACACCGATCCACCTTTGCGAAAAGCAATGTTTTTACGGCCACGTGACGTAGTACGTTCTCTTTAAGCCACGTAACATACCTCATCCACCACCTCCTCATGTCATGACTGTCATTCATAATATATAGGTTGAGGTCCTTTAGAACTTTACTTTGATTTTTGATTGATAAAGAATAAAAAACATGCCCCCACTAAATAAATCTAGGTGGACTTTTTTGGACATATTGATTTTTTCCCTTAAATGTAGACTCAACATGGTCTTTGAATCTGGAAAATAGAGGACAGAGATGTTTTTTTGCAATCGTAATGTTAACTATTTATGTAGGTATGATCATTCAATCAGGGAATTTAGACTGAGACATATTTCATGGAAAAAAGTCAGCTCAATTTAGTTCAAGCTCAGTTACTATGGCAACTCACTCTGTGAAACTATTCCGTCCGAGGCAGGCTAATACCATTCTAGCCTGTGACTCCACTGAAAAGTCCTGTTATTGCATGTGTACGTGAGTGTGTGTGCCCAGGAAGGGTACCAGATATAAAGACAGACAGACACGTATACACATAGATGTACGGCATGAAAAGCTTAGACATCCCAGCATTGCTAAATGTTCCAGACTGTGTGTGAATCCGACCTCATCATTCTGACACTCACACCCATGGAACAGAAGCAGTCGTGTCTGCAGGCCTGGAGAGATGAACATGTGTTTACCGACCCAGCCTGTGCCTGACATTATCGCCCTGGAGGATCTCTGTCAGAGGTCATGTGACATGTCACAAGACCTGCCTGACACAGAGTCAGAGTGATTATAAAGAACAAAGTACATAAGCAGTTCATGCAGTTTTAAAACACATTTCATCTGAGGTCCGATAGTGTTACCATCCAGCCATGGAAACTAAACCCGTCTGCCTGACCTTGAGCCTTCTTTGGGCCACAGGAACACCGGATAACATTGTGAGATAAAGAAGCTTAGACACAGACTGGATGGAACACTTTGAAATCTGTGATAATAGCTTTTTTACATACTCCATGTGTTGGCTCCTGCAGCCTTGACATCTGTATCAGCTTAGCAGAACCTTTTCACCCTGATGTTCAGGGCTGCGGCAGGGAACAGAACCCCACACAACACCGGCAGCCGTGAGGTGGTGCGTGTGTGTACTGCATAACAAATTAAGAGAATTAGGGAAATGATCAGTCCATTCCAGCGCTGCCTGAAACAGGGTCAATCTAACCGGACCCCTCCAGGTCCATTGTGTTGTTCTTTAATCTTCAAACATCATCCCCGCATAATGAATTTCAATGACAACCCCTGGGTACACTTCAATTAACACACAGTGGCAACAAAGCCCAACCCCTGAACAAGAACCCCGGGATATTGGTTGGTCATAAATCTAGCAACATATCACAGACGATCCTCGTTTATTGTGGGGTTTTTATTGGCACAATGTTTTTTTTCCCATGTTCTGGTTGGTTCTGTGGTTAGTTAAGCGGATTCGTAACATTCCTTTTCTACAATTTCAGTCAAACATATGAGTAAAGCTAAAGAGACTGAGACCTCTTTCAGTCCTCTCTCCAATCTATGTCCAATCATTTGGAATCGCCAGAGCTCTTTGAGCTCTCGGGAGATTGCTACACAAAAAATGATGAAATAACAGAACACACTGAAAACTCTTTCATCTTCTATCCGGCACTGTGGTCTATTGTACATATCAGCAGCGTGAATGTGTGTATGCGTGTGTGTCTGTCTGTATATTTGCCAACCTACACACACACAGACACACTCAAACGCATGTTATAACAATTTCCTGGAACACACAATCAAACACACATAGAACTATTCGAATAACACACATTCTAGAAAAAAAACATATTTCCCTCGACCTGCTCCTCTATTTTCTAAGGGGGTGGATGCGTCAGTGGAAGGCTAGCATCTCCGATCGGCCACTGTTTACTGTATTTATGCAGTTAGTGAATGCTGTTATAGATATATAGAAGAGCAGAGGTCAAGATGAACATGACCACGATGACGCCGGTGCCAAGGCTGACGAGTCAATATTTAACAAGGTTTTGTTCCTAGGAGAGCCGACTCAGCATATTCCTAATGATGAGCGTTACAGAAAAATGACTCTTCTCTGAATTTTAGAGAGGGAAGTAATGCAATGTCTGTCTCACCTCGATCTGCTGCATGCACTTAAGGAAACTCTGTTTCCTCTTAGGGCTCAAGGCTTGGTCATAGTGTTTTAAGTTGGATGAAAAGCCAGAGACGGAGTACTGCGTGCCATGGCCTGGCTTGAAATGACACCCGTGGTCAACAGAAGCTAAACCCCTTGAGCCTCCATTGGCACAGTTCTCCAGAGGAAGCACTGTTAGGCGGCAGAAAGCTGTGTGTGTGTTTGAGTGTGGTTCAAAAATGACTCCTCCACCACCACTTCCTATACCCAAACCCACCCCTTCCTAAACACAGACACTCACCTCCCAACCCGCACAAACCAACAACCTAACTCTCAGCATCCCCACCACTACTCCATTCTCTAGACACCCCCCACCAACCCCTCCACAAACCTCTAAAAAGACCACCAACCCTCCCCTTACACGCACACACACGCACACACACACACACACACACACACACACACACACACACACACACACACACACACACACACACACACACACACAGACACACACACCCACACACAAACACCCACACACACACAAACACAAACCCACACACACACAGACACACACACACAAACCCACACAGACACACACAAACACACGCTCTCCTGGCCAGACCAAAGTTCACAGGTGTCAGGAGGATGTGTGGTCAGGTTGATGTAGAGCCAAAGGCCACAGGGTCCTTGATGTGTCCTGCTGGCCTGTCAGCAGGGAGCAGCCCACTGAAGACGGCCACAACCACACTAGTTCCTGCTCTGCCTAAGACATCAATGTACCGTATTAGTGTGTGTGTGTAATTTGGTAAATGTGCATGTAAGTAGACAGAATGTACTAAAAGGAATGCTGCTCGGGTTGCATTGATGCCATGATCGTACTTGAAATCTATGGCAGCATGTTATGTGTGTGTGTCAGTGTGTCAGTGTGTGGGATGGAAACTAGCTGGTGGACTATCAGATGGGGTCCCTGAGAGTGGGGGTGTTTCTACTGAAGTCCATGGAGACCAGGGTAGCCAGTAGAGTAGAGCCCTCTCTGAAGATGTCTCCTGCTGAGCGTTCCTCCGTTTGCTCTCCCAACTTTGGGCCTCAGGCACGTGTACGTGTGTGTGCACCTGGTGTGTATGTGTTCATGTGCATTTGCACTTAAGATGCGGGAGGAACGTTGTTCAATGTCCGCAGTCACAGATATTATGGAAATTGAGAAATTGATGCCGGTAAAAGAGCTGGAGGGCGGAACTTTCTCATGAGAATGCATTAAGAGAATGGCTGTTGCTCTGTTCCTTAATGTAGTACTTTGGCTTGAAGAATGCCTGTTTACTCTCCTGTTACACAGATTGAAACAGCACTGTGTACACAGCACACCCTCAGGCCAGAGAATCAGACCTTTGTCAACTTGGAGACAGGTGTGTATGTTTGTGTGTGTGTGTGTCTGTGTGTGCTTTTGTGTGTATAAACTAGTGTACATCTGTGTGGGTGTGTGAGTTATACATCATTTCTCGTCAGAAGGTCAGTCCTCATACAATACATACTGAGCAGCTGAGGAACTTGCTGCCAAAGGGATGAAAAAACTGGGTTTTATCAAGTACGGTCTTATCTTTACCCATACTTATCCAGCTTCTACCAAGGACACAGGACACACTTAGGGCCCTATTTTGACGATCTGAAACGCAAGTAGCAAAGCGCAAAGCGCAAAGCGCAAGTGGGCGGGACTCCGGTGCGGTTGCTATTTCAGCAGCGGGATAAATGACTTTTCGCCAGGCGCAAATCTAAAAGAGGTAGCTACATTACTAATGGGTGTGGTTTGGGCATAACGTGCAATAAGCCAATCAGAGCGTCATCTCACATTCCCTTTAAAAGCAGCGCTTGTTCCATGGCGGATTGCTATTATAACGGCGGATTTGCCAGGCGCACGCCAGCGGTTCACAGGAGACCGACGTTCTCGCCAGGACCGTAAACGATAGAGAAGTGATTGTATGGGAAAGGCAGAGCAGTTTCATTGCACTAAGTTGCCCACTCATGCTGCTCATTCAAATGTAGCCTATTTTGACATATATTTAAAAAAATGTAATTGCTTAGTTCTTAGAATTAGTTTAACTGTTGTACTTTTGTTTACTTAATGTGAGACCCGTAGGGTATATGTTTATTTTTTGCACCTTCCTTCCTGCCACAGTAAATTGAAAACTGAATTCTGATTCTGATGTGCATGGGAGAAGAAACCTACCCAAATTAGCTTCGGTTAAACAGGCGTAGGAGTAAATTGCCACAGTTGTTACAATTCAAGTTCACATACATAGAGATTTCTCATGAACATCTTATTAATTATTGATATGAACGAAATGTAACACAGCTAGCCATACAATACATCAAAACAATACGTAGTTTCGCAGGAAGAATACCCTGGGTTCGCAGTGCGCACGGACCAAGCTTGCGCCGTTAAAATAGCATCTGAATAATGCGCCATTGTCTTTAAACCACCTTTTTCCTGGTCAGTGGCGGAATGGTTTTTCGGAAACCGCAAGATAGCACCAACAACGTTTGCGCCGGAACACGCCTCCTTTTTCGCTGAACCGCCCCCCGGAGCGCAAGGTCATTTCGACGTGCGCCCGTGGAGGGAAAAATCCGCTTTGCGCCGAGTGCAAGCTAGGAATGATACTTGCGTCACTGACAAAGTCAATTGCGCTGGGTGCAAGATAGGGCCCTCTGTCTTACTGTGAATCTGAAAACATGCTTTGGTAGATCTAGCCTGCTATTGACTCAAACTGCAGTTTTAAATGAATCCCTTTCAAAATCAAAATCCCTCAAACACAAGCTTGTGGGGGTGTATTTGTACCAAATGCTACTGTGTCGACTGTTTTGGATCAGTTAAGTCCTCCTTTAGACAACTGCCCTTGAAAACGGTTGCCGTGGTGTAGTCTAACATGCCTGTTTCGATCTCCCACTCAACATGTGGCTCCGTCTCAGAGGATGTCCATAACCTTAACCCCACAGACACGGGAGGGCCTGGGGAAGAGTCAGACGTCTCCTTCCTACAGGTTAACCAGACATGTCCACCTCTCTCCTCCTCTTCTCCTTCCTACAGGTTAACCAGACACGTCCACCTCTCTCCTCCTCTTCTCCTTCCTACAGGTTAACCAGACATGTCCACCTCTCTCCTCCTCTTCTCCTTCCTACAGGTTAACCAGACATGTCCACCTCTCTCCTCCTCTTCTCCTTCCTACAGGTTAACCAGACATGTCCACCTCTCTCCTCCTCTTCTCCTTCCTACAGGTTAACCAGACACGTCCACGTTTCAGGTCTCTCCTCCTCTTCTCCCTCCTACAGGTTAACCAGACATGTCCACCTCTCTCCTCCTCTTCTCCTTCCTACAGGTTAACCAGACATGTCCACCTCTCTCCTCCTCTTCTCCTTCCTTCCTACAAAGTGACAGGCCCAGAAGACATTCTACACACATAGTATAGAAAGCTTGTTTTCGACGCAGGCCTGATTATGATTAGACGAACGCACGCACACACAAATCCCCCCCATGCCTATGAACGCATGCAGAGGCTAATTGAAGCCATTTGAAGGACAGGAGGGAACAAGGGAAATCAATCGTTTTTTGATTGGCCAACTGGGCAGTTTTATAATTGACTTGTATAGATAGCAAGACAAATGGGCTATGGGCGCAAACAGAATCATTTCCATCCACTGGTACCAGCTGAAGTATGGATGGCTGTGGAAGGATGCATTCATCATGATGTGGCCCATTTCTGGCACCATTACGTCATTCCTTTTCCTCCACTCTCTATTGCATTTCCCCCGCACAAACAAATGTCTGGGACAGGACAGATAGCACTGATGTATCACCCTGCTCCACCGCTATCATGGGGAAGTAGGAGATATCACGGTGTACACGGGCATATATTTGAGGGGGTGGTTCCACGTCATTCCATCCATTTGAATGATTTTCTTCTTCTAATATTGATGCGTGTATGTGGCAGGGGGAGGAAGACATTGATTTGATGTTCATTTCTAATGTGTTTCAAATGCATTTCCAAGGACAGGTGTTTGTTACAGCCTTGAGTGTTGGTACAGGTATTCGTGATGAAGACTGCTGAGCAGTTGGCCTGCAGCCTCCTATGCTGATCTGTTCTGGAGCTGGGATGTGTTCTCTAATGTGTTCAGGAGCAGATGTCCACTGGATGAGTCATACATCCATTCTGCAAATTTGCCAGAGCAATTAACATGTCTCACCATCCACCAGAGGAGTACCACCTACAGCAGTATGACACACTCCTGGATGCCATGTCCAAACAGGGTTACGCGACCATGGGAGAGCTTCCAGTTTACTCAGAGTAATGAGGGTAAGTCTGTCTTTATGATCTGGCCAAACTCATGTCTGAGGTCTGGGTTTCAACAGATTGCATCAGTAACTGATCCTATCGGTCACAGTTCATCCTGATTTGGCTCCAATCACTGTGTGTGTGTGCGTGCACTTGTGTGTGTGTGGGTATGTGTACAGTATGAGTGTGTGTGTGCATACGTGCCTACTTTGCACAGATTGTGATGAAATCTCCCAACGCAGTCCATGGCGTCCCGGTGTTAATATATTGATCTCTGACCCCAGTAATCCCTGTCGGCCATTTCTGTTCGACTCTTCGCCCTTCAGTCTCTGTCCTCTTCCTCACCTTTTCATTCAAATACTTGAATTGAATGAAAACAGTGAGCTGACTGAGTCAAATCAAGTGCTTTCTTCTATCCGTTACCACATGCCTTCATAATCATGAGCCTCCATCTCTTCTGTGGACACACTAACTCCCCACCATCCATCCCTGCATCCCTCCACTCTGACATGCTGCCATCGGTGAATACAGACAACAAAGGGGTGTTCTTCTTTACTGATGACATGAAAGCAGAGCATGGAGGGCAAAGCAGAGGACAGCCTGTGGCCAAATCAAGTGCCAGAGAAAGTCAAACAGGCACTACTAAAATGGAATCGGTCCGTTTAAATGGTTTCGTTTTGCATAGCAGCAACATCAAATGAGCGAGGTTCTAGAGGCAGAGGGCGTGTGGATTTGGACTGGGTCTTGCCTGCCTACTGGAAGCTAGTAGAATACAGGGTTGCAAATCAATTGGTCTCAGTCAGCTTTAAACCATTTTACCCACCTTCATTTAATCAGTGGGGACACTCTAGTAATGGGAGGGAAGGTCAATTCTATAGCCTGATTGGCTGCAGTGAAATTAGAGGGAAGACCATCGATCATGACAAGATGAATCCTGCGCGTGTCTGGATTATTTGTGCATGTGTGGTGTTTATTTCTGTTTGTGTGTGTGTGTTTGTGTGACAAATTTGAGTTACAATCCTCTCATGGAGGTCTTTGAAGTGACATCTTGGTAGGGATGTGGATTAGGGCTTCCCCCCTGGCCAGGCTGGTCCAGACTAGGCTTGTGGTGCATGGCACATGATGCATGTGTGTGTTCACGTGTGATTAGAAACAGAAATTAAAAGAGAGAGTGTGTCACGCCCACACCGGGTTCCCAAGTCATTCCACCACAGCGCTCCTGCTCACCCGAATACTAATCACCGTCACCTGTTCCTCATCAGCAATCACCACCAGTACTTCAGCACACACCTCAGTTAGTCTGTGTGTAGCCTTGGACGTGGTAAAGGACTCCTTGTCTGCAATTTAGCAGCATAAGCCGCATTCTTTCTGTCTCCAGCGGTCTCCTCGTATTCGTGCCTGTCCAATAAACTACTGGTTGCACCAGTCATCTGTCTTTGGGTCTGGTTTACCCTGACAGAGAGAGCGTGATTGAAAGACAGAGACTGGAACTGTGCACAGATAGACAAAGAAAAAAAACATAATACAAGCCTGTTTGCTTCACTCTTTCTCTTTGTGAGTGGGCAGGAAACTATCCTTCTTCTTTTTATCCTTCTTTTTTGATCTGCAGAAGAACCCCCCTCTTTAAGGATTCTCTCCAGTTGCTGCTCCTGGTGGATTCTCTCCACTGCTCCTGATGCACATGTGTTTCTGAATTGTGTGTTGTTGGCACCTCTGGGTAGACAGTGGTCCCCTGGGGCCAGTGAAACCATCTGGGCATGCCTCCCTCCAAGTCCTGCTGCTTTACAGACACTGGCTGCCTGCACAAAGGACAGATTTGAAAGTGGCCTGTGATGTGTAGAGGAACTGGCACATGAGCCTGGGTCTCTCTCTGTGTGTGTTTGTGTCTACAGAACATTTTTGTATATCTATGCTTCATTTCTATCCCTCCCTTTCATCGCTTTTGTGTGTTCCCATGGCTACTACTTTAGCCATAGGATCTCTAGGGACATCTTCTTCCTGCCCCCAGCCCCCTAGATGTTGATGTGTAAGTTGGGCCTAGCCTGCAGCACCTCACAAACAGCACAAACACAGCTGCTCTCTTTCTAAGTGTTCCAGCTTTGCTTTTTTTCCCCTCTAGAAATGTTCCTGGAACCCTAGGGTGTGGAACACACACTCTCTAATGAAATCAGAATGATGCTATGGTCTGACCAGAGGCCGAACAACGTCACTCTGTGTCGGCTGAAGTGAGTCATGACACTTTGGGAAATCTCTACATAAATAACACACCTCGTCACCCCACACGCAATAAACACAGCTGATAGGAAGTGATCCATTACAGTTCGGTCTGGTTCTTTTGGCTTTGTCTCGAGTTCTCTCTGTCTCTCTCTCTCTATATGTCTCCCCCTTGCTCTCTACCTAGGGTCATATACGTTATTACTGTAAAGGGTTGGTTTTCGCGGAAGGAATTCTAGTAACACAAAGCCGAAACATATACACGCACACATGCATGCATGCACAGCCTCACTGTGACTGAGTTCTCAGAGTAGCTGGGGACCTGTGTGTGTGTGTCTGTATGTGTTTGTGTGTCTATGTGTCTGTTTGTGTCTATGTGTGTGCCAAGTTTCGCATTTCTCATATTCACACAAGTTAATAGGCTTAATTAGCGCCACACATTCATAAAGAGGGTGTTTTTCACATCCAATTATCTGCACATAAACTCGCTGATTCTATCCATCAGCTGGTTTTCATTACCAATTTAGTGGAACCTTATTTAGCCTTCCTATTCTCTTAACACTTGAAGCGCCGTACAGGTTTTCCCTAATTATAGCGCTGCCAGTTGGTCAAATGACTGCCGACTCAGACAGGGACGCTGTTACTATGATGATTGCTAGATGGCACTTCACTTCAGGTGCTTGCATTGTCTTGTCTTAAGAATTTCAGTGCCCAGTCTGACCTTGTGTTGTTCTGTGCATTTGACAATAAAGGACTTGAATTTGAACTTCTTCCACGGGGCCTAGAGTAAAGTTGTAAAATAAACTTACATTCAAGACAACTGTAACTGATTAAACTGTTGTTTGCTCTTCCACAGGTACACTCGTGCACTTTTTAAGGTTCATGTTGTTCAATTGTAACTTGTTTAACTCCATGCTCTTATGATTCTTCCCTTTGGCACTCATTGTTGGTTTTTTCACAATGTACAATCCATGTTTGACTACTTGCAATGTTGGGGATATCTCGTTGTTATGATCAGTGACCTATGCACTATTGTATTATTGTAAAGCTCTCTCTTGGAAGTCGCTTTGGATAAAAGCGTCTGCTAAATGAATAAATGTAATGTAAATGTAAATGTAATGTAAATGTACATTCGTCAATCTGTTACTCAGTTCAGTGATTATTATATAACGTTTGTTGTCTAGTTCTTCAATCAGTCACCAAAATGTTTTGATTATTTACGGTATTTAACCATGCTGTAAAAAAACATCTGATGAAGAAAACGGGCGTCCTTTATTTGTATGGCAGTCACTCAAATATTCCTATTTTGTGTCACTTTAGAAAGCTACATGGGAGGTCATGTCAGGTTCTTGAATCATAACTCCAGGACAATAGGACGGTAAATTCAGCTTGTCTTGATGATTGCCTGTGACTCTACCTGTGCCTCTCTATCTCTTCCTTTATCTCTACCTCTCTGTATCTGGCTTATGGTGCGAGATAGAGAAACAAGTCAATACAGATACAGATAGAAAGAAAATTAGGCTTTTGAATTTTTTAATTAGTACATGTATTCTTAATAGGGGTTGGGGGAAAAATCTATTTTTGGGGGGATTATTTTGTGGATTTTTTTCAAAGATCTCGGGAAAATCGTAAATCAATTTTTAATTGAATTGTGACCCCTAGAATCAATTCCAATCCCATTTCCCTTAGCCCATTCCATATGAATAAGATGCATATCTGGTGAAATGCTGTGGATATGGGCTTGACCACGAATATCAATTACGAATTCGCAACTTTGCAAGACCACCAACTAAGAAAATCTAATGTTTGCAAAACTTGTATCCGTAGGTGCTGATAAATACATTTTAGACTCATGTCAGCAACAGCAGAGGATGGAAAATACACAGCGACGGTATTTAAAGCTGCCGCAGTCACACATAATACACAACGCCTGGACACAACGGCCGCTGAGGACCTGCGGATGAGACACACGTATTATCGCCCTCATCTGTTGCGCTGCTGGTCATGGCAACATTGAACTGTACAGACACAAATGTATTCACACACACACACACACACACACACACACACACACAAACACACACACACGCACACACACAGAGAGAAGACACAAGACAGCACAAGAACCAACACCTACCCCAGCTGCCTGCTAGGATTTCTGAGCTAGTTTGTGGAGACCATTTTCTCAGAGAGTGACTTATGGAAACAGTCCTGCAGACCCACGGGTTCTCCATTATGGATGAGAAGATGTCACCTGGGAAATCATGGGCAAGGCCATGAAAGTGTACACTCACAAAATGGTCTGGTAACACAGGAACACTGTTATGTGGGTGGATGCTGTGGGTCCTGATCCTCCTGATTCTTTCTCCTTCACAGCCTGCACAGCACTGCCCTCCGTAGGTCGAGGTGTGGAATCTGAAGAAGTCTCTAGTCTACCCTATTGCTGTGAAAGTACGAAGTCAATGAGGTCAATTGCCGAACACAAGTTCAAGACAAAATCAAAGTATTTATTACAGAAGCACAGGGGTGATATCATAATATTGCAAACAAACACAGGTGACACATCCAATCACTTTTAAATATCAATTTCTTACATTACTATACATCCTGTATGAAGCAAAACACCCAGCTATATATTTGGTCACCCAAAATCACCTTGGTTTACAAATCCCCCCCCATCTTACAAATCTAGCAACTGCACAAACTCACTTGTTACACACACTCTCTTGGGCACACACACACACTGTTTTTGAATGACAGTTCCAATTTCTGTGCTGACTGTGCAGGTTGCCAGGTTGAGGATTATCTGAATTCCAGCTATACACAAATAGCAACAGCTTGTGTGGCATGGACTGAAGATCACTCTCTGGGGGTGAGGATTTCAAAATTGCTATTGACTATATTTTGTCAAAGTACATGTTTGAATGTCCTGGAAATGACAAAAAACGATCTCAAAATAAATTACTGTCAAGTTTATCTTTTTGAGCAATGCATTCTCTCTTGCACAGAGGCTTAACGTTTGAGCAGTATTTCCTGGAGACCCTGGGCTGTCCTCTCTCTCTCTGGCCATCTGGGTTCAGATCATCCACCAAACTCTGGTAGCCCCAGGGGACCAACATGCTTCATGTGATGTAACTCCAAAAACCTTTTGGAATTAGCACATAACTAACTGATACACAGTGTGTGTTTACACATACACACACACAAACACACTCATAAGCAGAAAAATGTATCCAGTCTGAAGATTGAATAGTAAAGTGAGACAGGCCTGGTGTGTGTGTGTGTGTATCAGTATGTATGTAGTGGTCTGTGTGTGTGTGTTGTATGTGTGTGTATCAGTATGTATGTATTGGTCTGTGTGTGTGTTGTATGTGTGTGTATCAGTATGTATGTATTGGTCTGTATGTGTGTGTTGTATGTGTGTTGTATCCAGCTCTGTATTTTTATAATAAATGAGTGTTACCAGGGGGAAGATCTGTCTCTGGTCTTCTTCCTGCAAAATAAACCAAGTTCTGCCTGGTGTAGGGGGAGATTGGGGTAAGATGAGCCCATTTTACTGACTTTGTCCTCCAGGCAAAGAAAAATGAGACCGAAGTAAATGGAAGTAAAATATCTACCTTTATTTCAGGATGTCTCCCGTTAATCAAAATGATAAATGTGCATCTATAACAAAGTGACGTCAGTGATGCTTACATTCTGAGTTCTCAATTTTTTATGTTCAGTTTGGTTGATGATTTTCACCTGCTGTTTGTTGGAGCACCCTATTTGTTCGATACAGTTACCCATGTGAGGTATTGTTTTGTGTCTACACAACATCATAAGCCTTCTATTCTGAGTATTTAGATATAGATAAATAGCAATGACCTGTCTTGACCTTGTGGTCATTTCTTTGACCAACCGAGTATCTTTTCCTAGTTCTTGCTTGTACCTTTGCTCTGGGTTTTGTATTAATACCTAAGATTGACAGATTCTTGACTTGCCCTTTTGTACTTTTGCCTCGGACTTTCCTGTTACTAAAGTAAATGACGTGAACTTTGCAAGGAACCATCCTGCTGTCTATCCGTTTTGTGTTCATTGCACTCTTCTTGCAGGTCTCCAAGCCTAATTAGGTTGAGGTAGCTTCTTCAGCACATCACTTTGTGGGAAAAAAGACTTCTTCCTTGAATGCAAACGTGTGTTTGTTCTTGCAAACGCTCCTCTGGATTCTTCTGAGAAATCCTGCCTTCAAGTTTCTCAATCAAGCTAATGTACTGGTAGCTTAATTTCCGCTCATTTCCGCTAATTTCAAAATGAAACAACAACACCATCGAACAGATCTGAGATGTCCTGTTCTCTCCTTTCATCATCAGAGCTCTCATACTCAGAAGCATCATCGAGTGGGACGGGAACATCATCCTCAGAGCTTCCAGTTTCTTTGATCGTGCTGGGCTTTTTTTCCTGGCGGCTATTTTCTCTCTCTTCGTGAGCCCTTTCAAGTGTGTTTCACGTCTAAGTGTGTTTCAGTTGTATATCAGTTAGGATTCTTGTCTTCACACGCTTCCACTTGGTTTGTGCCCTGTAATGCACATAACAGCAGTGATGGAGGTTGAAGCAGAGGGTACTCGATCATCTGCAGTAGCAGGCTGTATCTCAGGGTTTGACTGGTCTGATACCATGGATGGCTCAAACTCTGCAAGTCTAAAAGTCTAGATCTCACCTATACAATGTACAGTTGTATGCCTTGGTCGACACACTTTTGAGAAGGATTACTTTTTTTTCCAGTTGACGGCAAATCCCAATTGGCTGAAGTTCTTCACCAGAGAGGTCGTGCTCTGAATAGCCCTGTCCGGAGACTGGGCTAGAACTAGCAGGTTGTCAAGGTACTCCAAGATGCGTACCTCTCTATGCAGCCTCAGTTCTACAGCCGCGGCCACACATTTTGAGAAGCCAATGTGTAACTGAATGGCAGGCACTGCATGAGTGCTCGTACACCTTTCCTTCAAAGGTGAACTGCCGACATTTCCTATTTCCACACTCGAAAGTCTGATTGCCACATGGAAATACACATTCTGTAGGTCTATGCTGATAAAAAAAAATGCGCCTCTCTGTACACATGCCTGAAGGCATTGGAGGTCTAGGGATGGTCCAGTTTTCTCTGGAAATACGGGGAAACCAGATCCACCGCTATTCCCCTGGTGCTTCTGTCAAATGGTTTATGAGTTTCATTTCCTTTTCCTCCTTCTTTTTAATCTATTTAGGCAGGGTTGACCTGTCAATATTTCTAAATCTTTTCCCGCTGGATTTTCCAGCCTTGACATCAGTGGCTCATCATGGGGTAAGGTAAACCATTGGCTCATTTGACCCCACATTATGTGAAAGCCTGGAAAACAAGTTTAGTAAGTTTAGTCATTTAAGTGAATCTTAGGGCTAAATGATTCACACGGTTTAATTTGCTGGTAAATCATCAACTTGTATGATATTCATTTTTTTCGCTGGATAAATTGCATTTACATAACTGGCATCATATAGAGCATTTTGTTTGAAAAGTAAAAGTGAGAGTGTGTGAAAGGCATTACTGGAACCAACCTCAATCCTGCAACAACAAGTCTCAATGAACCTCTACTGTCATCTTGTGGTATTAAATGGAACTGTGTGAGTTGAACTCTTGGCTGCCTTGCACACCTTGCTCCTGGATATGTACCCTCCTGAAGGTTTGCAATCCATACCCCAGTTGACACAAAAAGTATTAATCTTGTCAACCAGCTAATTACTAGAATCGGTAAAGTGGAATTAGGGTTTAAATGAAACCCTAACCCTAACCTACAGGATGGACGCAATCTAAATAGGGTTGAGCCGTCCTTCTTTAATTGATGGACCAAAATAGATATACGTGCACATAACAACATATGTATACACAAAAAGTATAGAGAGGGAGAAGAAGAGAGGAAACACGGAGAACAGGCTTTACATATGTTTGCATTTATTTCCATCCAAACACAATTGTAATCATCGTAGCAGTAGTTTTCATCATGACTTGTGAGATTGTTTTATAAATCATTTCATCAAAGTCGCTTGTAAAAAAATCAAAGAACTTACTTGAACTAAAGCATCTATAATATTACAATATACTGGTAGTATAATAGTAATAATAATAATTATAATGGTAATGATACTTCTATATGCCTTGCTTTTATAATCACATTATTATCTCTCGCACACACAGCCCCATAGCCTCTTTCAGCAAAGCTGCGGGTACAAGGAGCAGTGCGTGTCTGTAGCCCACAGTACTCTCTCTCTCCTGATGAACACACAAGAATGGAGGTCAGAAACTCGACAGAGAGCGACAGAATAAAAGAAAGGAGGCCCGTTGGGACTTGACACTGACTCGGAGCACGAGGGAACCTGGAAGCCAAGACAGACGTGGTTCAGCTTACTGTGGGACATATTTACAAACAAACTTGGAATGGTGTTCTGCATAGATCCACGGGATGGGTCATGTTACCATGGTGAAACCAGAGGGATGGAGGGCAGAGAGAGCCGGAGTGGGAGAAAGGGTCTAGACGACCTCACTCTGGTGCAAATATGTTGGGGTAAGAGGCATTCATAGATTTTTACTGTAGACCCCCCCTCCCCCTTCCAGACACACACACACACGCGGACACACACTCACACAAATCCATGCACACTCACTCTGACACAGAACATGACAGAAATGTAGGACATTCTGAAAGCCATACTCCAGTCATTGGTGTGACAGACTCTCTAATCAATTAAGCCTAAAATATTACATTGGGGACTTCTGTGAAAACAAAAGTAATAAGTACATAAATATATCGCATCAGAGCTGCGTGCATGCATGTATTACCGACATATTAATACTGTGTCAAATGCAATTTTTGTCTAGTTTACATCCACGGGAGTCTATTTGTCTAGTTGTGGACATGAGGAGCTTATGAAAGTATACTGTGCAAAAGGTATCAAGGACAACACGGTGTGGCACCAACACACTATCATGATGAGTGGGCATCACTGTGTCAAACACGTGATGTCGATGTATATTGCATGTATGTGTGCCTGTGTGATTATCATGTATGTGTATCTGTGTGATTACGATGTGTGTGTGTGTGTGTAGGCCTACTAGGGATGAAACGGTTGTCGGTTTTACGTAAATCACGGTCAAATTACCGATGCTTAGTAGGCTATTCCTGTTTCAAATTCCCGTTTCAAATTTTAATTATTATCAAAACCGTAGTTTGATTACCACTGTTTCACAGTAAATACTGTCCAAACCTATCAGAAATCCTGTGTAGCATCGAATGCTGTTTTTGTTGATTTTCTACTACAACCAGCAAGACATCAAAACCAAGTACCACAGTAAGCATGTACTTACTCTGTGTAGGAAGAAATGGACAAACAATGCTGTTCATTTGATTTGTTTACATTTTTGTGTTGTTATTCAAATGTTAACAGCTGCAGGGTTTGTTTATGGTTACATTAGTCTTGTATGCACATTGGTTTACTTGTGTTGCTTTTAGATGCACATTTGTTTTGCTTGCTTAAGGTTCTGTTCATCTAAACCTGTACGATAAACTTTTACCTCGGGTCACATGGTGCCATCTTTAATGGTCCAATTCCAATGCTCATGCACACATAAAGTGTGATTTTTTGTGCTGTTTGTTGATTTTTCAATATAAAACTTGAAGAAATAATTTCAGTTATTATGAGTTTATTATCAATTTTTTTTATGTATCCAGCAATACCATGAAAATACTGATAACCACGATAATATTGGTCACTGTAATCGTGATATGAAATGTTCATACCGTTTCATGCCTACAAAACCGTGATTGATTGATGTTAGGACAGATAGCAATCCTCATTTGTCCAAGGTGTGATGAGAACATTAGTTCATTCACAACCTTAACCTGATAGAGAGGTATGCCAGATGAACACATGAAAACAAATATGCTGCAATATTCCTGTTCTATCCTTTAATGTCCCTGGTCTGTTCCAGAATGCCATTAGTCTGTTGTAGACTCTCACCGCTCGGTTCTAGAATATTCCTGATCTGTTCCACAACGTTCTAGATTTCATCCTTCATGTTCCTACAGTAATTAAGGTGATTTGTGGTCTGACACTTGAATATTCTTCAATCAGAGATGGAGTTTGCCTGGTCTGTAAACATTCCTCAGTCAGATATGGGGTATTCCTGGTCTGTAAACATCCCTCGGTCAGACGTTGAGTATTCCGGGCATTTTCTAGAATGTTCCTAGGTCAGCTCAGTAGATATTCTGACATATCGGGTGTCTTCAGTGTTGCTACTGTTCAGTTTAGCCACAGAACATCACTGTCTTCCCACATTTGCCCTATGCTGTCCTGATTTTTGAGAAAAAGCCAAAGACAAAATCCTCACCTATAGATCACTGATGGAATGGCATGCTGTGTGCTGACTCACTAACACATGAGAATGAGAGAAGTTATAATGTTCTGTTGTCTCCTCCAGGCTAGCTGCCAGCTACTCCTAGCAACCAGCCCCAGGAGAGCTGGCAGGAGCTATAGTAGAAAGCTTCCTTTCTACTTGCGTCTGTCTGGACCTCTGTGCCCAATCCTCCAATAAGCAATAAAACAGATAAACTAAGAATAAAATCAGCCCTTTAATGAACATTTCTCATCAGCAGAACAGGGCCAATCAGGACCAGCCACCTGCCATTAGTTCCTCTTCCCCACACAGACTCACACTCTCAACTGCTCTGTGACTTCAGAAATGTTGATGTTCGAAAACATTACAAACACCTACCACAACCAAGAAATGAACTTTCGTTGCCTCTGAGGTTGCCAATCTCAGCATACTGCGTTAACTATGATATGCCTCCAACCACATGTATGTCATGCATAGACATCTATGCATGACAGGGAGAGATTGTGTGTGTGTGTGAATGTGTTTATGCATGGTTGAGTCAGTGAGTTAGTGCTGATATATAGTAATGTAGATAATTCCATAAGAAGCCCTTTATTTGGTGAGAGAGGAGAGAGGTGTGCCTGGAGAACAAATAGAAATAGGGACGTGCAACAGGAGGCCAGGGGTTGGTTGTAGTCATGACAACTACACATGGGGTGGTGCTAGGGTCAAAACAACAACTTTTATAGCGTTTCAGAGAGCCTCCACATGCACTAAACACAGACGATGAGTAAAGAAAAACAATCGGAACTGAACAGTGCGCTTTAGTTTCTCATTGCAGGCATGGGAAATATAGAGGATGTGTGTGTGTGTGTGTGTGTGTGTGTGTGTGTGTGTAGAGGGGACAGAGAGGAGCCTGTCTCTCTGAGGGACGTCACCGCCAGGCCAGTGGAGCAGCTGTGGTCTACAAGAGGAAGTTTACTCCAACATTGATGGTGATTCAAACCAAAGGTCATGACCTTTAGTAGGCCTAGAGCAGGACTGACATCATAGAAAGGGGACTTGGGGTGGACACATACAGACACACACACACAAACACACAAGCATACACGCACACACATACACATACAAACCTACACAAACACACATACACCCCCGTACACAAACGCCCACATGCACATACACGCATGTGAGCATCCATTCACACACACACACACACACATCTGCTTTGTAACATGAACTGGATACAGCTATCCTATGTGGATGAAACATTTCCTTCCTGCACGAGAGATCCCGAAACAAACATTAAGAATGAACATTGACAGAGAGGACATTGGAGTAGTATTCCATAGCCAGCCAGTGCAACAGAAAGCCAAAATAGAACACAGTGTAGAAAAGTTTAGTGAGAGAAACTCAACAGCGAGGAGACCTTAGTCCCCACTCCAACAAAGGCTGCACCATGGTTCGTGGTTGTCCCTTGTCCTGCCCACTGGGTTGCTTATGTCCCTTAGTTTGTTTGTCTTCATTGATTTGCATGTCTTCCTTTGTGTCCAAATATCACACCTCTCTGTGAAACTACATTCCCAGAAAGCACTGCACAGAGGTATTTCCCTCTGAAATGGACATTTCTCTCCATCGGGGGGATGGAGGGGGGAGGGGGGGGAGGGATTGCGAAAAAATGGGGAATACTAACCCTGCCCACTCCCCTCCATCTCAGCCCTGACCCTCCCTCGATTCAGTCATTCCTCATTGGCTGGGCTCTCTTCCAGAGGCGTGATGGTGGGGAGGCCCAGCCCCGTTGCATTGTGGGATGCGGTGAGGCTGGCCACAGTGTGCAGCAGGACCAGAACCAGCAGACAAAATCGGAGGCGGCTGGACGACAGTCTGCAGGCGGCGGAGGAGCTGAGCGAGCTGCGCTGCTCGCACGACGGGTGAGTTCGTCTGAGGGTGCCACGGGAACCGTTCTCCGGTTTCGAGTCCCACCGGATGTCACAGCACTCTTCCGCGGCAGCCACACCTGAAGGGTAGTCCTCCAACAGTCCTGAGGGAGAGAGAAGCACACATGGACAGATGAAGCACACGTGAACAGATGAAGAAAACACGACGGACTTTGCACAACTACGTACCGTAGATCGGACTCTGATCCACCAGAGAAGACCCACGGTCAGAAATATTAATCTATCAGGCATTGCACAGTCAGTCGGTGAACAAGTTAAGAAAGCTTTATTGCTTGCGGCCGCAAGGAGACAAAGCATCACACGCCATGGTGCCACAAAGTTTGTTCGCTAGCATGTTGCTACTAGCTACCTCAACAAACATTTATCAAAAGTTGTCATTTCAGCAGATATTAAAAGTATTGAATGTATCTTCACACCTATTTGATTCATTCAAAAACAGACATTTGGGGGGTGAATATTTGTAAAAGGAACACATAAAATGCACTTACTGTGAGCAAATACAGCTGAGTATGTGTGACAGACCCAGGTCACATAGAGTACCATTGAGTGGACAGGATGTGCAACTGCTCCAGACCATGCTTTAGTGTGTGCGCATGTGAGAACGAGTCACAAAAACATGCTAGTGGAAGTAGCGAAGAGTCTGCTCGGTATTAATCTGGAGCGTTTGATGTTAAAATGCTTAAGCCTGATGAAAGGGCCCATGTAATTAAACCTCTGTCACTGATCTGACAAGGCCTGGTCTCACAGCTCAGTGCAGAAATGACAACACACACACATACACTCTTCCCGGCACGCACTTACGCTCACACACAAGCTCTCTCTGTCTCTCTCATACACAGAAAGACATACACACGAGTTTGGCGGGACAGGAAGGGGTCAGTCAATTCTCCAATCTAATAGCACCAATCATCATGGATTACGGTGACTGACCCCACATTGACCCATAACGGCAACATCCTCCCATCACTCCCTTTCACTCCCAATCTGCTCGGACACAGGCAGTTATACAATGGGGCATGTTGTTGTGTCTTATGACCACTGTGTGGCGCCAGTGACACGCCAGTGGGAGCTCCACTGCGTTGGAAACGTCTGACATCTGACTATAAAGGCAGGACTCTCTGTCTATGTGTCTGTGACTTCCTTATACTGGCCAATCGGACACTGTCTGAAGTCAGGCAGGTGTGTTGCTCAGGACCCAAGGACTTGCAGTGTCGAGTTTGAAGTTGTTTGGAGGAGCGATCAGGGACAAACAAATCGAAATATCAAAACTTTTGTGTGTATCTGTGTGTGTGTCTGTGTGTGTGTCTGTGGCTCGATTATCTCCAGAACAGGGCATTGTATGAAGTTAAAATTCAGCAGGTGTATTGTATTATCTTTTTTTGAAAGTGCCTTGCCTTTTCCAAACTGTTTCAATGAACGACATCCCAGATGGATATGTGTAACAAACCAGGTTAGGTGTATAGCTCAGCACCAAAGAACATATGGGAAGTTCTTTGGATGAGCGATTCGCGAGAAACAAATATAAACCCATTTGCCGCCGATGGGCACCACACCAGTAGAATAAAATAACACAAGGGAGGAAACGCAGATGCAATAACTTGCGCGTGCGTGTGCATCTGTGCGTGTGTGTGTGTGCGCCGCGTGTGTGGCACCTACCTGTGCATATAAAACTGGGGCTGCCTCCGTGGATGAGATCGTCGTTGTCGGGCAGAATGAAGGGGCACCTCTGCTGCACCTCCAGACAGTACTGACCACAGGGGATCCTGCTGCTGCAATGGATCTGACTGACGGGGAAGTACTGGGAGCACAGCCAGGGCTTATACACCGTCTGGATGTGAGAAGGGGGAGGAAGAGAGAGTAGGAGGGGAGGGGGGGGAGGGGGAGGAAGAGAAGGAAGGAAGGAAGGAGAGAGTATAGATTAGAGGTTGTGTTGCCATTGATAGCAGCGTAAGAGGGCGGACTCGCGCACACACCGAGGTATACACGCACGCACATCCGTGACCTCTACAGATATCGATCCCGTTGAATTGATGGAAACTTGGTGTGTGCCTTCCCACAGCGTAAGACTCCGGTGGGAGGTCATCCTTCTTTCTGTCTCTCTGTCTACACACACACACACACACACACACACACACACGCACACAGTGTACAGTAGCTCTTTGTACTTAACATAAAACAGGGCTGTCTTCCAGGTCCCACAACACACAACGCTTTTTTCCAACTACCTTTTCCGTTTCTCCTCGCCTGCACTCTAACACTCTCCTGCCCCTTTAACTGTCCTCTCTCTCCTCTCTAACCACGTCCTCTCCTTGAGTACAACTACCACCTCTCCTCTTCCCTAACCCCTCCAACTCGTCAGAGCACTTTTACCAGCCTTCTCATCCGGAAACGTGATTGGAGGCAGCGTGGCCACAGGCCTACAGAGGGCCATGCTAGGCCCTGCCAGGCTGACACTTGTATGCGGGCGCATCTTCTAACTCCCCGTGCCACTCCCCGGTCTCCCAGCGGCACTCAGCCCTGGTAATTAGCTGCTGGTTCCGGTGTTTCACTCCAGGGAGCGCCAAGCGAGTTAGCTCCCACCGCAGGCCAACCGTCACGCCTCGGCACACCCCACCCAATCACAGATCATGTCACTCCACTACGCTGATGAAATATTTATCATGTGTTTGTGTGAATGTGTGTGTGTGTGTGTTGGAAGCAAAGAGAAACACGGAGTATCACTTCAGTGAGAGTCTATTCGTCTGTCTAAATTATGTTTTCCATTGTGTCTCTCTTCATGTCAACATATAAATCATATAGTGCCGTTTGGGGGTGGGCAAACAAGACCAATTCTTTATCAAATATTTATCAAATGAAGCAGGTAAGGCCCACACACTATACTTTGTAGTGCACACTACATGAAGAACAAACAAGCACACAATCACACATCCACATCATGTATACAACACATACACAAATGCAAACACATAAGCACACAAAAACAGAGACTGACAATTGGGTTTAATCATTTGATTTGAGATATAAATGTAAGAAAGATGAACAAACACACACACATAACATTGCTTTCTGTATGAGCTTGGCTCTCAGTATGTGAACATCAAACAGGGTCACATGACTATCATCATACAACGTAGCGCATCCGCACATCCTTGAAATTTCTGTGACATGAACACACTGGGCCTCAGAGACTGTGTATGCTAGCGTCATGCTTAGTTTGTCTGCCTGCACAGAAAGAGGTGGGAGAGACCCTCAACCCAGTCCTGTCATTTGTACCATTCAGCGTTGTCTCATATAACACTGACCTCCCAATGTCAACGTGAGTAAGCATGCGTGTGGGAGCAGCGTATGTGCGTGTGTGTGTGTGGGGGGGGGGTGGTGGGGGGGGCGGGGCGGACGTCAGGGGATGTAGAGGGCGTGTATGTATTCACCAGCGTGTGTTTATCCCACTCAGCAGTATCTCATTTGACGATGTCAAAGTCGAGCGTGTGCTCTGCCCGTGGCTCCTCACCAGGGGGGGGGGCGGGTCGCGGACGTCTGAATGATCAATGACATCACAGCAGATCGCTGATTGCCTCCTAACACGACGCACAATCTCTTACAGTAACAAGTCGTCTCAACAGCACAATGCCACGCTGTGTCCGTCTAAACACGAGCAGAACATGCTACAGGTTTTACATGATGGGCGCTGAGTTTTACTGCAGCTCCTAGTGGCCTAATTCTGGGTCGAAGATGACACAGACCTCTGAGAAGAGAGCCTTTCCTCCCGTCCTTTCCTCCCGTCCTTTCCTCCCCTCCTTTCCTTCTTTCGACTCCGCTCTTCCTCCTCCGTTGCTGTAAAGCCCTCTAAGGGACCTCCACCAGCCCATCAGTCCACGCCAGTCACTTGTGATAAATTACTCAGGATCCCAGAGAGAGAGAGAGAGAGAGAGAGACAGCGAGAGAGAAAGAGAGAGCGAGAGAGAGTAAAGAAGGAGAAGCGAGAGGTTGCATAGAGAAAAAGATACAGAGAGAGGGAGATGAAGTGTAGACATAGAGATAGAGAGAGAGGCGGTTGACCTTGAACATGGCGGGGTTTGAGATTGAAGAGGAGCCAATATTTACTTGGTCTCAGAGGGAAGAGAGGGAAGAAAAGTTGCAGGAAAAAGTCTCTCAATACTTTAACACTTCTCCCGGACTGCTGTATGTGCTCTCTCTCTTTCTCTCTCTTTTACTGCATCTACTGTCCTCTTCGTAACACTTTCTTTCTACCTCTCTTTCCCTCTCTCCCTCTTACCTCCCTCTCTTCTCAGCTATTTGGCCGACAGAGGAGAGAGAGGAGCTCTCCTGCTGGATGGATCATTCATGAGAT
>CAEFZP010001460.1:307500-325000 GCA_903064625.1 Mallotus villosus | reverse complement strand
ATCTATAACTGTAACCAAGCACATTCTGTGGATGCAAATGAACCATAGGAACGGGGACACACAGATCTGTGCCATGTGAGACATACAGTGTCAACTGTTTGCAAACCACCAAGTTGAATCACTGTAGCAGGACTGAAAAACCAACAGGAAATGGGTTTGTGTGTGTGTGTTTGTGTGTGACACTGACACTGTGCTAATGAATACAAACTGAGACACATTGAACAGGCCACCCGGTTAACAAGCTCAGAGACATGTTGTTTCCTTGGTAGATGATTGATTCCGGACACTGGATGCTGTAGGCTAGCCACTGCTAGCATGCTAACACACCACATACTATTAGCTACTTACTGTTAGCATACCAACACCATTTTGTATGTCAGTGGTGCCCTACAGTATGTACTGTTTTCCATATCTCTCGATCTATCTCTCTGGTGGGTACATTTTATATTTATTACAATATAAGCATGTATTAGCTTATGGGGTGTTGGAGTAATAACAGGCGGGGAGCTAGAGAGATGGGATCTGTACCTGATGTAGCGATAGCACATAGCTGATGACGCGACTGTTACTCTAACCCATATCATATGTAAGGTTTTCCTGAGAATATTCCTTGCAAACATATTCCTGGAACAGCCCTGTTACATTCTGTGACACTGTTATAGGCTGGTTGGGACAGAGTCCGAACAAACAGTCATGGAACAGCACTGTTACACTGTTACACAGAGACTGAGACTGGGACAGAGTCGGGGACAGAGACAGGGACTGATTCAGAGTCCAAAAACAAGGAAACAGCGAACAAGTGGCAAGGAAAGGGATCAAATTAGGCACCTATTCTGTCAAGTTACAAGAAGCTCCCCTCTTTCTATCCTGTCGTCCCTGTCCTGCACACACACACACGCACGCACGCACGCACGCAACGCACACACACACACACACACACACACACACACACACACACACACACACACACACACACACACACACACACACACACACACACACCAACACACACACACACACACACAGACACACATACATACAAACAAACAAACAAACAAACAGGGGGGAGTATCTAGGGCATCTCACCCCAGTGCTGCTGCCTGTGTCTAACCCAGTTCTGTTCTGCTGAGTTTGGAGTAGGAGGGTGAATTAAAACCCCTCCTTCCAGGAATGTGACATCCGTGTTCCTCCAGGATGAAACAGGATTTCCTGGGGGAGTGCATTCATGTTCTTAATGGGTCCCATGCAGGCTTCAGGGACCAGTCGTGGATTATCTGCACTGCAGAGTCATCATGGTTAAAAAAGAGATTTGATGATCTCATCACTCCTCCCACCACCCTCTATCTTTCTGTGTCTCTCCTCCCCTCTCTTCTCCTGGAGACAGAAAAGAACAGACAGAAAGTGGGCCAGGAAACGGTCCAGGTCGGAAGTGAGAGACAGGAACAGACTGTCTGGCAGGTTCAGACAGGAATAAACTGGCTGGCAGGTTCAGATAGGGTTAGCTGTCTGGGCCATTACACACACAGGCACTCCTGCATCCAATTATGCCCAAAACGTAAAAACTTAAAAGCATATTTCCCAATATATTCAAACACGCTGGCCTTGCCTTTCCACCTCTTGTTCTAACTGAGTCTCCAATGGCCCACCTCTCTTCCTTCCAGAGGGACAGAGAAAAACAGGATATAGAAACACGTGTTTTGTGGTGTTGACATTATCCGTGCAGGTCAGTTATGGTTATTTGCTTTGCAGCTGTTTTCATAGGTCGCGCACAACCTTGTGATCAGTAAGCAACAACCTCAGGCAGGTGCAAACTTCTGGTTTTGAAATGAGCAGTGTCACTTCATCATCAACACGGCAGAGGGGTGCACTTTGGTGCACAGCCCCTTAAAGAAAGGGAAACATACCAAATTGAAGTGAGAGAAAGAGAGAGACAGAGAGAAATTGGAGCCCTCTCCTCGCTTTCTCTCTCTCTTTCTCTCTCCCCCATTTCTGTCTGTCTCTCTCCTACCCGTTTTATCTGTCGCTCTCTCTTGCTCTCTCAGGACCGCTGTGTACAAGATTGAAGTTAGATTCTGATGTTCTCATTTAAGTCTTAATGAATGGGTTAGTATGCAGCTAGGGCTCTACAATGCTGGATTCACACTAAAACTGATATCACACACGCAAATGCACACATACAGTATGCACACAATTGCATCAAAGCATGCAGACACACTACACAGAGAGGATTCAGAAACACCACATAGATTGAGTTATTCAGACATACGCATGACATATAAGTCATGCAACAACATAATGTACGCTGCAGAAATACAGTACACCAACACACCCTTTTCTCGATCCCCATCCATCGCCCACTCTCTCATACACACCCACTCTCTCATACACACCCACTGTCTCACACACATACACACACACACACACACACACGACTGGTCTCCCGATTATGAAATGTCAGGGCGGTCGCTTGATTATGGACTTTTGTCTCAGCTGCATGACTCCTTTAGGCAACAACTGTAGCATATTAATATTTCACTCGCTCTAATGACTGCCTTGTTTACAGATGTATCTATGAACTGTTTGTCATTGTCATCAACTGTAGGTAAGGTTTCCTCCAGGCCTGGAGTCCAATTAAACAGATAAGCCGCTGGCGGGGATATTTTTCTTTTTCTATAAGATATGAACTTTGTGTGTTTGTGTAATCTAATTGGACACGTTGGCCCTTTCTGTATTATATAATTACGCAGGGCTGTGATTTACATATACAATGGGAGCAGCAGTGGTCTGCGAAGCTGGCGCCCTCAGGACGTCTGTGTGGTTCATGACTGGACGCGCGCATGTATCCTTGCACATCCGTGTTGGGGGGAGGGAGGCGGTCATTAATGTAACCAAGGAAACTCACTCTGCGAAATCGAGGCGGGATGCGGTGTGTACAATTGCTCGTGACTGTGTGAGACGGTGTGTACGTGTGTACGTTTGTGTGTTTGTGTGTGTGGGTGAGTGTTCCCCTGTGTCAGACTCTTCTCTCCATAATCCAGATATTTTCCACTCTACTGCTCCTATTGTAGTAAGCAGGCGGGCCGGTAGGGCCCTTTCCTCTGTGCTCCCTCTGGGCTCCAGCACCACACCGCACCACACTGCCGTCAGCTGCTAATGCTTGGCTTTCAGGCTTAATAAGCAGCTGTAACCCTCCTGGGAACGACCTCTTAAAGGAGGGATGGGATATGCTATTCTTTGTTGAAGACAACCAGACCTAATCTAGGATCATGACGAATTTGAGATGCAGCACTGCATGTGAGCTAGTTTGCATTATCTTTCCCCTGGTCCCGACCTTTCCATCACACACAACAAATCAGATATATTATGGTTTGAATATGTATGTCTAAAATGTACACCCAGCAACGATGAGGCTGTGTTCCAGCGTGAGTCGGAGAATGTATCGTACAGATCACGCCCTGGCTCTCCTTCTACACTGTATTGATCCACTATGGATCAACAACTAAGCTAGTGCAATGAATATCTTTCGAACTCCTCTGCTCTCGGGGCACGAGAATACCTTTCATAAATTCAGAGCGAGCCCATCCCAGCATTGTGTTACAACTTGATGTTCCGTCTTTTGCCTCTCCGGAGTGTACTTAGTTGTGTGTGAATCCATTAGTGTTCGCCACTTCACTTTGGCAAACGGTCGCAAACTAATCCTGGTGGATTCAACCCACTAAGAGAGACACTGTATATTTGGCACCTAACCTGACCCGGTAAACACCTCTGCTGTTGCAGCTTTGTAGCCGAACCTTCTCCCGGTTCGCTTCGACTGCATTTCTCTGCCCACTTGTTTTACACTTACTTACTAGCTAGCCTGTAGCTCTTTCGTCCATCCCCCTCCTCCTCTCTCTCTGTCCACCCAGTGCTCCCTCTCCCCTCCCCGCTTGCCTCGCACCCTCTTATCCATTCCTCCATACTAACGCACAAATAAACCTGGGCCTAAGTGTGATGGATTCTCTGTGGCGGAGCAGTGTCTGTGCTTTGAGCCCCCGGCTCGCTCAGCCACGACAATATGTTTTATGAAATTGAAAATTTGGAGCATAAATCTGCAGTCACAATCCCCAATGAGTCTGTTCTATTCCATTATGCAAATCAGGCCGTCTCTCTGTGCGTGTCACTCCTGGGGATTTATGAAACAGAGGCAGACATTTCCAACCGGCACACACCCTGCTTCATTGGCACGGGCACCGTCGCCTTGCACTCGTCATCCCAGCACCCTGCTCCTCCACACCCTAACCCAGCACCCTGCTCCTCCACACACAGCACCCTGCTCCTGCACACCCAGCACCCTGCTCCTCCACACCCTAACCCAGCACCCTGCTCCTCCACACCCTAACCCAGCACCCTGCTCCTCCACACCCTAACCCAGCACCCTGCTCCTCCACTCCCTAACCCAGCACCCTGCCTCTCCACACCCTAACCCAGCACCCTGCTCCTCCACACCCTAACCCAGCACCCTGCTCCTCCAATCCCTAACCCAGCACCCTGCTCTTCCACACCCTAACCCAGCACCCTGCTCTTCAACACCCTAACCCAGCACCCTGCTCCTCCACACCCTAACCCAGCACCCTGCTCCTCCACACCCTAACCCAGCACCCTGCCTCTCCACACCCTAACCCAGCACCCTGCTTCTCCACACCCTAACCCAGCACCCAGCTCCGCCACACCCTAACCCAGCACCCTGCTCCTCCACACCCAAACCCAGCACCCTGCTCCTCCACACCCTAACCCAGCACCCTGCTCCTCCACACCCAAACCCAGCACCCTGCTCATCCACACCCAGCACCCTGCTCCTCCACACCCTAACCCAGCACCCTGCTCCTCCACACCCTAACCCAGCACCCTGCTCCTCCACACCCTGACCCAGCACCCTGCTCCTCCACACCCAGCACCCTGCTCCTCCACACCCTAACCCAGCACCCTGCTCCTCCACACCCAAACCCAGCACCCTGCTCATCCACACCCAGCACCCTGCTCCTCCACACCCTAACCCAGCACCCTGCTCCTCCACACCCTAACCCAGCACCCTGCTCCTCCACTCCCTAACCCAGCACCCTGCTCCTCCACACCCTCACCCAGCACCCTGCTCCTCCACACCCTAACCCAGCACCCTGCTCCTCCACACCCTAACCCAGCACCCTGCTCCTCCACACCCAAACCCAGCACCCTGCTCCTCCACACCCTGACCCAGCACTCTGCTCCTCCACACCCTAACCCAGCACCCTGCTCCTCCACACCCAAACCCAGCACCCTGCTCCTCCACACCCTGACCCAGCACTCTGCTCCTCCACACCCTAACCCAGCACTCTGCTCCTCCACTCCCTAACCCAGCACCCTGCTCCTCCACACCCTCACCCAGCACCCTGCTCCTCCACACCCTAACCCAGCACCCTGCTCCTCCACTCCCTAACCCAGCACCCTGCTCCTCCACACCCTAACCCAGCACCCTGCTCCTCCACTCCCTAACCCAGCACCCTGCTTCTCCACACCCTCACCCAGCACCCTGCTTCTCCACACCCTAACCCAGCACCCTGCTTCTCCACACCCTAACCCAGCACCCTGCTCCTCCACTCCCTAACCCAGCACCCTGCTTCTCCACACCCTAACCCAGCACCCTGCTCCTCCACACCCAAACCCAGCACCCTGCTCCTCCACACCCTAACCCAGCACCCTGCTCCTCCACTCCCTAACCCAGTACCCTGCTCCTCCACACCCTAACCCAGCACCCTGCTCCTCCACACCCTAACCCAGCACCCTGCTCCTCCACTCCCTAACCCAGCACCCTGCCTCTCCACACCCTAACCCAGCACCCTGCTCCTCCACACCCTAACCCAGCACCCTGCCTCTCCACACCCTAACCCAGCACCCTGCCTCTCCACACCCTAACCCAGCACCCTGCTTCTCCACACCCTAACCCAGCACCCTGCCTCTCCACACTCTAACCCAGCGCCCTGCTTCTCCACACCCTAACCCAGCACCCTGCTCCTCCACACCCTAACCCAGCGCCCTGCTTCTCCACACCCTAACCCAGCACCCTGCTTCTCCACACCCTAACCCAGCACCCTGCTCCTCCACTCCCTAACCCAGCGCCCTGCTTCTCCACACCCTCACCCAGCACCCTGCTCCTCCACTCCCTAACCCAGCACCCTGCTCCTCCACACCCTAACCCAGCACCCTGCTCCTCCACTCCCTAACCCAGCACCCTGCTCCTCCACTCCCTAACCCAGCACTCTGCTCCTCCACACCCTAACCCAGCACCCTGCTCCTCCACTCCCTAACCCAGCACCCTGCTTCTCCACACCCTAACCCAGCACCCTGCTCCTCCACACCCTAACCCAGCACCCTGCCTCTCCACACCCTAACCCAGCACCCTGCTCCTCCACACCCTAACCCAGCACCCTGCTCTCCACACCCTAACCCAGCACCCTGCTCCTCCACACCCTGACCCAGCACCCTGCTCCTCCACACCCTAACCCAGCACCCTGCTCCTCCACAACCTAACCCAGCACCCTGCTCCTCCACACCCTAACCCAGCACCCTGCTTCTCCACACCCTAACCCAGCACCCTGCTCCTCCACACCCTGACCCAGCACCCTGCTCCTCCACACCCTAACCCAGCACCCTGCTCCTCCACACCCTGACCCAGCACCCTGCTCCTCCACACCCTAACCCAGCACCCTGCTCTTCAACACCCTAACCCAGCACCCTGCTCCTCCACACCCTAACCCAGCACCCTGCTCCTCCACACCCTAACCCAGCACCCTGCCTCTCCACACCCTAACCCAGCACCCTGCTTCTCCACACCCTAACCCAGCACCCAGCTCCGCCACACCCTAACCCAGCACCCTGCTCCTCCACACCCTAACCCAGCACCCTGCTCCTCCACACCCTAACCCAGCACCCTGCTCCTCCACACCCAAACCCAGCACCCTGCTCATCCACACCCAGCACCCTGCTCCTCCACACCCTAACCCAGCACCCTGCTCCTCCACACCCAAACCCAGCACCCTGCTCATCCACACCCAGCACCCTGCTCCTCCACACCCTAACCCAGCACCCTGCTCCTCCACACCCTAACCCAGCACCCTGCTCTCAACACCCTAACCCAGCACCCTGCTCCTCCACACCCTAACCCAGCAACCCTGCTCCTCCACACCCTAACCCAGCACCCTGCTTCTCCACACCCTGACCCAGCGCCCTGCTTCTCCACACCCAGCACCCTGCTCCTGCACACCCTAACCCAGCACCCTGCTCCTCCACACCCTAACCCAGCACCCTGCTCTTCCACACCCTAACCCAGCACCCTGCTCCTCCACACCCTAACCCAGCACCCTGCTCCTCCAATCCCTAACCCAGCACCCTGCTCTCCACACCCTAACCCAGCACCCTGCTCCTCCACACCCTAACCCAGCACCCTGCTCTCTCCACACCCTAACCCAGCACCCTGCCTCTCCACACCCTAACCCAGCACCCTGCTCCTCCACACCCTAACCCAGCACCCTGCCTCTCCACACCCTAACCCAGCACCCTGCTTCTCCACACCCTAACCCAGCACCCTGCTCCTCCACACCCTAACCCAGCGCCCTGCTCTCCACACCCTAACCCAGCACCCTGCTTCTCCACACCCTAACCCAGCACCCTGCCTCTCCACACCCTAACCCAGCGCCCTGCTTCTCCACACCCAGCACCCTGCTCCTGCACACCCTAACCCAGCACCCTGCTCCTCCACACCCTAACCCAGCACCCTGCTCCTCCACACCCTAACCCAGCACCCTGCTCCTCCACACCCTAACCCAGCACCCTGCTCCTCCACACCCTAACCCAGCACCCTGCTCCTCCACACCCTAACCCAGCACCCTGCTCCTCCACTCCCTAACCCAGCACCCTGCTCCTCCACACCCTAACCCAGCACCCTGCTCCTCCACTCCCTAACCCAGCACCCTGCTCCTCCACACCCTAACCCAGCACCCTGCTCCTCCACTCCCTAACCCAGCACCCTGCTTCTCCACACCCAGCACCCTGCTCCTGCACACCCTCACCCAGCGCCCTGCTTCTCCACACCCTCACCCAGCACCCTGCTCCTCCACACCCTAACCCAGCACCCTGCTCCTCCACACCCTAACCCAGCACCCTGCTCCTCCACACCCTAACCCAGCACCCTGCTCCTCCACACCCTAACCCAGCACCCTGCTCCTCCACACCCTAACCCAGCACCCTGCTCCTCCACACCCTAACCCAGCACCCTGCTCTCCACACCCTAACCCAGCACCCTGCTCTCCACACCCTAACCCAGCACCCTGCTCTCCACACCCTAACCCAGCCCCTGCTTCCCACACCCAGCACCCTGCTCCTGCACACCCTAACCCAGCACCCTGCTCTCCACCCTAACGCACCCTGCTCTCCACACCCTAACCCAGCACCCTGCTCCTCCACACCCTAACCCAGCACCCTGCTCCTCCACACCCTAACCCAGCACCCTGCTCCTCCACACCCTAACCCAGCACCCTGCTCCTCCACACCCTAACCCAGCACCCTGCTCCTCCACACCCTAACCCAGCACCCTGCTCCTCCACACCCTAACCCAGCACCCTGCTCCTCCACACCCTAACCCAGCACCCTGCTCCTCCACTCCCTAACCCAGCACCCTGCTTCTCCACACCCAGCACCCTGCTCTCCACACCCTAACCCAGCGCCCTGCTTCTCCACACCCTAACCCAGCACCCTGCTCCTCCACACCCTAACCCAGCACCCTGCTCCTCCACACCCTAACCCAGCACCCTGCTCCTCCACACCCTAACCCAGCACCCTGCTCCTCCACACCCTAACCCAGCACCCTGCTCCTCCACTCCCTAACCCAGCACCCTGCTCCTCCACACCCTAACCCAGCACCCTGCTCCTCCACACCCTAACCCAGCACCCTGCTCTCCACACCCTAACCCAGCACCCTGCTCTCCACTCCCTAACCCAGCACCCTGCTTCCCACACCCAGCACCCTGCTCCTGCACACCCTAACCCAGCACCCTGCTCCTCCACACCCTAACCCAGCACCCTGCTCCTCCACACCCTAACCCAGCACCCTGCTCCTCCACACCCTAACCCAGCACCCTGCTCCTCCACACCCTAACCCAGCACCCTGCTCCTCCACACCCTAACCCAGCACCCTGCTCCTCCACACCCTAACCCAGCACCCTGCTCCTCCACACCCTAACCCAGCACCCTGCTCCTCCACACCCTAACCCAGCACCCTGCTCTCCACACCCTAACCCAGCACCCTGCTCTCCACACCCTAACCCAGCACCCTGCTCTCCACACCCAGCACCCTGCTCCTCCACACCCTAACCCAGCACCCTGCTCCTCCACACCCTAACCCAGCACCCTGCTCCTCCACACCCTAACCCAGCACCCTGCTCCTCCACACCCTAACCCAGCACCCTGCTCCTCCACACCCTAACCCAGCACCCTGCTCCTCCACACCCTAACCCAGCACCCTGCTCCTCCACACCCTAACCCAGCACCCTGCTCCTCCACACCCTAACCCAGCACCCTGCTCCTCCACACCCTAACCCAGCACCCTGCTCCTCCACACCCTAACCCAGCACCCTGCTCCTCCACACCCTAACCCAGCACCCTGCTCCTCCACACCCTAACCCAGCACCCTGCTCCTCCACACCCTAACCCAGCACCCTGCTCCTCCACACCCTAACCCAGCACCCTGCTCCTCCACACCCTAACCCAGCACCCTGCTCCTCCACACCCTAACCCAGCACCCTGCTCCTCCACACCCTAACCCAGCACCCTGCTCCTCCACACCCTAACCCAGCACCCTGCTCCTCCACACCCTAACCCAGCACCCTGCTCCTCCACACCCTAACCCAGCACCCTGCTCCTCCACACCCTAACCCAGCACCCTGCTCCTCCACACCCTAACCCAGCACCCTGCTCCTCCACACCCTAACCCAGCACCCTGCTCCTCCACACCCTAACCCAGCACCCTGCTCCTCCACACCCTAACCCAGCACCCTGCTCCTCCACACCCTAACCCAGCACCCTGCTCCTCCACACCCTAACCCAGCACCCTGCCCTCCACACCCAGCACCCTGCTCCTCCACACCCTAACCCAGCACCCTGCTCCTCCACACCCTAACCCAGCACCCTGCTCCTCCACACCCTAACCCAGCACCCTGCTCCTCCACACCCTAACCCAGCACCCTGCTCCTCCACACCCTAACCCAGCACCCTGCTCCTCCACACCCTAACCCAGCACCCTGCTCCTCCACACCCTAACCCAGCACCCTGCTCCTCCACACCCTAACCCAGCACCCTGCTCCTCCACACCCTAACCCAGCACCCTGCCTCCACACCCAGCACCCTCCCCAACCCAGCACCCTGCTCCTCCACACCCTAACCCAGCACCCTGCTCCTCCACACCCTAACCCAGCACCCTGCTCCTCCACACCCTAACCCAGCACCCTGCTCCTCCACACCCTAACCCAGCACCCTGCTCCTCCACACCCTAACCCAGCACCCTGCTCCTCCACACCCTAACCCAGCACCCTGCTCCTCCACACCCTAACCCAGCACCCTGCTCCTCCACACCCTAACCCAGCACCCTGCTCCTCCACACCCTAACCCAGCACCCTGCTCCTCCACACCCTAACCCAGCACCCTGCTCCTCCACACCCTAACCCAGCACCCTGCTCCTCCACACCCTAACCCAGCACCCTGCTCCTCCACACCCTAACCCAGCACCCTGCTCCTCCACACCCTAACCCAGCACCCTGCTCCTCCACACCCTAACCCAGCACCCTGCTCCTCCACACCCTAACCCAGCACCCTGCTCCTCCACACCCTAACCCAGCACCCTGCTCCTCCACACCCTAACCCAGCACCCTGCTCCTCCACACCCTAACCCAGCACCCTGCTCCTCCACACCCTAACCCAGCACCCTGCTCCTCCACTCCCTAACCCAGCACCCTGCTCCTCCACACCCTAACCCAGCACCCTGCTCCTCCACTCCCTAACCCAGCACCCTGCTCCTCCACACCCTAACCCAGCACCCTGCTCCTCCACTCCCTAACCCAGCACCCTGCTCTCCACACCCTAACCCAGCACCCTGCCTCCTCCCACCAGCTCCTCCACACCCTAACCCAGCACCCTGCTCCTCCACACCCTAACCCAGCACCCTGCTCCTCCACTCCCTAACCCAGCACCCTGCTCTCCACACCCTAACCCAGCACCCTGCTCCTCCACACCCTAACCCAGCACCCTGCTCCTCCACACCCTAACCCAGCACCCTGCTCTCCACACCCTAACCCAGCACCCTGCTCTCCACACCCTAACCCAGCACCCTGCTCCTCCACACCCTAACCCAGCACCCTGCTCCTCCACACCCTAACCCAGCACCCTGCTCCTCCACACCCTAACCCAGCACCCTGCTCCTCCACACCCTAACCCAGCACCCTGCTCCTCCACACCCTAACCCAGCACCCTGCTCCTCCACACCCTAACCCAGCACCCTGCTCTCCACACCCTAACCCAGCACCCTGCTCCTCCACACCCTAACCCAGCACCCTGCTCCTCCACACCCTAACCCAGCACCCTGCTCCTCCACACCCTAACCCAGCACCCTGCTCCTCCACACCCTAACCCAGCACCCTGCTCCTCCACACCCTAACCCAGCACCCTGCTCCTCCACACCCTAACCCAGCACCCTGCTCCTCCACACCCTAACCCAGCACCCTGCTCCTCCACACCCTAACCCAGCACCCTGCTCCTCCACACCCTAACCCAGCACCCTGCTCCTCCACACCCTAACCCAGCACCCTGCTCCTCCACACCCTAACCCAGCACCCTGCTCCTCCACACCCTAGCTGAAGAAGCGTGGCCCGAATCATCAGCAACAGACATATCAGGCTCTCTATGAGTCTGTGGTCCGGCTTAACTAACTATCTGTCACGGTTTGTATCGCAAAATTCAATATTGTTGAAAATATGATGGGGCTACATTTATACAACAGAGCTGACCAGAGACACACATACTGTACATATTGCAGTCAGTTGTTTTTACTGTTGTAACTTTGTAATATCTGTAGTTCAGTTTCTGTGGCAAGTGGCTTGCATACTGAATGCGATTGGATGCAATAGGACATCCTGGCATTTTGGGCATAAAGCATTTGCCATAGTACGGGGTTGGGACATATAAAAACACATTTTGGCATACGAAATGATGTGTTGTGTGGGTATTGAGATGCAGGGATAGTTCCTTGACTATAAAAGCACCTCTCCGCCTAGGATGGAGCCTGTCACTTTTCAACAAGCCAGGTCTGGCCCAGAAATGAGACCGGTTATCGACAAAGCCTTTCTCTGTGCAAAACTGAGCCAGCCAGTGGTTAAGAGAAACACGTCTGCTGTAGATCTCATCACCCCCTACGTTAATGGGACAGAGACTATTACTCATAGATCTATTATTAAGACCAAAGTACATGAAGTAGATCAAAGCTGTTTAAAGATGGCATCCCGTTTCCATGGCAAGTGCTCAGTGGCGGATTGAAGCTTGCTACACCAAGATCTGTTGAACATCTGGTCGTGTGAATGGCTATCAGAGCTCCTGGCTTCACAATAGGTAGAAATTAGGTTCTAATGAGTTTCCCAATTTCTGAGTTGCTTAACTTTCCCGAATTTTTTTCTGTGCTCGAACCTGGCTCAAAACAATAGTTTTTTCATAGACAAATCTTTGCTGGATCAATTAGTTTGAATAGAAATGGCAGGAACAAGCAGGGTGCCAAAACGGAAATGCAATACCACCGAGATCCATTGGGGCCTTTGCTTCAAGCTGAGGGGTGGGGGCTCGCTATTACTCCATGCTGACTCATCTTTTGAGCAAGGTCACATGCTCGTGCCATATTACCCTTAGTGACCTCTTGCTGCCTCAGCCGACATCATTGGTGCCAACAAGCTTGTCGATATCCTTACACCTATCATCATAGCGCCTTTGCTTTGGCTTTTGCCCTCGCCCTCGTAATAGCCAGCACCCAAATATTTACTTCTCTGTCCGTAACTCTGGCCCCGGGTACACAGTACAATGTGTGCACAAATGCCAATGCATCGAATCTCATCGAACGCTTCAAAGGCAAAACTGGTGGGGCTTGGTCTGCATCTTCAACAGGGGGAGTTGTGTGGGAACACTTGGGAAGCTTGAAGATTAGGAGGGCGGAGGCGTTCTGACTGATCTGAGGACGGCGTTCGGCTAATGCCGGTCGGCCTGCCAGAAGGGAGTCATCGAGAGAGGGGAGCACTGTGGCCTGGAAAAACACCTGGGTTTAGTACTCAGTACTCAGAAACACATTAATCCTCTTGATGCTGCGCGGAGAATACCGGCGGGTCTGCTTTGTCCATTGTGTCGGGAAGAAGTCCCCGGTTCTTTAATGCAAACGACGTGCTCTGACTCAGCAGCACTTAAGTGCAAGGATATTTTTATTTTACACTGTCCGTCAAAACAGTGGCGGAAAATGACAAATATACAGAGTGAAGCAAAAAGGAAACAAATCAACGACGAAAACAGTCATGCCAGGCATCTTACTTTCTCCGAATCATACACCCAGCATGTCGTTCGTAATGTCACAAAAATAATCAAACGCTGCAGACAGTTCGAGGCGAATCAACACGGATTAGATGCTGGAGTCTCTAGATGTGTTTAGGGCCTCTGTCGCTGCCAGCCGAGCATTCTCTCCGCGGATTTGAAGCCAGATTGGCGAGTGTAGCAGGTTATTCCAGACGAAGAAGGGGAGTAGCTGATTGAAAGCAGCATTTTCCTGAGCTTTGGAAAGAAAATAACGATGATGTGAGATTCCGTCCGGAATTCGTTGACATTGGGCGAGCCCGGGGTATGTTTCTTCAGCAGGGAGATGAGTTTAGCCATCTTGACGGCTGAGGGGAGACTGTCAGAGGTTAAGGAGGAGTCGAGTGAGGAAATATAAGGGAGGATCTTACCAGATACAGACTGGGGAAGGGTAGAGGGGATGGGATCCAGAGGGCAGGATGGGGGTTTGGGGGAAGGGGGGGGGGCAGTCGTTCCACTTCAGTCCTCAGAGTTCTCAAGTGTTTTGAAAGAGACAAGCTTACTTCGGTTGGTGGTGGAGGATCATGCCGGAGGGGTGAAGGAGTCTCGGATACCAAACCTGCGAAAGTAATCACCGAGGGATGAAGAGGAAGGCAGAGAAGGTGGACAAGAGCTTGCCAGGGTTAGAGATGAAGGAGTTGATTTTTGACTGATAGAACTGAGACTTTGCCAATGTTGTTGTTGCTGATGTTGCCCGCGATTTGGGAGTTTCTCCTCATCCTCCATGCAGCACTTTGCACAGTTCTCTCTGAGCGGAGATAGAGGGCCCTATTTTGACGATCTGAAACGCAAGTAGCAAAGCGCAAAGCGCAAAGCGCAAGTGGGCGGGACTCCGGTGCGGTTGCTATTTTAGCAGCGGGATAAATGACTTTGCGCCAGACGCAAATCTAAAAGAGGTAGCTACATTACTAATGGGTGTGGTTTGGGCGTAACGTGCAATAAGCCAATCAGAGCGTCATCTCACATTCCCTTTAAGAGCAGCGCTTGTTCCATGGCGGATTAGTATTATAACGGCGGATTTGCCAGGCGCACGCCAGCGGTTCACAGGAGACTGACGTTCTCGTCAGGACCGTAAACGATAGAGAAGTGATTGTATGGGAAAGGCAGAGCAGTTTCATTGCACTAAGTTGCCCACTCATGCTGCTCATTCAAATGTAGCCTATTTTGACATATATTTAAAAAAATGTAATTGCTTAGTTCTTAGAATTAGTTTAACTGTTGTACTTTTGTTTACTTAATGTGAGACCCGTAGGGTATATGTTTATGTTTTGCACCTTCCTTCCTGCCACAGTAAATTGAAAACTGAATTCTGATTCTGATGTGCATGGGAGAAGAAACCTACCCAAATTAGCTTCGGTTAAACAGGCGTAGGAGTAAATTGCCACAGTTGTTACAATTCAAGTTCACATACATACAGATTTCTCATGAACATCTTATTAATTATTGATATGAACGAAATGTAACACAGCTAGCCATACAATAAATCAAAACAATACGTAGTTTCGCAGGAAGAATACCCTGGCTTCGCAGTGCGCACGGACCAAGCTTGCGCCGTTAAAATAGCGGGCCCTATCTTGCACCCAGCGCAATTGACTTTGTCAGTGACGCAAGTATCATTCCTAGCTTGCACTCGGCGCAAAGCGGATTTTTCCCTCCACGGGCGCACATCGAAATGATCTTGCGCTCCGGGGGGCGGTTCAGCGAAAAAGGAGGCGTGTTCCGGCGCAAACGTTCTTGGTGCTATCTTGCGGTTTCCGAAATACCATTCCGCCACTGACCAGGAAAAAGGTGGTCAGTTGCGCAAAGCGCAAGTGGGCGGGACTCCGGTGCGGTTGCTATTTTAGCAGCGGGATAAATGACTTTTCGCCAGGCGCATATCGGAGCGCAAGGTCATTTCGACGTGCGCCCGTGGAGGGAAAAATCCGCTTTGCGCCGAGTGCAAGCTAGGAATGATACTTGCGTCACTGACAAAGTCAATTGCGCTGGGTGCAAGATAGGGTCCCTAAGAGGCAAGAGTTGAAGATGGATAATGTAGTGTTGACAGGCATGGTGAAGAAAGAGGCGGGTGTTGGGGGGGGGGACAGAGATGTTCCACATGGAGGTGAGAGCGTGAGGGTCATTGGGGGTGTTAAGTGTAAAGAGAGAGATGAATGACACAAGGAAGTGGTCTCACACATAGAGGTCACCGTGAGATCAGGTGTCGTGCAGCTTCTGGTGTCGTTACAGCTTCTGTCTAACGTTAGGTTCGAGTCGCCCCAATACAGTCACGGGTGTGCCGTCTTTCGTGACGGGTGTCCAATTCATCAAGGACAGAGGACAGATAGGACCCGGGGGCGGAAGGGGACGACGACAGAGATCACATGGTGAGGAACGGACACCGTATGGAATTCAAAATGAAGAAACGGAGAAACTGTGGAAAGATGAGAGAGAGACCTTCCGGGAGAGAGAGAGAGAGAAGCAATGCTGTGACCCCTCCTCTGCCCGAGGCCCTGGGAGTGTGGGAGGAGGAGCCCACTGACAGCGCAGCTGGATCGACGAGGTCGTCCGGTGAGATCCAGGTCTTACGAGGGTTAGGAATCGAAGCAACTTCCTCTCGGTGTGTAAGCTGTAATGAAGTCAGCTTTCTGGACAGGGCACTGGCTGTTTGGTAATCCTCCAGCCACTGGGAAATCCTCCGATAGGACCCGTGGGGGTAGACTAGCTTAGGCCTCGGGGCACAATGCCACATTGTATGATATAATGTGATGTTTCAAGTCCTTGACAACCAGCTATGAATTACAGCATTGAATCTTTCTAATGGATCCACTGTCACATGTCTCAGCAGTATAGAGTTGCTTTAGCCATTAGTAGATTAAAGAACTGATGAAGCTTAGTGATACTAGCACTGTGCACACACACACACACACACATGCTCACAAACTCTAACAATGCGATTGGGTACAACAATTTCTTGATACACATGACAAATGTGCACTCCCATACTTAAAAGCCACTCCTCCAAAACAAATGAACTGACTACTGCCGGAAGGTAAGTAGTTAGATAGGAAAGTATCCCGTCCAATAATTTGATTCGGACCGAATGGCGTCCAATCATTAAGTTTGGTCCAAACAAAATGATTTGTCACTCCTGCGACGCCCACAGATATCGTATTTATTCAAGTCAAACCTTTAGATTTATTGGTTGCCATCAGGATGTGCCATTTATTTAGGCAAATATGGCGAACAGTGCATCTCAACAACATTAACTATCCTGCCTTTAAATAACACATAAATACACACCTTTCCTGGAGCAGAGTGTTTTGACCTTCCTCAGGTCATTGTGCGGCAGTCATAATGATCTCGACAGGTGTTGCCCCCGGAGATGTGACTGACGACAACCAATCATGTGTGACGCACGCTCCGCCACTCTCCACAAGCCAGAGAGCCTCCACATCTCTCGCTACGCATTCTCTCTTTCTTTCTCCCTCTGTCGCTCTCTCCTCCGTCCCTTTCATTCTCCTCTGGCTCTCCACCCTCTCTCTCCTCCCTGTCTCCCTTCCTAGTGGTTCTCCTCTCTTCCTCTCTCCGGTTCTCCCACTTGGGAGCACCCGTTCCCGGCATTTGCATTTAAATTGAAAAGCAGAATAAGTCATTCCTTAATTCCACTGTATCTGTGTATCCCTCATCCCTGCCTCGCACACACACACACACACACATGCACAAGTACACACTCACACTAGACACACACATAGGCCTACACAAGTACACACTCACACTAGACACAAACATACACAAGTACACAGGCACCTGCCCACCCACCCACCCACACACACACAACCGCGTGCAGCAGAGATCTTTACGG